>JAOVVF010000008.1:23038122-23049957 GCA_028565595.1 Duopalatinus emarginatus | reverse complement strand
TCCAGTGGAAATGTTAGTGCAGTTAGCGGGCTAATTAATGTTAGGAGATCTATCAGCTAGCTTAATGATAGCTATTAGTTAAATCTGTTAAAAATACACCAAAATGCAAGAAAAGGCATCTAATTAATTAAAGATTTCATCTCATCCATGTGTCCCCCCCACATTAAAAATGCTTCCGACACCAATGCTGTCCATTATGGTGTTCTATAGGCTGTCCATGTCCATGTCGGGTCAGATAAGACTTCAAGAACAGTTATAATGATCAATTATACAATTATCTCATCTCAAGGTCCAGAAGTACCAACCTGATGGTGATGGGACTTCAACTCATGACCTTCTGATCAGAAGTCCAACATTTTAACCACTGAGCAACAACTAGCACTACCTGTTCCTGAAACAGTTCTCGAATATTGTTTAAAGCTACATTAAGAGTAAGATATTCCACAATCAACTATAAGTGGTAGTAGTGAAAAGTGGAAGTGTTTAGGAATCACAGTTAATTTGCGTGTCAGACCACGCAAAGTTATGGAGCAGGGTCGCTGGGTGCTGAAGGACTCAGTAACTGTAGTTCGGGAACCTCCTCTGGCATTAACATCAGCACAAAAACTGCACACCAGAAATCGCTGGTGCATTCTGGGTAACACTATTTACACTATCCAAAGATTATAACAGACAGTCCTGCACTATATAGTGAAGATGGAGTGCACTTAGACACATCCTGAGCTTGTTTTCTATTGTTTTGTTACTTAGACAGTGAAGTGCCAAAAAACAACACCAGTCTAACTCTTAGAAGGTCCGCCAGAGGGCATGGACTCCACAAGCTTGCGGAAATAATCTGTAGGCAACGAACACCAGACTTCCTGCAAAACAGTCCACAATTCTGCTGTATTCTGAGGTGTAGGATTTCTGTGTTCCACAGCGCCTTGACTGGCATCTCAGATTTGCCCAATACCGTCGGGATCTGGTGACTTGGGTGTGAATGACTAAACTCCAAACTCAGACGAGTGTTCCTGTAACCATAATTTGGCGTCTCTAGACGTGTGTGGTGGTGCATTGAGATGTTAGAAGAGGCCAAATTCATCAGAACGAACGGACGGTGGAACTCGTCAGAAACGAGACACACATAGAGGAGGTTTACCTGGGAAATAAGTTTGTAGATGTCCCAGGGGTCGCGTGGAATACCAGCTAAACAACTACCACCAGTCTATTATATTATATTTACACAGAATGCCACGTATTATAATTCATCTTGTTTCATTGTTCCCTGCTTTATAATAAAATAAATAATTAAATACACACACAAAATCAGTCCTTTTCAAAATATAAATTTTTATTGGATGTTTCCATCATTCTCATTTAATTCGATACGATTAAAGACGATTAAAAAGATTTAATTCACATTTCATTCAGGGTGTCGAAATCAACCTGCTTGTTTTTTTTTTATTAAGACAAAATACAGAAATTAAACCATACACACCAACACACACACCTTTACACCAACACACCCAAATCTCATGCCTTCCCCCAACCATTCATATCTCATCATACCAAATGCAAAGAAAAAAAAAAAAAAAAAGACACCACACATAGGTATAAAAAAAACACCATCACATAAATACACATACAAATCACTAAAAATGAACATCTCAAGACACTGGTCACTGTGGCAGTAAAAGCTAGTGACCTTTGACCTGTCCTGAATGCTGACCTGGTGCTTTTGGTGATGTTAATAAATAATAATACTATATAAAAGGATGGGATTGACCCTGATACTAGATACTGTTAGATGGTACATTGTGAAGATATTAGCTCAGAAATGTTAACACTAAGATGTTAAGGGGGAAATAAAGCAGCTGGTGTATGCTGGAAGTCACTAAAGGTCACATGGTTTAGTGCTTTACATATCTGTAGTCAACTTATTGGCAGAATCCTTTTCAGATCCTCGTCTCAAGAGGGATTATTCGACTGGAGCTGCATTCATATTATTTCTGTGACAAGTTAGCGAGTGTGTGTCGCTCTGATGTCACAGCGGATCTTGAATGACGGATTTGGATTTTCGCTAGTCCACAATCTTCAAGATGACGAGCACAATGATGATGATGATGATGATGATGATGATGATGATAAAAGCCTAGACAGACTAAAAGATTAAAGCGCCGCCGCATCGGCCTCTTCAGGCTGCACCATTCTGGGTAAGCAGGAAAACATTACCCAAAGTGAATATACAGCAACACGTCCTTTAATTGAAGCTAATCCAAGATTAGCATAAGCACAGATCCTGGTTCATGAAGTTTGCGTTCATCACAGCCATAGCAGCTCTCGGTATGTAAGTGTGGGTGTGTTTATTATACAAAAGCCCTTCAGAAATCTAACCAGTATACGGCAGTAAAAAGACACGTCTCTCATATACTCCTTGGTGTCTCGAATGGCTCAGATTACATATATATATATATGTGTGTGTGTGTGTGTGTGTGTGTGTGTGTGGGCAAAATACCAGCACAAGTCCATTTCTCCAGAGTTTAAGGTCCATAATGAGACTATCGATCCATCCGCCTAACAGACTGGCAGTTGTGTGCACTTCATATCGTCTGTGATATGATGGGTGATGGATGAAACTGTAGGAGGAACAGACAAGGTGATGCTACCTGGAATTCTCAGGAAGGAGTTTCTGAAATAAGCGAGCCACAGCAGCGTCGACCCTCATGACCAGAGCGACCCCAACAAGCACAAACACACTGCCCACGATGAAGGCGCTGGCCTCGAACATCAGCCTACACACACACACACACACACACACACACAAAAGAGTGCTTTTAGATCTGCTTTTAGTAACGGTTCATTTCACTTCATCTAGCAAGCTTAAAAAACATGAAATATGAGCCCAAAAAAAAAAACACAAGAGAATAACAATGTGTTTTTTTCTTTCTGAAAATAAAAAATACAATAAAGTTACTGATAAATATTACATGGCAGGACGTAATACTACTTGATACCATCCGAAATCACCATATGTGCATGATTTATCCATGGATTAGTTGATTTGTATCATAGGAATAGGTTCAGTTAAATGATTAATTAAATTAAATGATTCATCCATCCATTGCATGCATTAGTTTAACTGCATGGAGTTAATTTGAATCATCCAAGTCAAATGAGTTAAATGATTCATTCAGATCAGTTAACTGATTTATTCAATTATACAATTCGTTTATCCATCGCATTAATTAGTTCAACTGCATGGAATTGATTTGAATCATTTCAATTGTTAATTGATTCAATGATTTATTCAGATTAGTTAATTGACTCATTGAATGACACAATTCATCCACCCATTTCAGCTGAACTATCTATTCCAATTAATTAACTGATAACCATTGCATGCATTAGCTAAATTGAATGGAGTTGATTTGAATCACCTGAGTCGGTTCAGTTAAATGATTCATTCAGATTCATTTAATTCCATAATTCATCTATCCTTTGCATGCAATAGTTTGATTGCACAGAGTTAAAATGTTTGACTCTTTTTAGTGATTTGAGTCATGTCAGTTAAATGATTCGTTGACTGATTTGTTCATACGTTGCCCAAAGTATGATTGTATTTGCATGTATTTCACAAAACACATGACTTCTGCTTGTACTGAAATACTGGAGATCTAGCGCTCTGCCTAAACGAGAGTTAACACGACTCACTGAGGAACGAATCTCATAAACAAAGATTTGCCGATTCAAACACTGTCCGCTGCATGACAGAGCAGTGAATTTAAGAAGTCAAGACAAAATGATTCACCGAGTCAAACACTGATCTGCTGAACAGGAGAGAACAAACTTCTGTCATGAGTGAAGCTATCACTGATCCAATTTACAGAACATCAATCATGACTGAAAGATTCACTTGATCCAACAGTGACCCACAAAACAAGAGAAGAGTCACACTGACTTACTGAACAAAGGAATCATTAAATGATCCAAATGGGCTTAATGATTCATTTAAAAAGACCAAATTGTTCATGAACGAAACGTGTCTAATATAATTATACTTGGCACATTTGTGCTCCACACTGGTGTAACAGCTGTCTTGAAGGGTTGATTTAGTGTGTAAGCAGGTATAAAAAGAGAGAGAAGAAGAAAGAGAGAGAGACAGAAAGAGCGAGTATGTGTGTGTGTGTGTGGTTCAATGTGTCACTCACTTGGGTGCAAATACTTTCCACACCATGAGATGTCTCCTGAGAATAGCGGCGGCACAAACCGATGCCAAAACCTTGCATAGACAAGCAACAGACAAAACACAAAACCAGGGGGCGGAGTTAGAGGTAAAATTTGTGTTTGAAGTTTTTGTATGAAAGGATACTAGACAATACAAAAACAAGAAAAACGTGTGTGTGTGTGTGTGTACCTGTGCTCCGTTTATAAACAAGTAACGTGCTGCGAGCTGCAGTAAAGCTGAACTGAACTGTTGTGGGTTTTCTCGCAGCCTCATCTCCATGACAACCTCGTCCCTGTCTTCACCTCCACCCGAGCGGCTGGTTCGAGACCCACGCAGCTCGCACACCAATGGCCAGAAGAGCAGCAACGGGCAGCCGACTAAACACGTGCACACAGAGCCATGCGAAACTATTATGCAGACATGTTTACAAGTACACAAATTTGCATGTATTTATATTTACTCAAAATATTCGCCAGAGTGTTAACAGGTACTTGTCTGTATTATAATACACGTAAGGTAAGTACTTGAATTTTCTCAGAACTGCCACAAGGGGTAACACTAATTCAGTAACACTGTGTCTAGGTGTTATACACTTCATACATCAGACAAACACAAGAACGGTACATAATGTCACAAGAGCCACTTGGAGATACCTGCGAACAGGATGTGTGAGGAGAAGGTGTTGAGGGTGACAAGCAATGCAGGCAGTGTGGTCCCGGTGTGTCCTTGAGGGAAACCCACAAATGCAGCGCCCCACTGGATGGACGGGAAGGTAGGCAGGTGACCTGTGGCGTGGAAGAACTGTGAGGCAGCCAGAGACCACAGAACCACAGGAGCCCAGGGGACACTGAAGACACCTGATAAAAGTTGAGGAAAATAATCAGTTTGTAAAGCTTCCCTCTAGACGGACTAGATTGTACATTATCGTTATGATTGTTATTACTGAAACTGAGAAAGGTTGACCTTACTAGAGTGACTCTGGAGGCTAGAGAGATTGCTAGAGCAAGCATGGAGATGGAGGACAGCTGCAGCCTGCAGCAGGAGCAGCAAGAAGGCCAGCGCCATGCCTTCAGGGTGTAGCAGGAGCATCCCAAGACCCATCAGACCACAGAGCAAGACCAGGGGTGCAGAGTAGACAGTGCCTAATCCATAGGCCTCTACTGCTGGCCGCCCATCTGGATCGGTCACCTTGGTCCCTTCGTCGTCAAGAGATTGGCGGATGCGCTGATATAACTGTGGTATAAGATGGTGCAACTCAGCCTGAGGGCTGATTCCAGTGCTAGCACGGTACCTTGGCAGAGGCATCGCAGCGCCACGAGTGTTCAAAGGCGCTCGTGTCTTTAGAAACACTGTAAGTGGGTCCAGCCACAGGAGCAGCATCCCAAGGCCTAGGAGACCAAAAGCAATACGTGGCAGAATCACTTGCGCTAAGCTAATCAGCTCTGTCAGGTTCTTGAATGTGTCCTCCGGGGTTGCGCTGACTGCCCAGTGCAGTCCCATGCAGATAGAGGTAAGCGGAAGCAGACAGCGTGCTGTAAACACAACCACACTTGTGCAGTTCAGGTTTCCGTAGTGACGTAACCACCGATGTAGCAATAATGCCCAGGCGAAAAGTGACGCCAAGGACAGGACGTAGTGCAAGTTTCGTAGGCGGCTATCCTGTACCCTTGAGAGTGGCGTCAAAAAGGCTGAAGGCTGGCAGGCACCCTGTTCTTCCCTGCAGCTGTGGAATGACAGAGAAAGGTAGAGGCATGCTACCAAGATGCCTGTACAAACAAGCAAAGTCCCGCTCTCTCGCCGGACAGCCGAAGGTGGCAACGATGGTGCGAGGGGGCCGGGTGGTTTCTGAGTATCAGGAGGAGGTGAAGGCATCAGAAGTCCATCCCAGTTGAGCTGAAGTGGAACGTACAGGCCTAAGCTGAACAGTAAGAACGTGACCACACGCCCCTCAGAGATCACGTAGCTGTCCGAGAGCAAGGATGCGCAGCGCAGGAGGAGCACAAGCAGTGGCGGGGTTAAAAGGCGCCAGTGAAACAGTCGGCCACGCGGACACACCCTCCGAACCCTCCACAGAAACAAAGCCTCTGAAAGCAACACCGCAGCTCCCAAACACCATGAGACTTCCACGTATCCTGACGTGAATATCTGACCCACAGCTACCGCTCCTCCGAATATCAGCCCAGCAAGCACTGGTGTCTTCAACATGGTGCCCTGGAGGACCAGAACAGAGAGTTCTGAAATAATGTAGCACACGATGCACCCAATACCCAGGACCAGGAGGCCCACGGCCATTTTCAGAGGGTTGAAGCGAGCCCAGGAGGCGCGACAGGTCTCTCTAACAGAGGTTAGGTATTCCTGCATGGAGGCCACCAGTTCAGGGGAAGCTGGAGTTCCATCACGTATCGAGCTTAGGTACTGAGAGGAGATCTGGGAGAAGTGAGCCCGGAGTTGAGACAAACTGTCTGCTGGAATGTCTTTGGCCATGCTGGAGTAGGTCTCCAGAAAGCGATTGACCTGTACATGAGGCCAAAAAGATAAAAAGGTTTAGCCAGAGGAACTAAAGTCTATTGAGTTCTTGCTAAAGAAAATGGGTTTTCTTGAACCATTCATCAAACCAGACCAGTGGTGGTAATTGACCTATAACTGCAACTGTATCCTTGTGTTTTATTCTTTAGGGCAATGAGTTCAAAAGGACTACACTGTCTACACACCACCACTGCCAAAACAGCTCTGACCTGTTGAGGCATGGTCTCCACAAGATCTCTAAAGGTGGTCTGTGGACCTTGACCAAATAGGGTAGCCTACACCCTCCCACACACATAAGCAAGCCTTTGGCCACCCTGTTGCTGGTTCACCAGTTGTTCTGTCTTGGACCACTTTTTCTAAGTATTAACCACTGTATACCAGGGCACACCCAACAAGATCTGCTGTTTTGAAGATGCCCTGACCCATTTGTTTAGCCATCACAATTTGGACCTTTTCAAAATCACTCAACTTGTTATGCTTGCCCATTTTTCATGCTTCCAAAACATCACATTTGAGAACTGACTGTTCGCCTGCTGCGTAATATATTCTACCTCTTGGCAGGTGCCATTATAATAAGGTTTTATGGTTTTATTGCTGTGGCTGCTCGATGTATTTCAAACATGGTTGGATGAAGATAAGCATATCAGTGTTAGATTTAATTGTGTGATGTGCCAAAATATTTTGTGAACGTTAATTAATCAAGTTAATATGATCACACCTTATCCAGTTCTTTATAATGACCTTATAATGTTATGATATGAAGTTCAATCATGTGTCTTATCAATAAACGCTTTGCAGTCCAAAGCCTCAGCTTTGTTTCAGCTTATCTTATCTTTCTCACCTGCTTGACGTTGATCCACAGTGCCTCCACCTGGCTGAGACCTGCAGATGCATCCAGCAAACTGTTTCTGGAGAAAAGTGGGAGCATCACCTGCCCCACATTGCTGTAGGGGATGGGAACTCCCAGGAGCAAGGCCAAGGTAGGCACTAAATCAGTCTGAGGCACCAACTGTGGCTCCACCTGCTGAACAAATTCAACAGATTAGATTCTGATTTCAGAGAAGACGCCATTGAGAAGGTGTACAGGTCCTGGATAACTAACTCACATGTAGGTCAGGATCTGGAAACAGAGGTGAGCCGCTGTAGAGAAACAAAGCAGCGTCTGTTTCTTTCTGGCTTTCCCCTCCGTGATCCCCAGTGTCGGTCATCCCGTGATCTCCCATCACCACTAACAGAGTGTCGTTCTGCAGATGCTTAATCACTGACCTGAGATCAGAAATCCATGATGTTTAATACACTGTGTTACAGGATGCTTGGTAGCATAAATATGTATTAGTACAGAATTATATATCCCCATCAACCATAACTATAAAGGCACTTCCCTAAATAGCCACCAAACAGCTTCAACATATCAAGGCACTGACTCCACAAGATCTCTAAAGGTTCTGTGGTATCTGCCAGGAAGATACAAGAACCAGATCCTTCTGTGGATCTTCTGTGGGATCAAACCAGACGGGCTACCCTTCGGCCGCCACACCATATCAGTGAGCCTTAGGCAGCAATGACCCTGTCACAAGGTCAGAGGTTGCTCTTTCTTGGACCACTTTTGGTAGGAACTAACCACTGCACACCAGAAACACACTAGTGTATAGACCTGGTGTTTTGCAGATGATCTGTAGATGATACGTCATCTAATAATCACACTTAGACCCTTATCAAACACGTCCCCATTTTTCCTGCTTCCAACACATCAACTTTGAGAACTGACTGTTCACTCGCTGCCTTATACGTCCCACCCCTTGACATGTGTCAGTGTAATGAGACTACAGATATTATACGCTTTATCTGTCAGTGATTTTGTGCCTAATCAGTGTATAGTATTATTTTGTTTGGTTTTTTATTTTGCTTTGGGGACGTTTCCACTTACCTGATAACTCCGTCCATCTGAGTGAGCTTCTCCGCCATGGCAGGGTGATCGGGGCCGAAGCGGTGGCCACAGTGATCCACACCCAGGAAGTGAGCGATCAGCACGTCCCAGTCATCTCCATCCACTGTGACGGCGATATACAGCGAACGAATAAATAATACACTATTTATACCCAACTGAAACCTACAGGTCATTGTATCATAGCTCTATCTACCTATCCATATCTATCTATGAGGGTGGTACGGTGGTATAGTGCTTATCGTAGTCGCCTCACAGCAATACAATCAGAGTTCAATGCCCAACTCGGGTGTGTGGAGTTTGCATGTTCTCCCCGTACTTGCATGGGTTTGCTCCGGGTATTCTGGTTTCCTCTCACAGTCCATAGACATGCGCGTTAGGTTGATCGGTCACTCTAAATTGCCGGTAGGTGTGATTGTGTGCATGAGTGTGTGTCAAGAGACAAGAGATGGGGATGCTCAGTTTATCTACCCCCATAGAGCATCATGAGTACATCGATCGCCTGTTTCATCTGTGTAGCCAATCATCACAAAGGCCGTGTGTGTGTATATATATATAAAAATGTATATAATAAAAATTAACATTTTTTAAAATATTCCTAATTACTATATTACTTATTTAATACAACCCTCCTCCACCCACTCATATGTAATACATTAATGGTCACAACTCATGGCAGAATGAGGCGGAAGGAGCAGTGGCTCATTATCATTTAAAGCAACAGGCACCGAAACTGAGCTTTGGAAAGAGCTGTTTTAGACAGAGTGAACAGACAGCTGTAGGATTTGATCCCTGTGACCAAAGACATTTCATTAAGACCCCAGAGAACTAGAATAGCATGAGGGAAAATTGAAAGTCGTCTCCTTTAATGTATAAACTGACATTATAAGCCGAATGTATTTGACAAATAGACGTCTGTCTACGTTTTTTAATGAATGAACTTGAAAAAAAGTTGAAAGGTGAAAATAAAGTTATCAGCATCCACATGACTTCTACAAGGGCGTCTTTCTGAACCTCTAGTCTAACCTGTGTGTTTGAGACAGGACTCACACAGGGAACACAGGTAACACCAGGATGATATTTTTATATTTCACTGTGGCAATAACTATGCCATAAATTTGGACCATGTCTCGATCTGGCAACGCTACACGAATGACGCTGGACAATCATAGCTCGAGTTCTAGCGTGAGTTTATAGGTCATCGGAGAGGTGGGTCAAAAAGGTGCCGTTAGTGGTTTTATGCTCAGAAATAAAAAAGAAAAAAAATGATTGTGGACGCGTTCCTAAGTGTCACAAAGAGGACATTATTGGCTGTCGATTCTTTAAATAAAAAACCTTGAGGTAACAGATGTGTTAAGACCATTATATACATGTCGTTAGATACAAGGTTCACTGTATGTTAAGGTGACGAAAAAAATATTTGATTGTTTTAGAAATCGTATATTTTTATTCTTATTATTTTTATGGCACGGTGGTGTATTGGTTAGCGCTGTTGCCTCACAGCAGAATGATTCGGGTTCGGTTCCCGGCCCGGGCCGTTCTGTGTGGAGTTGCATGTTCTCCCCGTGCTTGCATGGGTTTTCCCTGGGTACTCCGGTTTTCTCCCACAGTCCTAAGACATGCACGCTAGGTTGACTGGACACTCTAATTTTCCGGTAAGTGTGAGCGTGTGTCTTCTGACAAGAGATTGGATGCTTAGTCAGTTTATCTACTCCTACAGAGCACCATGAGTACGGTGAACGCCTGACTCATCCGTGCAGCCAACCATCGCAAAGTGATGATGGCGGTGTATGAATGTATGTATTATTCTTATATAATTTCTCTTCTCCATGCTTACATATGTGCAGCAGTTTGCAATAACATCATGCTGTAGGAGATGTCAAACGAGGCAGACAGATTCTAACATGTTAGACCTTTTGTCTGGGGATCGTGGGGCCTCCCAGACGCCACGTCGCTGACCCCTGATTCACCCTACAAGACTCGTGCCACGTTCCCGACATTTATATTCTCATTCGGCGCTGGAAATTTATCCGATATGATAAAATCGTGTCTGTGTAGTCTGTGTGGTCCCGGCATTACACCGGTGACACAGGTGACAGAGGTACTCACAGGTGGGGAAGATGTTCTGCAGGATTCCGTCGTCCACAGTGTGCAGATCCTTGACGTTGAAGGAGGGGAAAGGCAGCGAGCGGTGGAACTTTTTAGGAAACAAACTCACCCACGTGTCGTCTCCCATGAAGACCACTCGCTTCCCTGAACGCACAAATAAAGAACACAGACAGAAGCGTCAGTCTGACAACCTGAAAGTAAACATCTCAATGTCTTACTCTAACCTACTCTACTGTCTCTCGCTCTCTCTCACCCGCCTGGCCGAGCTGGTGGATCAGGTTGTCCTCCAGCACGGCGCTGGACGCGAAGTTGTTCCCCACGTCTATAAACGTGGGCAGGGATCCGGTGGTGAATCCTTTGATCCTCTGCATGGTGGTTGTAGGAGGATCAGCTCTGAACGTGTACAGCCTGGCCTGCGACCCCCGAGACGACACCATCTCCCCCAGCACCGGCAGCTTGTTCTCAAACGGTCTGGGAGACACATTCGCCGGGTCATAGCGAGCAAACTCCGCTTTCAGAGCGTCAACGATGAGGATGACGACCCTGCGTACGCCGGGGTGTTGGTGGCAGAAGTCCGCCGAGGTCGAGTTAGAGGACGGAGGTAAGACGTCCTCACAGCTGCTCGTCCTGTTGACCTCCAGACGCACCAAGAGGAACCCACCCACAAACATGAAAATACCAACATAAAACACACAACATATCCAGAGGAGCAAGGCCAGGACCGGGAGTCTCTTCATTCTGTCAGAGGAAATAAATCAGCCGTGACTGAGTGACGTGTGCAGTGTTGATAGGAAAACACTCACACACACGTAAATTTTATTTTATGTTTAAAATATATATATGTTTTAATATGTATTCTGTATTTATATTTTTTAATAGATACTGAGGATTATCGACAGATTATTTATTATATCTATTTAATATAATAATTTATATTATAATTAAATACATTATATTTTATTATAAATTAAATATAGATAGATTTATTTACTAAATATAATATACAGATATAATAATAATTATTATTATTAATATTCCTAATATTTGTCTT
>JAOVVF010000008.1:22981979-23012380 GCA_028565595.1 Duopalatinus emarginatus | reverse complement strand
TCACTGCACGGATGGGTTAAATGCGGAGGTCACATTCCTCTGTGTGCAAGCACAGTAGGCAAATAGTGCACTTTCACTTTCACTTCACTTAAGTCAGATGATTACTCACAGCTCCTGATTCGTTTGGCTCCTTATTCCTAGATCCAGACATTAGTGTTAGCTTCTTAGTTCGCTCCTTATTCGCAGACTGAAGTTAGCTCCGTGTTTCCAGATCCAGATCCAGATTCAGTGAGCCGCGGTGAACGAAACGGAGCGTTCAGTTGTACATAATGCTGAACATTGCTTTACCGATTCACGGACAAATAAAACACACTTAATACAGAACATAACCAACTGTTTACCCTCACAACACATAAAACAGGTCAAAAACATGTAGGAAATATCTCATCTTCCTGTATATAATTGCTCTTTATTTTGCGTTTTGATCGTAAAAGCTCTCTGCAGTAAAAATACTGTAAAGCATTTTAATACTTATAAAATAAACGAATTAATATATTGTATGAGATATAAAGATTTACAATGGATTGCACACAGAGGAACATGACCTTCGGATTTAACCCATATGTACAGTGAAACACACCTACACGCACCAGTGAACACTAGGTGGCAGTGAAGACACTTTCCCAGAGCAGGGGGGCAGCCCCGAACCACGGCTCCTGGGGAGCAGTAGGGTAACCTTGCTGTGCCTTGCTCACGGGCACCTCAGTCATGTCTTGCCTTGTGTGGGGATCGAACCCACGGTGGTTCATTTCAGTGTAATTAAATTACCCTATACTAGTACTTACCTTCATGTTACCCAAGTTTATACCTCACTTACCTGGTTAATACACAGAACCAGGGAGGTATTTTGGTCTAATGGAGCTAGACTGTCCTGGTACTTCTTATCGTGTTACTCAGAATAACTACCTGGTACTTTGAGGTTTGTACGTCACACTTACCTGGTTAATACCTAGAACCTGGGAGGCATTTCAGTGCAGTCAAGTAATTTTTTTCATTTTTAGAAAATGCATTGTTGATTAACAAAGAAAAAAAATCAAATAGTTGTTAATATGGTGAATTTTCTGTGAGGTCAGTTTGTGACAGTCAGTGAGTTTTCCGTCAGTAGAAAGTCATCAGAAGTTTGAGTTGCAGCGTGTCTCTAATATTACAAGCAGTATTGTTTGTTTTTAAAAAAAAGAATGAGAGAATGAATGTTTATAGCTGCTATAATGTAAGTGATGGCAGGACTCAGAACTCATTTCCTGACTGTTTAATGGAACTACAAAGTATGTATGACTATGAATATGTGCAGTAGCCTACAAATCGCTGTGGTATAAAAGGAATAAAACAAAACAGTCACCTTGTAAGGTTTAGAGCTGGTTATTTCAAAGTCTCGTTATACTTAATGTAATTATAGTTAATGTAAATGCTGGAGCTACCAGAGGTTTTTTTTTTTTTTTTTTAAGATTTTCATGAATTGCACATTTCTCGATTCAGTGTTCCTTGTGTGAATACATAAAATCATAACCTGCTTGATAAATGAGTGTATGTCGTTTGCGTTACCTGTTGTGTAATTTATGTGGCTTGTTTCCTGTGTTGCATTGTTAACTACAGGCTAATACAAACAGCATGGAATGTTGCTAGCATTTGTGAAAGCAAGCTTCCAGATCTGTAACGTGACCCTGCCTAATGTGATTCACCACTTTGTATTATGTTATGTTTTTAATTTGTTGCCTAGTACAAAGTATTCCCCTGAGCTTTTCTCACTTCAACCTCACAGCATTGGATGATCTGGACAGTGCAATGGACGATCGGGACAGTGACTACAGGAGTGAAACAAGCAACAGTCTACCCCCACGCTACCACTCTACAGCTCAGCCTAACTCCTCTGTACACCAGTACCCAGTCGGACCACGATTTCAGCAACACCCAGACTCCTGCACGGACTCGGTGCATAGTTTTGAACTGGACTACAGAGACCATAATCCCAGCAGGTAAAATCCACTTACTTTACAAAAGTCAGACTCTCATGTACTTCTACTCTGTAGAAAAGGATGAACAACATTTAAAGCCGGAAATTTGGTTTTATTCGAAGCAGTGTAAACAAGGCAGTTGTTGTGTTGTGTTGTGTGTTGACCCTAAAGTCTTGTTGTAGTTGGAGGATTTTTTTCTTTGGCACTAACTGGTGTGAAGCATGAGTTTAAATGAACCACATAAAAATAGAAAATATATTGTTTTAATCATAGGGTCTGGCTCGAAACCTAGCGAGCTGCTTTGTTGCACGCTCCCTTATTAGTCAGCTGCCTAAGAATAGAGGATTCTAACTAAAATTAAACTTTAGAAGGCAGACTAATGAGACGGTGTAGTTAGACAGCGACTTGCTTACTAAGCTAGCAGAGTTAGCCTAAGGCCATTCGGACCAATGGCCTGAAGCGAGAAAACCCAATAGCATCCGAGCGCTCCGTGTACTCAACATTCCAAAATCACTGAAGTGCCAGAAAAACTGGGCACTGCTTGTGTCTGTCAGTGAGTCTATAAAGCAACAGATATCTATAAAATCTGCATAATGGTATAGGGTTTGTTTAGCTGGTATTCCATGGGACCCCTGGGATATCTACAAACGTCTCTGACGGGTGAACACCGTGTATATCTCCTTTCTGATGAGTTACACCCGTTCATGTCCTGCATTCCAACAGGACAATTTAGAGACGACAAATTACGGTAAGAGGAACACTCATGTTTTAAGTTTGGGGTTTTGCGATTGCCACGTTAGTCACCAGACCTCAACGTTATCGAACACGTTATCTGCAATGCCATGCAACGTGCTGTGGAACACAGAAATCCTGCACCTCAGAATACAACAGAATTGTAGACTGTTCTGCAGAAAGTTCGCTGGTGTTCGTTGCCTACAGAATATTTCTGCAAGCTTGTCCATGTTCTGTGGGGGGCCTACCAAGCATCATACCAGTTACCAGTGTACCAGTTTTTCTGGCACTTCAGTGTAAATTACCTTTGTACACCTTTATAGAAATGATTACAAATTAAAATTTCTATAGACGTATAAACTGTTCTGTTATTTCTGTAAAGCTGCTTTGGGACAATGTCAATTGTTAAAAGCGCTATACAAATAAAATTTAATTGAATTTAATTTAATTATTTACATTTGAAAATGACTTATAATAGCCGATAGCATGCTTCTGACTGCTCTGCTTCCATCCGCCATGTTAGAAATTGTTGCGCCACATTGAATGCTGGGATTGCCTTCACGGCTGAGGCAACACACGGAGCTCCCTCGATTTCAAGTCAAAACAAGCTATCAGAATAAGGAGGCAGCTTTCTGTGTCATCTAAGACTTGAGACAGGCTTCTTCTCAGGAGTGCAGACAGGGTGACATGTCTTATGTAGAACGATCATTAGGATTCGAGATGGACTCATTGCTGCTGATTTGTTGTAAATGTTTCATATTTGTATGTTTGGATAAAATTTCAGAGATCAGTTTTGCATCATTCACTTTCTTTTAATGACATTTTTGATTATTGTCTTAAGTTGGACTTAAGTTATTTCCCAGTCTTTTATTTACTTAGACTGTTTACAGGATTATTTAAATGTTTTGTAGTACAGACGTATCATTTAAATATCGAACCAATGATTGATAGTCATTCACAATTTGATGAACTTAATTTTTCATCTTTTGTTACTTTTCTAATCTTTTTTTCCTGGTTTCTGTCTGTTTTAATATTGCTTTTTTTTCCTTTTTCCTTTCTTCTTTTCAATTCTCACTTTTTATCAACCTGCTCCTTTCTATAAGAGCCCTAAATGACAGAGGGAGGGTTAGAATCATTCCTGTAGATTCAGGTATGGAAGTAGAGGACTGGGAGTACAGAGTGTGGAGTAAAGGTTCACTGAACGATTTCCTTGATAAAGAGGAATATGACTTGGATATAGAGACTAGCAGGTCAAGATCCCTTCAGGAATCCATGATTAGCCAACAGCCTCTGAAAACAAAAGTCAAGCCTACAAAAGTCAGTCCTGCCTATCCAGAGGGTTACAACACCATCGACCGAAGACTGAGAAAAAAGTTTCGAGACCCAGTTAGGTTTGTAAACTCAACGATAGTTGGGGAAGACTTGTTCAACCCTGATCTTGCTGCCCTCCGTCAGAAACGGGGAGAGCTCGTACTGCGTCAAGTAGCAGAAATGGAGGAAGAAGATGAAAAGATGATGCCTTGTTTGAGGCCGTATAAAAATGGTTTGTTCTACAAAACTAGAACGCAGGCTAAAAACAAACAGGAACATGCATTACTACGTGACTACATGACTTTCCAAGACGAAAAAGAAACAAGACTTAGGCTGAGCATAGACCCTAATTCTGATGGCTCAGATGAGATGCAAGAATCTGAGGAGGAGTTAGATGAATTCTGCTCTGAGAATCGTCTGTGCTCTAAACAGTACAAGAAAGATTCATGTCTTGGTGGTTACAATGACAAGCTTCAGGGATATCGTAATTGGAAGACTACAAAAGGTAAAATAGAAAAATGGACGCCAGAAGTCAAGTTGTCTCCTGTGAAGGAACCAAGTGACGAGTTTGTTGATCCAATAGATGAGCTTCAGTGTCTAGTGGAAACTGTGTCTGAATATCTGGCTGAAAAAGAAGAGGAGATCAGTAAGTATGGATCTCTGCCTGAAACGAGGAAATCAAAGATTTCATCCCAGGTTAGTGCAAGGATGAAATCTTTTGGTGAAGAACAAAAGGTCACCTTTAAGGACTTAAAGGACAATAAGGCTGTTGAGAACAATCAGAGAAATTTGTCTGAACAAGGATCAGGCAAGAAGAACACCATGAACTCATTGTTTAGTTCCTTCAGTGATAAAATTGTCCCAAATCAGACAAGATCAAATTCTGGTCAGTGCTCGGAAACTCAGGCTCATGCGAAAGATAGCTCTGGTTTATCAAAATTGTTTTTGTTTATGACCAAGTCTCCAAGTCCAGCACCAGTAGCCGTAATATCACCTACTCAAGAAACTCCACCTGATGACAAGAAGTTGGTAAAGCCTACTCAACCAACAGATGGAAAGCCACCAGAGAATATTTACAAAAAGACACAAAATGATCATGACTTAATAAATAAAAATCTAAATGAATGTCAGACATCTTGTTTACGCTCAGGACAAGTAAACCCTCAAAATGTTTTCTCAGATGAACTCAGTAGGATCGAGCTCAAAGGGAATCACAGGCATTCAGTAGATCAGTCTAATGAGACACACACCAACACCGACAACAGTGGGACCATATCACAAAAATCCACTGGCTCCTCTGATTTAGGATTTTTCAGTCCTTTGAGGAAATCATTTAGCACTCTGGTCTCTCCAGTACCTCTTAGGCCTCCTCAACACCAGACCCAAACAGTGTTTCCTGTCTTTAGATCAGAAAATGTTGTCAAAGAAGCTAAATCTTTAGATGCCTCATCACATCAGAACAAAATGGAAGTTGATTCAGGCAAGGAACCTACCCAATGCCCCACAAATGTGGAAAGGACAATGTTGTCTGGACTCTTAAAATATGCCTCTGGTGATGATGCTGGTGATCGTAAAAGCTCACCACAAAATGCAGTCAAATCAGATCAGACCTTTGCTTCTACATCTAAAGTTTCTTCAACTGCCAACAAATTCAAATCTCCAGCTCCAGCTCTCACTGAAACGAAACCCAAGGCGACTTTAGACACTAGTTGGTTTTCAAGTCTTTTCAAGTCTGCACCGAATGAAAATTTGCAGGCTGCAAGTCCACATGGCCAGAGGTTAGTGAACCAGAGCTCTCGACCACCTACTGAGTCAAATCCAAATATGGTAAGACGTGAATCCCAAAAAACAGTTAAAGCAGGTTACGAACAAATGCACAATATGCAACAAACCCCAAAACCAGACATGCACTCTACTGCAGAACCGATTACTTCCCAGGCAGAAACTCAAGACTTATTTTCTACTTTGTTTAAATCATCTTCTGGTGACATGGCAGGTCCTAAACCAGGTCCACATTCAGGAGAAGGAGGCTTGATTTCCGGTATAATGAAATTTGCCTCTGGTGGTGGTGCACAGTCTAACCCAAGAAATGAGACAAGTCAAACAACAAATCCTGCTCAGACCCCTCTAGAAAATCAGCCACATGCTCATCAAAGAGCACAGAACCCATTTCCTTCAGGAGACACTTTTGCACCGGGTAAGGAACCACTTCAGCACAGAGACCACACAGACGCTCAACAACCTCCACCCCCTCAGCAGGCATCTTCTCAGCAAGGACATGTTTTGTCAGGCTTGTTCAAATTAGTTTCCGGTGATAGCCTGTCAAATGATCGAGCTGAAACTGAGACTCATCCTTCTCATCAACCTTCCAAACCAAATGTTCAGAAGCATCAGTGGAGCATCTCAACTGATCAGCCAGACAGCCAGAAAATGATAGAGGGATGTTCTAGACAAAGTGACGATGCGTCTCGACCAGGAAGGGAACATGGTGGTTTTTTCTCTGGCCTTTTCAAATTTTCATCAGACAGTTTATCTGGCCCTTTGTCTGCCTCAACTCAACAGTCAAACCTCAAACCACAAAAAATACATTCTGTTGAAGAGGGCAAGTTCACTGAAGAGTACCCTTCTCTAACACAAGACGATACCCAGTCTGGAGTCTTGTCTGGAATTTTTAACAAGTTCAAAGCTTCTTCTTTAGATGTGGCACAGAGCAAATGGGTGCATGAGCAGAAACAAGAGCAGAGTGTACAGAATGAGGGGTTTTCTCAAAATGTGCCATCATCATGTAAACAGGGGACTCCACTACAGGCTGTAGTGGGAGACCCAAAGTCTCCCGATTCAGTGGGACAATCTGTGCAATGTATAGATCACCGGACATGTGTTGCAACTTCCACAAGCTTGACGTGTTCTCTAGAGGACAACCAAACAAGTGACAGTGCTATGCTTGATTCCTACCTGCATCAATGTAATAGTACTGTCTTAAATAATGCAAATGTACACAGTAATGACAACCAGTTGGACCTGAGAACTCTGCCAGATTGTGAACGTTCGAAACAAATGAATGTCTCCTTTATTTTAAATAGCACAGAGCATTTGCCACAGATGTCAAATCTTCCAGACATATACAGTAGTGACAATATTCCTTCTGCTTATACAGGTCAAGTACAGACATCTCAGCCATATTTAACAGAGAACTACCCCTCCCTAAACAGTTTCCCAGAGCCTTGTCCCAATAACTCAATATATGGATTCGGCCCTAACTTTGAAAACTACTGGAGCCAAAATTCTGCTCTACAGGAGCAGATGAATAACCTCTCTGTGAGCTATGATCCATGGGAATATAGTCAGGCACAGAGTTTAGAAGCATGGCTGAAAGTGTCTCAAGGCTTGAGCATGAATGTGGATGAATATCAACAGTACTATTCCACACATGACAGGATGGCATTTAACGACAACCAAGGAAACGGCCTTAAGGAGCAAGAGTATACCAGGAGTACAGCCAATAATGTAAATGTGCAAAAAACATGGAGCAGCCATAACAGTTTGGATATGATCAGTAATCAAGGTGCTTTAAATTTGAGCAAAAAAGACAACGCTAAATTGGGCAGTTGGCAATCATTTAGCGAGGACAGCTGCTACAGTTTGAACAGTGTCACTTATCTTGAAGGATATTATGAGGAACATCCAACAAATTTATCTTACTCTGCTAATAGAGAAAATATATCCACAAGACCGTACAAACAGCCAGCAAGAAACGAATTCCAACCTGGTTTAACTGATTGCACTAATGGCTGGAATTATACTTCTGCAGATATGGAGGACTATGCGTATCACGATGATACAGAATGGTACCAACAATGGCTCTTACTTCTAGAGCAAGGTATGTGGTGGCCAGCAGATGATGGAGATTGTGGATACTTTGTCTACACTGATCAAGAGTATATTTATGCATTGTTGACAGATAGGTCTGGTCAGTATGTCTATGCATGTGCCCCAGAGGATGAGGTGTGGGAAAATGGTCAGATATCTGAAAACTATCCGAGTGCCGTCCTTCACAATGAGATGGTTATCGTGTGTGGTTTCAAAATCCCTCTATACAATGAGGACGAACTATTCTGGTTTCCAGGACAAGATCAGAGTGAGAGTCAGCTTTTAAATGCCCCCCTCGATCTGTCCGATGCATACAGGAAAGGTAATGAAATTATGAATATGAACTTGGAAAGGTTCTCTGAGATGTTTGAGAGCTCCATTCCTGCTGAAAGACAGCAAGCTGTGGACTTTTCATTGTATCGATTAAACAAGGTTAAAATGGACACAAGGCATCAGAGACAAAATGATTTTGCTAACCAGGGTGTTCTGGATCTGAGAGTTAATGGAACTGATTGCAATCTTAATAATAGAAGAAACAAAGACCTGCTTTCTCAAAAAGTCTGTGTTTCCATTTGCCCGACTCCAACAACACAGTCATCAGGTGTTTACAGTTGTTACCAGCCTCGTCAAAGGCGTCGTTCGTCCTGTGGAATGCAAGTAAAGCATATAGATGACACATCAGAGGAAGAATGGAGAAAAAGGGTTCAGCCTGGGGAGGAACAACCAAAGAAGCCTATTAAAAAAATGGCGTCTTTCTTTTCATCTCTTTTTGGAAAAAATCAAGAATCAGAGTCACATAGAAACATAACTGCCTCTAAAACTTTCACAACTGCCATCAATGCTCCACATCCTGGAATGATTCAAGAGAAATCTGACAAGTCCTCAGTCCCAGAAGCCCAAAGTGACAAGGAGATTAAGGGCATTCCCTCTGCAGGTCTCCAAGGCCTAAAATCAAAGACCATAAATAATAATGCTTCTCCTTCTGTAACCCCAAAAGAAGGCACAAATCATCAGACCTCAGAAATTAGGTCATCTAGAATCTTGCCAGATATTCCATCATCACCTGTAAGTGCTCAAGCTGCAACTCACAAGCCTAAACTGGCTAGACAAGCGACTGTGTCTCAGCAAGCTTCTATTACTGATGTTTCTACAAGCTCAACAAATCTACCCGTCAAGTCTGTGTCGTCAGTAGATAGACAAGGTGGTGAAAAACCTTCTGAGCAAAATCAAGGAGGCTTTTTAAGGTTTTTCAGGAACGCCATAGGAATAGAGGAGCAAAATCAAGAGTCTGCGAAATCTTCCCAAGCTGTAACAAAGCAAACAGAAAATACCCGATATGTCCCTGATGGATTAAAAGATTCAAGTACAGACAAAGGCACAGGAATGACCAAAGTTCTGGGCTCGATGGGAGAACTGTTGAGCATGGAGAACACAACTTCTCAGCTCGTATCAAAGGAATCCTCTGCACATCATCAATCTTTTGGTTCAGGAAATTGTGCTAAGGAAACGTACTATGTTCATCATAGGACTTTAAAGTCTGAAGCCAGTCAGAAACCAGAGAGACAGAGTAGATTCAGTCTGGGTAGTCAGTCAGATATATCCAAAGGATCACACACATCTCAGGAACAAATGCCCAAGAGTGCATCAAGTATATTTCCCACTACGGTAAATGATGAGCGGAATACAGGACATTCTCAAACACCAGCTAGTTTTAATAAATCAGACCCATCCGCCAAATCAAGTGGATTGTTTGGCTTTTCCGTTACAATCTCTGGACGCACCGATAAAAAGGAGGAACCTGTAGGGAGAGGGCTACTGTCAATGTTTAGTGATTCTAGTCCACAGTCAGCTTCTCAAACTGAAATGGGGGGTGAATCAGCAAAAAGCATGATGGGCAATAGTATTTTGTCTTTGTTTGGCAGTTCCAGCACAGAAAACGTTGCTTTGTTAAATCAAAAAACTGAAAAAGCACCTCAAAAAGAGACTTCAGGCATAAGTTTATTTTCAGTGTTCAGCACCACTAGATCTCAACAAACCACCACACCACAAACTGGATCTTTAAATCAGGCCCCTTTGCCAAAAGAGGCACCAGGAATAAAGCCTTGGTCTACGACTCAGCAATGTAGGTCTACCACTCCGCAATCGTCTGATGGAACTGCGCACCAAGAGTCTCTAAACACATCATCACAAGAGACGGGCTCTATTTTTGGTGGAATATTAGGTAGCCTTTCCACTTATAATGAGGGGCCAGTTAAAAACTTGTTTTCTAGGCTTGGCGGCTCAAGCTCACAACCTTCACCCACCCCACAACCAGCAACGGATCCAAAAGCAGATACTGAAATTCCAGAGAAAGTGCCACCCAGACAGCTCCAGGAGTGTGATATTGCTGATGGTACACAAAAACCACAGCCCACTGTAAGTAATCTTCAGGAGAAAATTCCTCAAAAAGAGCCACCTGGAAAAGGTCTACTCTCATTGTTTGGTTTTCATGGACCACAACAGAGTAAACCTCAATCAACACCTGGATTTTTATCAGGCACAAATGAGAACACAGGGGCAGCAACTGGATTATTTTCAATGTTTGCCAAACCAAGCCGTGAGGAAAATGCTAAGACTTGCTTTCAAATAAAGGCACAGGCCACCCAATCACCTGGAGAAAATTCAGTGGAAAATGAGCAATCTACCAAATCTAGTGCCATTCCCAGTGCTCCTACTCCACAACAACCAGACTCTGCATTACATAATGATAAACTGCCCATGTTAAACACCTCAACTCAGTCTTCTGTTCCTCTCTCAGCTGAAACTCCAGGTACAGGGTTGCTGCCAATGCTTAGTGATGTCAATTTGCAGTCCAATGAAGCACCACCTATACAATCTTGTACTTCTACAGAAACTGTGTCTGATGTTCCAAAAGGTGTTGTTTTAAATGTTGAGCCGATTTCTGTACCTATGGAATCAACTAGTAATCTACCCACCCCTCCAATTTGCTCAGGACCTGAGGTCATCTTGCAGAATACAACATCTGGGTTATTGTCAATGTTAAGTGGGTCAAATTCCCAAAATACAACTTCTCCAGCTGGATCCGCATTTGGTGGATTTTTTTCAGGTGCTACAGGACAAAAGGACATTCCTGGCACCAGTCTGTTTTCTGTGTTTTCTGGTTCTAGTTCAAAATCAAGTTCAGAAGATCTTGGACCTTCTGCTTCAAATGAACCACTTGGAAAAAGTTTGTTCTCCATGTTTGGTGGGACGAGATCACAAGAATCATCACCTCCAGCATCATTATTGGGAGGACTTTTTCCTGGTAGCATTGCTGCTAAAGATGTTTCCGGAAGAGGTCTGTTTTCCATGTTTGGTAGTCCAACAACACCTAGTCAGACAGAAGCACCTTCCAAACCACCTGGACATGAAGGGCATTTTAATGTTTCTTCATTTTCTCAGGCAAGCTCTTCAAAAGATCTTGATTGTATGACACCGGGATATTCTGGAGCTGATCACAAAACAGCTAACACAGTTTCAGGTGATATCACTCAAAGAATTGAGGGCAATGAGTCAATGATTCTGCAACCACAATCTGCATCATCAGAACAAAACATTTGTCATTCTGTCTCAGAAGCAAAGAACGAAATGATGGAGGGAAAAGTTACGGAAGATATCCAGGACATAAGAGAGTCTCCTGCTTTTTCTGAAGAATTAGATAGGGATACTCATGGATGGCCAGAGAAAAATGAAAAACAAAACCTGCCACAATCTGAGATCCACCCTCAACCTAAACAAGAAGATATTACTACAGCAGAATCTATAATCGCAGACAACAAAGATCAAGAGAAACCTGCTGAGGTCGAGAAATCTGTCTTTGACACATCGGCTGATGTAGTCTCAGGGTTCATGTCTAAAATGTTTTCTGGTGCCACTGGACCCTCAAAAACATCCAGTGGTCTTTTCTCTTCAGCACAAACCTCATTTTTTAAATCTGCATCCACAAAAGGGTCCGAGCCACAACAGACAAACTCTCTTTTCGGCTTCCCGAGTAGCTTGCAAACCGACACTCTTAAAAGTGACCTCCTTGGTATGTTCAAACCCCATCAGACAGGCAAACCTGCAGAAGCATCACTTTCAAAACCAAATTTGAACTCCACTCCCTCAAGTGAATTTCCTGTGCAGGATCATAGCTTGCCTGATGATATCGAATCCATGTCAAAGGACATGAAGTTGACAGAAGATCAATCTCAGCCACCACAGCATCAGTCTAAGGACTCAGAAGCATATTTAACACCTACAAGTGTAAACCCAGCTGAAGGTGCTTGCTTTAGTATGGTTGATAATGACAAGGTTATTGAAAGTGATACTGTAATGCAAAAAACAGTTGTCATTGTTGAAGAACCTGAAGATAGATCGACAGACAAGTCAGAACCAGCTCAACAGCCTCTTATGTCGGAATCACCCCAGTCCATGTTTGGAATGGCTGGTTTATCACCACCAAAGTTTAGTTTTATCCCTGAATCTGAAAATGTCAAAAAGTCTTTTGGGTCTTTGTTTTCCTCAGCAGCTAGTAAAGGTCTTCCAACAATGCCACAAACAGATGTGGGTGGCTTTTTGTCTGGGTTCAAGTCATTCTCAACGAGTTTATTTTCAGAAGAGAAGTCAGTAGCATCAAATAATGAGCCAACATCACTGTTCGGAACTAAAATAGGTTTGTGGCAAAAAGAAGCACCTATACCTACAAAACCTGGTGGTGTTACAGACCAGCCTAACTCACCTGAGTATCCAAAAAGCAGGTCAAGTGAAACAGACCTTCACCTTTTGGTTTTAAAGGAAGATGCCAATAAAATTGACAATGAAATTGTACATGGAGCTGTGATAGATTTAGACAGATCTGAGCTTGAGGATGAAAATAAATGCATAGGTTCTGTAGATGACTCCAAACTTGAAATTAGTGTGTCCACACTTGAGCTAGATTGTCCATCCCAAAAAGAGCAGGAATCTCAGATCCAGCTCCCATCCCCTGCAGCTCTCACTTCTGGATTACAGCAGGAATACAAGGAGCCTTTGAATGCAAAAAGGCTAGTAGCATCATAAATCTATCCCAAACAATTTCTGATAAACTAATGTTAACATTAGCATTAGTGGTAGTGGCTTCCTCTGTGATGTTCTATAAATCCACTTTTTCAATCAAGTGTGGGTGTCTATGTTTGTATATATGTATATACGTGTATATGTATATATGTATATATGTATGTGTATTCTCATACCATCTCATTCTGGTTCATCTTATTCCAGTAGTTTTATCACATCCTGTAGCTAAATACATCTACACTAAAGTGCCGGAAAAACTGTTACAGACGAGACTATGCACAATGCACAGGCTGGTGGTGGCTCCATAATGGTATAGGGTTTGTTCAGCTGGGATTCCAAGGCACCCCTGGTACATCTACAAATGTCTCTGACAGGTCAGTGCTGTATGTGCCTCCATTGCTTTTTGAACACCAGTTCATGTCCTGTTTTCATTCTGATGGGTTTGAGCTCTTCCAACAGGACAATGCGTCACCACACACATCTAGAATGACCAAATTATGGTTAGAGGAACATTCATCTGAGTTTAGGGTTTTGAAATTCCCACCTAATCACCAGATCTTATGTTATTGAACACATCTTGGAATGGTAGCTAAACAAACCCCATGCCATTATGGAGCCACCACCAACCTATGTATGCCCAGTCCTTTTGGCACTTCAGTGTATATTATCTACTTGTTGCATTCAGTACATAATATTGAAAATGTTTGTGGCTTATTGCGCTTGCCTTTTCTTTCCTCTGCACAAATCAGTCCTGTCGGCAGTAGTCGTTTTGGATCTTCAGGAAACCTCAGTCAAGCCAGTTCTCCATTAAGTGAGATGGGTCAAGAGAGTGTTGCGGGTTCAGAGCTTAAGCAGTCCTACCACTCATTCCACAGTACAGGATTTCGCCCACCTGCAAACGGACACCAAGCAGTCAATGGACATACCAGCTGGAGAGAGGATGAGGGGTTAAAATCGTCTCAAGAGAATGGAAGGAGTGAAAGCAGCACCTTAAAGAAAGACAATGTTTGCGAAGTTGATAATAGGCCAGAACCGTCCCAAAAAAGGTATGTTTATTATGGGATTTATTTTATGGGTAATTGTGCATTTGTGTAATCTTATTTTCAACTGATTACTGTGACTAGTCATTTCATATTAGTTGCTACTATTTAATCGCTTACTTGTACAATTTCTCTGGTAATTTACTGTTGCCGTGCTGGTATTTTTACTCAAGAGATTTCTGGATATTTGTTCTTGGCTTGAATTAAGTGGAACTGTAATAGGGTACATATTAAAAGTAAGTGGTCAGGCCATAATAATGTTTACACCAACTCATTTCTTTACCACAATTACAGAACTCAAAATGACTTCCTTCCTACTAACTCAGCTTCTTTCCAACCACGAGCGTCCACAAGTAAAATTGTGTCCGGCTAACATTTGATCATTTTAGCTACACAGCTGTAGGTTTGTCGTAGTGAATAGTTTTGCATTGTGTTTTATTTTGTGATAAAACAGTGCCAGAAAACCTGACAATCAGACAAGCCTATGCTAAATACAAAGCAAGGTCACCTGTGCGCATTGGTTGCGTCCGCCAGTGCATATTTGTTCCATAGAAGTGATATCTATGGAAGCTGAAGCCCAATAAAGTACCCCAATGAATGCACAACACCTCACCTCGGCTTGGCACCAATGTCACGAGTAGCTTGGTCTGACGAGTTGCGTTTTGGATCCTGCATGTCAACAGGGGAGTGTATTTGCTAGAGATGGCTCCATAAAGGTATAGGATTTGTTTTGCTGGCATTCCATGGGCCCCCTGGTACAAATATACAAATATTTGCAAATATCTCTGACCAGTGACGTTCTGACTCTGACATTTCTACAGTACTACTCTCCCATGGGGGGGAACTAAAGTACTTTTCTGGAACTTCACTGTACATCCAAAATGCTGCCACATAATGATTAGCTAATTGGTTCAGTTAAAGATCTCTGGTATCTAAATATAATCAAAAATGGGTAAAGTTCCCTGAGCAGCTCCTTTAAGCTACGCCAATTCATAGCATGGTCTCTGCTAATCTCGCCCAGATTTATCTCATAGCAGGTGTGTGTTTCTCAGGTTCCAGGACAATGGATCTGCTTTGTCTGTCTCGAGTTCCCGAGTGCTCTGGATAAAGGCCATCAACAAAGTGAGACTTCAGCTACAGGAGGTATAGTAGGGAGCCTTTTCCATCGTACTCTTCCTCACATACTTCTTCACCATAGAGAAATCTTTTATCCCTGCCATTTACTCGTATAATCAATGTTTTACCATGATATTGTTCTGAAAGTGTTCTTCAGGTAGGTATCACATTCATAGTTTAAAAACTTGTGTTCAAATGTCTATGATTGGTTGAGTTTCACCACCTTTTTGTAATTGTATGTATTAGTAACAATGCCACAACCAAATATACAGTATGAACATCCTGTTGTTTTGCATCGGTGATCATATCAGCTTATCTGAGAACAGGATGCGTGGTCCATGTGGTGACAGCAAAAGTGCCCATCCCATTGACTGGTCGTTACAACTTTGTCAGTCAGGTAAAACTTGCTTAGATCCTGTTCGATCGTCCAAATAGCTCTAATCTGTAATGTTTAGAAGCTGTCTAGACCTCACAGATAAAATCCGAAGAACTAATTCAAGACCGACTAGTAAATCCTAAGCACCAGGACAAGAACATGAATGGGGCTCCCTCCCAACTTCGCTATGTATCAATTTAACAAGTGAGATGTAGAAGATCAACACCAGAAGATTGACTGGTTTTATTGCTGACCTTCTGATCAGAAGTCCAATGTCTTAACCACTGAGCTACAAGTACTTGGGACCCTGAGTAAGGATAAGGATAAGGACCCTGGGTACCTGGGACCATGGATAGGATTAGGATAAGGACTTTGGGTACTTGGGGCCCTGGGTTAGGATAACCTTTACATTTTACATTAATGGCATTTGGCAGATTCCAGAGCATTTATCTCATTTATTCAACTGAGCAGTTGAGGGTTAAGGGCCTTGGTCCAACATTGGCATCTTGATGGTGATGGGAATCAACTCATGACCTTCTGATCAGAAGTCCAATGTCTTAACCACCGAGCTACTACTCATTACCACTGGGTACCAGGGGCCTTGGGTTAGGATTAGGATAAGGACCCTGGATACTTAAGACTCTGGGAACGTCTAACCCTGGGGACATAGATACCATAGATATGGAATTTAAAAAAAATTTTTTTTAAATATGTCTGAAATTCTCACTGGTTAGGTGATACTAAATAGATAACAAAATATGACATATATAAATATAATTGACTTCTTTTTCTTCTGACTTAAGATCCATACATACATAGATTAAAAGAAATGCCCAGACTCCCAGATACAGTCTTAAACACACTCGTTCTCTTTTTCACTTCTCTTTATTAGCCTTGACGTGCTGTAATTATGAGATCAGGGCTTCTTCGCTTTATTGTGTGGTTGAACCAGGCATGCGTGTTGGTGCTTAAATGAACTGTTGACGTTATCATTGACTGAATAGTCATCAAATTAAAATCTTCTTTTTTTTTTTTTAAGTCAAAACAGCTACGACATTTCTGATAAATTATTTTCTTCTTGAATGGACTTGAGTGTGTGCCTTGTGCTGCTGTTAGGTGGTGGGTGTGAAGTAAAGCAGTGCATTAATATAACTGAGTTAATGCTAATGAAGTAGTCTTGTATAGCAGTTCTGACACCAGGCTCCATTACAGTGATTGCTAGTGTGAGGGCTGGTGTGGAGATGCCAGCGTAAACGCCTGCTAATTGTATAGAGTCGAAGTGAGAACTGGTTCTATTGCACGCGCGTATAAATATCCGTGGCCACGTGAAAGCCTTCGGTATGTCTTAAAAACGTCAGTAATATAAGAAAGTTAGCCATGAATCATTCTCTCAGTGTGCTGTCTCATAGCCATGACTTATGTGTGTGACTGCAATACAGATAAAGCAACAAGCCTCACGTGTACAGAGTGTATAGAGTTTGTAATGTTGTCCATATGGGGGTCATCTTTATCTGGAGAACATGAGTGAAAATAAAGGGTAGGGGAAGATTAGTAGTATAAAGGAAAAAGGAAAGCCGAGAAAGAAAGACTGGAGGGATGAAGAGAGACGGTGAGAGGGAGGGAGGGAGGGAGGGAGGGAGGGACGGTGGAGAGCTTGTCCGAGGGTGAGCTCCTGGACCATAACACTGCCGTGGACTGTGCTCCGTTCAACTCGCACAATAAAGAATGCCTCCTTTTTAAAACCCACTTCTGTCTCCAATGCTCACTCGCTCAGTTCATTCAGATGAGGAGGGAGTGAACGCAGTGATGGATTTTATCCTCGGGATGTTTTAATCACTCTCGGCACTTCTTACGTGGACAGAGTGAAGCCTCTTGTCCTGTGGAGAAGGTAAGATTGTAGATTATTATTTTTCTGTCTGGTTGTATGCAATGTTAAGGCATGAATATGTTAAATAAAGTAGGAAAATGTCTAATAAATTTTTGCTCCTTTCTCATCAGACTGAAGTTGCAATTAAGAAATGACTTAATTAGAGTTTAATGTTGTAGTCTATATTATTATATTAGTATAATATTGTAGGTCTCTCATCCCTGTGGAATACAGGCAACAAAAAGGACAAACACTACGGAATATTGTATATTATATATATATAATACATAAGGCAGTCTTGCCTTGCAGCTTCCGATGATTTAGAGCGAGCTGAGTGCAGTAATGAGATTAAACAGGACGAAGGCACTGAGAGCTAATTAACTTGATTTCTTAAACAGTCTACATTTTGATTTCTCTACTGATATAAAGTGAAGTATCACAATAGCCAATAACACAACAATGCCATTGATTACACTGTTTTTGTCAGTGTTACTTGTTCCAGAGCTTTAAAAAAAACTGGTATACCAGTCTAACACTTGGTAGGTCCCACACGGGGCATGGACTTCGCAAGCTTGTAGAAATGTTTTATAGGCAATGAACACCAGACTTCCTGCAGAACAGTCCACAGTACTGTTGTATTCCGAGGTGGAGGATTTCTGTGTTCTGAAGTACGTTGCATGGCATCCCGGATGTGGTCAATAACGGAGATCTGGTGTCTTAGGTGTGAACAGCAAAACCCAAACTCAGATGAGTGTTTAACCGTAATTTAACCATAATTTGGTGTCTCTAGACATGTGTGGTGGCACATTGTCCTGTTTAAAGAGGACAAACCCATCAGAATTTTGTTTCTTTTCTCATCATGCAAACTCACACATCCAGTTCATGAGTGGTACTAAACAGATCTTAAATCTCAGGTGTGGATATGAGTAGAGACATGTTAGTATGAGTGAATGAGCGATTTTCATTAACACTAAATTATATGTGCGGATATTTAAAATGCAAAATTATATGCAAAAAATTACCCTTAAGTGCCTAAACTGGTACAGATAAGGATGTGCAAAATACACAGGCTGGTGGTGGCTCCATAATGGTATAAGGTTTGTTTAACGGCTGTTCCATGGGACCCCTGGTACATCTACAAAAGACTCTGACAGGTGAACACTGTGTGTCTCGTTTCACTTGTTCCACCTGTTCATGTCCTGTGTTCATTCTGATGGGTTTGGCCTCATCCAACAGCCCAATGCACCAACGCACACGTCTAAAGACACCAAATTATGGTTGGAGGAACACTCATCTGAGTTTGGGGTTTTGCCATTGACACCTAAGTCTCCAGATCTCAACAGTATGTTGAGACGGGATGTCATGCAACACGCTATAGAATACAGAAATCCTACACCTCGGAATACATCAGACTTGTGGAATGTTCTTCAGGAAGTACAGTGTTCATTACCTACAGAATATTTAGGCAATGAACACAGTTATGGACCTTAAGGAGCCCATGCCCTGTGGGGGTCCCACCAAGTATTAGACATACTAATACTATACCACCATCATTTCATGGCATTCCAGATGTTTTCAATAATGATGAGATCTGGTGTGAAACTCAGATGAGCTCAGATGAACCATAATTTGGTGTCTCTAGACGTGTGTGGTGGTGCATCCTGTTGAAGGACCCATCAGAATGAATGAAGGACATGAACGAGTGAAAGACATGAACATGAACATCACAAAGGAATCACGCATAGTCTTCATCTGTCAGAGAAGTTTGTAGATGTACCAGGGGTCCCATGGAATGGCAGCTAAACAAACCTCTTACCATTATAAAGGCACCACCAGCCAATATGCTTTGCATAGGTTTGTCTTTGCCAGTTTTTTTAGGCACTTTAGTGTATTTCTAAGCTGTAGATGAAGATCTTGGTAACATTTTAGATCCCTATTTCATAATGTATACCATTACCATTAGGAAGAAATCACAGTCACTACAAAATGTGTCATTTTGGTCAATACTGTTTCTAAAATAGGTACTAGTCAGGGCTGTCTAAAAGAATGATCCAAAATGTCCCATTTCATTCTCCGGGCATCAGGCCAAGGCTTATCCTTGAGTGCCACCACAGCAAACACATATTACTGGAGGCTCAGTTACAATTATGTCAACTACTCAGTGCATTTAGAAGCACAGCAGGACTGTGTCTGAATTTCAATGACCATGTCATTGTGGCATTAGCCATTTGCTGTGCATATTATTAGGGCATGTTATAGGGAAATAGATTGCTGTTGCATGCTTCAAATGTTGACTGACTACTTACCCTCGGTGAAACTGATTCATATGTATCAATCATGTCGGATTACTTTTTTTAAAAATTATATCTCCACTTTTTTCTCTTGTTAACAGTAACGGTTTCAGTAGCTGGTTCTCAACATATATTACTGTTGCGTATATAAGAGAGTGGGAAACAATCCCTGCAATTATTCCGCTGAAAAAAGACCAGCCAAATGTGGTGTCAACCTGTCAGACTGGGGAAGTGGTAAAGCAGCCATTAGACTCAGCGGGGCTCTAAATGACAGTGGTGCGTACAGCTGGACTGCTGTAACTCTCGCAGTGTGGGACTTGCAAGCTGAAACACCAGCCTCCTCTAAATAAATTTCAAAGCCCTCGTATTCATCAATCATTCAGAGAAATGCCGCTGAAGACAGTTCAGAGTTTAAAAGCAATTTGTTTCAATAAATGGACTGTTGTGTGCATTCATATTAAGTATACAGAAGTGCAGGAAAAACTGGAACAGATGAGCCTGTGCAAAATACATAGACTGGTGGTGGCTCCAGAACGATACCAGGATGGAAAGTGAACTATTTGCTGAATGTGCTTGCACACAGAGGAATGTGACCTCTGCATTTAACCCATCTGTGCAGTGAAACACACACACCAGTGAACAGTAGGTGGCAGTGTACACACTTGGCCCGAGTGGGGGGCAGCCCCAAACCACATCACCCGGGAAGCAGTTAGGTGCTTTGCTCAAGGGCACCTCAGTCATGTCTTGCCCTGAGCGTGGTGATTGACCTTCCAGGTCACGAGACCAGTTCCTTAACCACTAGGCCATGGCTGCCCACTGCCCATTGTTTACTTGCCATTGCATGGGACCCCTGGTACATCTACAAACGTCTCTGGCAGGTGAATGCTGTGTGCCTCCTTTCTGAATAGTTCATGTCTTGCATTCATTCTGATGGGTTTGGCCTTTTCAAACATGCCACCACACCTGTCTGGAGACAACAAATTATGATTTCAGGAACACTCTGAATTTGGGGTTTGCCATAAGACACCAGACTTTGTTACCAAACACATCTGGGATGCCATGCTTCCACGCTGTGGAACACAGAAATCCTACACCTCGGAGTACAACATAATTGTGAACTGTTCTGCAGGAAGTATAGTGCATTTTTTCATAGGCTTAGTTTTTCTGGCACTTCAGTATATATGACATAGTATTGGTACAACTGTTGCTTTTATATGAGGCAGTTTAATAAAGAAAGGTACATGTTTGCTGTTCTACCAAATTACCACTTGGTTAACATGGTTGGTTAACTTGGTTAATTTTTTAATGCACTACAGGTGACCATTCTCAAGTGCCTTAATGCTGATCAACATGTAAGGGGCTCCTAAGCCTAACTTGGTCAACACTTGAACATCCGATGCTGCGGAATGTTACCACGAAGTCATAGTGATGAACGGGATGAGGCAAACGAAACTGGCATCTTCCAGACCAAACAAAAGGAACTGGGCAAGAAGAGAGCCCAGAGCCTCAAGGTCCGACATGGCCTTTGCAAGAAGATCCAGAAAGTTCTTCATGGTCCAGCAGAGCCTGACACCTGTAACCTTCAGCATACCTCTGTGGAAGTTGAAGAAGACATGTTCATCTATGGAATAAGCCGGGAACCTTCTAGCTATGAGTCTGGTGTCACCTCCAATAAAAGTCCTATTAATAGAGACAGTAAACGCCTAAAGGAGGAGGTTGAGATAAACAGTGAAAATACTGTCAAGATCCCCTGCTCAGTACCAACTAACAGCTCAGACTATAAAGCCTCCGCCTGCACAGATAGTATGGATGAGGGAGCCAGTATGGAAGAGCCACAGACACCTGGGAAAGAAGAGGCAGAAGATGGCAGAAGAAGCAAGGAAAGACGTTCCAGCAATATAGTAGAGCATATTTTGAAAGAGCTTCAAGGAATTAATAAAATCCAGGAGGAGATCTCAGACTTGAGGCAATACCTGAACTCGGTGAGCGGCTCTGTTGAGGAAGTGTCCTTCTGTGTGGACTCTGTCCTGATGGAAATAGAGGGCCTCTATTCTGCATGTGCTACTGCTCAACCTTCACCTCAAAGGCTAATGGTTCATCACCAAGACAATGAACCCCCAGTGGCAGCTACCCCAAGACGTAGAAGTCCATTGTTGAAGAGGTCTGAGAAGAATGAAACTCCTTATTGTGATGTACCAAGACAGTCCAGAGTGGATCATGATGAGAATTCGGACACCTCCAATAAACCATCCTGCAGAGTACACTCTACTAATTACTTCGATCATAGCAGGGTTTATGGACAGGATTTTCCAAGTTCCAGTTCTTTGTCTTGTTCCAGCTTCAAAAGTATAGAGCATGAGGGTAGTTACCATTCCATTGAGTCCAATCTACAAAGGAGTGGCTGGGATACCTCGAGAATGTGTTTAAGTGGAGAAGGAGGATGGAGTGGGGACACAGGATGGAGCGAAGAGGATTGCTGCTCTTGCCAGAATAGTGTTGATGATTTAGAAGACCACAGACAACCTGATACCTGGTGTAGATATAATAGTGGAGCAACTAGCAGCACTCTAGGTCAATCTTCCCGAAGCAGCTCCGAACACCTGTCTTTGTTGTTTGGACAACAGTACAGCTCACTGTCCAGTTTGTCCAGTGCCTCAGACTGGAGACATTCCAGGAGACATACAGGCGCTGATTTTGAATGTGATTGCACAGTGAATTGTCCATATTCTCGTAGTTCAGGTTATCACACCATGGATGCATATGCCGATGAACTGTGCAGTGGCCCATCCAGAAGCATAAGTTGTTCCACTATGGTGCTGACCGATTATGATGATGGCTGTCAAGACCTGCACTCTTCTTGCGAAAATCGCCTGAATGTGGATGTGTGTCCTCGAGACAGCACAGGCCGAGAATGGCACAAGAAGCTTTACCCAAGCATGTCTGAAGAACAGCTTGATCCAGATGACTCGATGAGCATGGATAGCCTCCCAAGGCGTAATGCTGGGATCGACAAAGCCATGCTGACCTTTCAGTCTGCTCTTCATGGAGCTATGAAGAGGCTTGACGGATCCGATGGGAACAATTACCATGTTGCAGAGCAACATTCAGATGAACTTGTGGAGGATGACTCGACTATAGAGGGATCTGATGTAGATCAGGTCACACTAACTAGTAGCGAGAACTTGGATAAAAGCTTGTCACCTTACAAAAGAAGATTTCGGGAAGAATATGAGCTACAAACTGACCAAAGAAACGACTCTCAGATCTTTGATCCTCAGGAATCAACTTCTGGTACAGTGTCTCCTTCTTGTAACCAAACTGCATACTATTCATCCAGTGAAGAAGAACCTCCACCAGATCAAGAGCTTTTGCATGAGGCTGGTTCTCTTGAATTTACGACAGACATGGTGTCTGTAGAGACCTGTCCTGAGGAGAAAGATCATAACGAAATGATCCAGTTTGTCTGTGAAGGCACTGAGCCAGGATCTCTGGGGAGAGTCAATGAAGCAGAGGCTCAGGTAAACTCGGGCAATGACGACCCTGATCATGTAGACCCCCACCATCAGAAGTGCCTTGCCAATATCCAGCGTGTTCTCAAAGAGCAGAGACAAAGACATAGGCTGTCTCAGATTTCTAGAGCATCAAAGTGTATAGTTTCAGAGGAGGAGTTCAACCCAGGTATCATTTACAAACATGGACATGTCTTTGTCTTGAAATTGTTCTTCTTTCGCAGTAAACTTACCATAGCTGTTTTGTCTTGATTTGTTTTGCAGAGGAAAGCAGAGAAATTAATCAGGTTATTTCAACATTTTGGTCCAACGTTTATTTTGGGCGTTTGCTCATTTTCATCTTGCCTTATTTATTTAACCATGGCTAATAGCATGCTCTAGCTAATATCAATGCATGTGACCAATGCAGGATATTGTCCTAAATGTCATTAACATCTCATCATGTTTTTGTTGAAAAGCACTGCTTATGTGTTGTTTTAATGAAATACAAGATCTCGTGTTGCCATCAAACATTTTCTGAGGATCCACGGACATGGGGGACATTTGTCTTTTTTGTGTTTTTACTAATTCTTCATTTCTTATTGAAAATGGTGAAACTCAACCAATCGTGCATTCAGGGTTCATTTATCTTTAGTCTTTATCATCTAGGTTTGTGGTTTCTTTCTATGACAAAACTTAAATACCAATCAGAATTGTTTCTCTGAATAATACAGAGCCAGGAGAATGGAGACAGTTCCAGACATGACTGGGGCAAAACAGGGTAAGTTGTTTTTCTTCCCCCAGGGGTTTGTAATGTTTTCTTCTGGGCAGATTGGTGGTGCACTGGGCAGGGCTTCCATCTTTGATTTTGATTTCCCAGCTGGACAGCCAAGGTCCTGTTTTCATTTTTGTTGCTGTGGGTTTTCTCTGGGAGCTCAAGTTTCTTTCTATAGTCTGTAAACATGAACAGAACTGTAGATACTAAACCACCCCCAGGTCTGAGTGTGTGTGAACGTATATCTGTGTGTCTGCTTTGCGATGGACTGGTGACCTGTCCTAAATGCTTCCTTGCCTTCTGCCCAGTGAGGACTGGGATATACTCCAGAACCACCCTCCCCCCAATGACCCAATAGTAGGATAAGCAGCTTAAATAATTAATGAATAAGTTAAATGTTGTTGTTCTACATAAAGCTGAGTGCATTTGCATACCTAAAAATGATCAAATGAACCTAATGCTTTATTAAATTATATTTCTCTATGTCATATAAATTTTGTATTAAGTTAAGTGGTAGTACAAAACCAAGCAAGGACTTGCACCAGCAATATGAACATATATTGAACCATTCTACTGAATTTCTAATATTTTGTCTGTATGAATAAGTTTAAATCTCTTATGGATCTTCTGTCCCGTCCACAGAGGTGGGAGTGGCCTGTTTGGGATTGACAGCATGCCTGACTTGCGGAAGAGGAAACCAATCCCTCTTGTTAGCGATGTGGTAGGTGCTCATCTCCACAACTCCGTCTGATATAATAGAAATTAAAGCCTGGTGTTGTTCAGATTGCTGCGTTGTTTTAGACATCACTTGTGTTCATTAGCTAAAAGTTAATTAACCGAACTGCATTTGGCCTTTTTTTTCTATACAAATGTTTGTAAAAGACTTGAATTGGTTTGTGAAATTTAGTTAAGATTTCATGAACTAATTTTCAGAAGCAATGATTTTATGCCTGCATTTTATTATATTTCTTAAAGAATGGCTAGCAGCCGATTAGTTCATTAGTTCTTGCTGGTTCGACTTTATTTTTTTTAATTTAGAGAGACTAATGTAATGTGTGTTGGTATTTTTTGTTGTTTTGATTTTTACAGATTCATTACAAGATTCATGTTTAAATAATGATTCATGTAACATTCTCTATCTATCTATCTATCTATCTATCTATCTATCTATCTATCTATCTATCTATCTATCTGTTTATTTGTTTCCCTCGAAGAATCAGCTGAATATGGTGGAATTATTAATTTATATATTAACCTACCTGCCTTATTTATCTAGTAATGTTTTATTTGTTTGTAATTTTATCTGTCTGTCTACCTTACTTTCCATTGCCTTTGAGAATAGTCTAAGTATGCTGGAAATCTATCTATGTATCTCTCTGTCTGTCTGTCTGTCTTTTATTCATCATCATTTTATTTATTTATTTATTTTATTAATTTGATTATTTTATTTTATTTTATTTTATTATTTTTTTTTTTTTTCATAATGCACCTGTAAACATATTATGTAAATGATTTCCGGTCTGTTCTCTAATAGACAATATCATAGTGGTTCATAGCTGTGATTAAAGTGTTAATATAAGATCAGTTTTATCTTTTTTTTTTGTTTGTTTTTGTTTTTAAATTAAACTTCTACCTCTCTTAAATGCACTCACCCATTGTATCCAGGCTATGGTAAGTCTAAAGAACAACCCCAGTTTGTTTATTTTTTTACAGATAAATCCACTCTAGCTGTTTTTTATTTTCAGTAGGAATGGATAGTACTGATTTTATGAATCAATACTTCTCCATTTTAATTATAATCCGATTTTTAAAACTTTCTCTCCTCCACCGTACCTTCATTCCCTCGTCGTGTTGATCTTTCGCTTCCTCATATTCAGGCATGATGAGATATCTGCCATGCAAATGAGGTATACCTGTTTGTCCATGGAAGCCTGCCCATGTGATGTTGGTTTTTATGTGTTTGAACACTAAAACAAAAGAGTGTTTGTTTCCGTCATGAACAAAGCTGTAAACTTTACATTGTTTTACATACACATACATGTGGCACACTTTTAGACACAATGCCACATCCTGTTGACTTTAGTTCTAGTTGTGGCAGTGTTTCAGTAATGGTCAGGTTCCTTTCTCAACCCTCCACCTTTTTTCATCCTGTAGTTCCTTGTTTGATTTCTTTATTTACCACAACACCCATTTCCTGATAGAGACTTTTCTCTGTCTGTGAATCTCTCAGTTCAGAGCTCCATCGAGTACTGATGGAGTTGATAGGGTGCATTTGGAATTTCTTGCTTCTGCTTTGGGGTTTCTTTCTCTCTTTCTTCCCTTTTTTCTAATTACACTTGGTTACCGCTGGGATTCTAGAAGTACAATCTGAGTATGTTGGAATATAATTTTCAATCTTCATGATGCAGGCGCTGGTCCAGGCCAGAAAAGCAGGCATTGCATCTGCCATGGCTTCCCGAGCCTCCATTAAAGACGAGGAGCTGGTGAGTCGGATGCTCGTGATGTATTCTGTGATATCTTTTCCTCAATGCTGAGTCTTTTGCTGGTGTATGTATGTATGTATGTATATATGTATGTATGTATGTATGTATATATATATACATATGTATATATATATATATATATATATATCAGCCAATAAAAAATCACTCTGACAACAAACAGTTCAGGTTAGATTAGAGTAACAGGTGATGTAAAAAGTAAGCAAAGTGACGTGAGGAGGTGCAAAGGGTTCATGACCACAACATCTTAAGAAGCTTTAAAAGAAAAGGTTGTAAAATGAATACAAAAAAAACTAAAACAAATTAAAAAATAATCTAAAGCAACAGATTTAAAAATTATTATTATTATTATTATTATTATTATTATAAAAAACTTAATTATCAGTTAAATTATAACCTATTGCAGCTAGTTTATTTCTTTTGGCTGTTATATGCCTATACACCAATCAGCCATAACATTGGAACACAAACCCACTGACGGGTTACTTGCATAGCATTGATTATTTCATTACAGAGGGCACCTGTCAAGAGGTCAATATATTAGATAGCAAATGAACAATCATTTCTAGATGTTGATATGTTGGAAGCAGGTTCTACTTCTCTAATTCAGAAAAACTACTCGTTCCCACTTCTCTTATTCAGAAAAACCACGTATATAAGAAAACGCTGCAGGCCCTGATCTACCCGATCTCCTGCACTACGCCGCATAACTTCGAGGTTTGGACGGCGACGACTCCGACGTACTGCTACGAGTGTGAAGGGCTGCTGTGGGGTATCGCACGCCAGGGCATGAGATGCACCGAGTGTGGGGTCAAATGTCACGAGAAGTGTCAGGAGCTCCTCAATGCGGACTGTCTGCAGCGTGAGTATGGACCGGCCATCACCAAACCTGATTTGTTACAGTTTTCTGAAAATGGTCTGATGAAGTCTGGTAAATACAGCTTTCCACCTTTACTGGACTTTGAAGTTGTTTAGCTTATCAGTTATGAAATATAAAGAGACATAGTGGGCCTACTAGCAAGTTTAATGAGTTTAGTAATATAATATGTTACTAGGCAATAAATATGCAAGCCAGTTAACACAAGCAAGATCAGCAATAACATTAACATCACCTTGCAAAACAGCTCTGATGCATCGAGGCCTGGACTCCACAAGACTTTTAAAGGTGGTGGTATGTGGTATCTAGCACCAACTCATCCTTTTCTGGATCTTCTGTGGGACCGAACCAGATGGTCTAGCTTTCATACCCTACACACATGAGTGAGCCCAGGCCAATCATGAACCTTGGACCAATTTTGGTAGGCACCAACCTCTGTATACTTGGACACCCCCCACCAGAGCTGCTGTTTCGGACATGATGCAACCAAGTCGTCTAGACATCACAATTTGGTCCTCGTCAGATTATGTTGTTACAATGGCACCTGTCAGTTCTTAAAGTTGATGTGTTGGAAGCAGGAAAAATGAGCAAGTATACAAATCTTACCGACTCTGACTCGGGTCAAATTGTGATGTCTAGACGACTGGGTCAGAGCGTCTCTGAAACAGCAGGACTTGTGTGGCGTATTATTAGCTGCTTCAGCGACTGTACAAATGATTTACCCGAGCGGCAATCTTCCCAAAACGTCACACTCCAGATGACAGCTCCATTAGCAGTTCCAGGAGTGATTTACAGGAGAGTCCAGAAGCAGGAACCTGATTATTCCTCTGAATGTATTTGGAGGATTGATAAAGCTGCTGTTTGTGTGCAGTCTTTCGGAAAGTGATCCTGCTTCTGACTGCGGATGAAACGGGATATAGATTCAGTATGTGAAACCCTAATGATGTGGTTTTCATCGTGCTACATCACTGACATGTCCTTGGCTTTGAAAACGTCCATGACTATGCTGCATATTAATCTTTATAGATAACAAGCATCCCAGATTTACGCGGAAGTACCAGAAAAACTACGCAAAATACATAACAACACCACGTATGCACGTCATTGGTTCTGAGAGCTGGTGCGAATATAAAGCAGTAGACATCTATGGAAGCGTCATAATGGTAGGGTGTTTGTTTAGCTGCCATTCCATGGGACCCCTGGTACATCTACAAACCTCTCTGACTGGTGGATTTGGCTTCTTCCAGATATGTCTAGAGACATCAAATTATGTTTAAAGGAACACTTATTTGAGTTTGGGATTTTCCCACATTTAAATCACCAGATCTCCGAATTGTGGATGGTGTTCATTCCCTACAGAACGTTTCCACAAGCTCATGGAGTCTATGCATATTTCTGCAGTCCTACGCTCCTACCAAGTTTTAAAAACAGTTTTTCTGGCACTTCACTGTATACACGAACTGAAGAGGTTTCTTTTTTATAATATGTCCCCTTTATTTTAGATATGTGCATGCTTGGTTTATCAGTTATCTCTTTATCTGCAGGCGCGGCAGAGAAAAGTTCGAAGCACGGCGCCGAAGATCGCACGCAGAACATCATCATGGCCATGAAGGACCGCATGAAGATCAGGGAGAGGAACAAACCCGAGATCTTCGAGCTCATCAAGGACGTGTTCATGATCAGCAAAACGCTCCATGCGCAGCAGATGAAGACGATCAAGCAGAGCGTCCTGGACGGGACCTCCAAATGGTCGGCCAAGATCACCATAACCGGTAGAAACTCTTCGTCTTCTCATCCTGCTGAACTGGAAGCAGCTTCATAATCTGTTTAAAGGAAAGGTTTGGAGTATGAATCTCTGTGTGTGTGTGTGTGTGTTGTGTAGTGATGTGTGCACAAGGCCTGCAGGCTAAAGATAAGACGGGCTCCAGCGACCCATATGTGACCGTCCAAGTGGGAAAGACGAAGAAACGCACCAAGACCATCTACGGCAACCTGAACCCGGTGTGGGAGGAGAAGTTCCACTTGTGAGCTCACTTCTCATTCTCAGCAGGACACTTCAACAGCTTCACGATGTCACAGTAAGGGTGTGTGTGTAAACATTTGTCATGTGTGTTTGCTCTTTCTCAGCGAGTGCCACAACTCTTCAGACCGCATCAAAGTGCGCGTGTGGGACGAGGACGATGACATCAAGTCCCGCGTGAAGCAGAGGCTGAAGAGAGAGTCTGACGATTTCCTGGGGCAGAGCATCATCGAGGTGCGAACACTCAGCGGAGAGATGGACGTCTGGTACAACCTGGGTAAGTGCGTCTGTGACTGTCTGTGACTGTGTGTGTCTGTGACTGTTTGTGTGTGTGTGTGTGTGTGTGTGGTGTTGGGGGATCTGTCATTATGCATTATTGTGTATGATTGATTGACATGAACGCATGCTGATAGAGACAAATATACAGAGACAGACACGAGTTGCAGACAGATGGGGACACACACAGTTACAGATCAACATACAGAGACCAAAGTACAGACAGAAACAGAAAGAGCACAAACATACAGATCACAGATAGACAGACACATAGATACAAAAACACAGATACCGACATATAGATGCAGACAGACAGATGCAGACAGGCATACAGATACAGACACACAGATAGACAGACACAAAGGCTGATACACACATACACAGATTCAGACAGACATAACAATGCACACACATACAGACAGACAGGCGTACAGTTTCAGACACAGATATACAGATACAGACATACAGATAAACACAGACAGAAACACAAAGACAGACAGGCAGATGACACAGGCACACAGAGAAATACACTTAAATACAGACAGACAGATACAGACACACACACATACAGACAGACACGCACATGCAAAAACACAGAGACGGATACGTATACAGACACGCAGATACAGACAGACATACAGATACAGACACACAAATACAGAGAGATACAGACAGACATAGACATACACTTAGAGACAGGCATACAAATACTGACACACGGATACAGACAGATGCAGACACAAATACAAAGAGATACAGACAGACATTCAGACATACAGACACACAGATACAGACAGATGCAGACACAAATACAAAGAGATACAGACAGACAT
>JAOVVF010000008.1:22935883-22946824 GCA_028565595.1 Duopalatinus emarginatus | reverse complement strand
TAATATTCACTTTTACCTGTGTAATACCATTTTGTTTTATTATTCAATGTTATTTTTAAAATATATATTTTTTATCACGATATCTTGGCGCTCTTGGGGGCCCCCTGGTGGCATAGGGGGCCCTAAGCTGCCGCGTATTTCGAGTATGCCTCGGGCCGGCTCTGTCCAAAACCCAAGGTCTTATGGGCTGTGTACCAGTACACAGTATTAGTACATATCAAAAGTGGTCCGAGGAAGAACAACCCAATGTATAGGTGACAATGCCATAGACTCCCAAGGCTCACTAATATGTCTGTGTGGTGTGAAGGGGGATCTGTTACTAAGGTCTTGGTGCTACAGAACACCATCAGAGGTCTTGTGGAGTCCATACCTTGACAGGTCAGAGATGTTTTGGTAGCTGTGTAGGCTGCTGGTGTTAAATGTCTGGCTGATTGGTGGTGGATGGGAATATTTCAAGTTTCAAAAACTCTCCCAGTGGGTTTTGTCTGGGTGCTCTGGTTTCCTCCCACCTTCCCAAAAACACACATGGTGTGTATAAATGGGTGTGTGTGTGGTACCCTGCTATGAACTGGCGCCCTGGGGTATTCCTGCCCTGCATCCAGTGATTCTGGGTGTGCTCCAGACAAACCGAGACTGAGTGGATAAGAGAATGACTGAGTGACTGAATGATGATGAACCAGGAATAAGAGCAAGTTGAGAGCTCAGGACTAGAAGAAATGGTACATTGTTTAAGTTTAAATGAACTATATGCTTATGACGTTGTTAAGCATTAAATCTTGGGAGTAGATAGAAAGGGGGGGGGGGTGAGAGAGAGAGAGAAAGAGAGAGAGAGAGAGAGAGAGAGAGAGAGAGAGAGAGATGTTTAATAGAAGTACATCACTGTCTCATTAACAGTGGTGCTCTGATAAGACGGTTATAAAATGTTCTGTCTGGTTTATTATTAACCACATGGAGATAGAAACACACGAATAATGGTCTGATCATCTAACAGACACATCTACACACACTCATACACACACAATTACACACATACACAATTATCTGTTTTTCCAGCTTTTCTGTTGTAAACATTGTAAATATAACCTGGCTCCAGACGACAGTTGACCATCTGAGCGCTTGGCCTGTCGATATTCCAATGGAATGAAATGAAAGACTATAGCGAGCACTGACGCAGAAAACCCTGACACACACACACACTGATCAGCCATAACATTAAAACCACTGACAGGTGAAGTGAACACCATTAATTATCTAGTTTCAGTGGCATCTGTTAAGGCGTGGGATATATATATTACACAGGAAGTATACAAACAGTTTCCAAGTCGAAAAGTTTCCCCAATTCTTATCAATTACACTTAAACAGAACAGAAAAATAGAAAATATCTTTAAAGCCGTATTTTTTTCTCTAATATTATAAACAGAATAGACAATAATAAATACATAAATCATTAAAGAAAATAAAGAACACAGTGATGGCACATTATATTTCCTGTAATAGAAATATATTTTTCTATTAAAATATACAAATATATATTATTTCTATCATGCATAAATAACAATAAGTATTTAGTTATTAATAATTTTTTTTACTTACATATTGAATTTAACAAAAGTATTAAACAATTGAAGCCAACAATTAATTTATTCGCTGATCAGACAAACAAATAAACAAAAAAAATAGGTGTGGTTTTAGGAATTGTAAATTATAAACTACATTGGTAAAGATTATAATGGATAAATATATCAAACTGTTACAATTAAAATATACTATATAAAACAGTACATGAATACACATGCATAAAACTTTTTTATGCTTAATTAAATAAAATTTTATTTAATTTATGTAGCACTTTTAGCAATGGACATTGTCCCAAAGCAGCTTTACAGAAATGCAGAGATTTTATTCTTGATGATTAAGCCAGTGGTGACAGTGACAAGGAAAAACTCCCTGAGATGTCAGAAGAAGAAACCCTGAGAGGAACCAGACCCAGAAGGGGACCCATCCGCATCAAATGATATTAGTCATCTAATAACTGATGGACTAATCACTAATCCTGACTGTTTATATCCGTCACAGTCAAATTTATGTCTTTTTCACATGTCCATTATGGTGATTTTACATGGTGATCTGGTCATACTGTTTCTGTCAAGCATTCAGCATAAAGCATGTTGAACATAAAAAAGCAAAAAGAAGAATATGTTGATATATACCTGTGATCTTGAGTTACATCAACACATTCTAACTAATTCTAGAAAATTTAACATTCAATGACATTTTAGCATCTGAGGTTCTTGGCAGTCCTGAGATTTGAACCTACAACCTTCTTACCACATGGTCACTGGTGCACATCTTAATTAACATGTTTCTTAAATATTTTTTTAGCATGCTGATGCATGTGTAGGACGAAAGATGGGCTCTCTGCTGTCACTGTGTGGTGTGAAGAGTAAGAAAAAAAACGTACAGGGTATGTCATCATCATCATCATCATCATCATCATCACATATATATATTTCATATATAAAATATAAATTTTATATTAATTTTATTTTTATATTTCTGTTTATTTTTTATTTATTTAATTTAATTTGTTTTTGTATATATAATAATATTTTGATATTACTGGTGATTTTATTTTTTATTTTTATTATTTTTTCGTTTTGTTTTTTTTTTAAACAGAGGAAAGACACCTGCGAGCAAACGACAGAGAATTTAATCTCTCCTTTAAATATGCTGTAAGTAAAGATCACCACAGAGACGTACTAATCCCCACAGTGAGTGTGTAGTATTTGTAACCTGTGGACTGTTTTACTGTGTATTCTGAATGTGTGTGATTGTGTCTCTGCAGAACAACGCCATCAAAACCTCTAAATACAACATCTTCACCTTCCTGCCGCTCAATCTGTTCGAACAGTTCCAGCGTCTGGCCAACGCCTACTTCGTCTTCCTGCTCATCTTACAGGTTTGGTGTTGATGTGGTTTGTCTGTGGTGTTGGTTGTGGTATTTTGGGGGGTTTGTGGTGTTTAGAATGTCTTGTCTATGGTGTTTATGGTGTTAATGGTGGTGTTTATGGTGTTTATTATGCTTGTAATGGTACTTGTGGTGTTATTTGGTTTTTGTATTTGGTGTTCTTGCTGTCTGTGGTGTTTATGGTGTTGATTGTGGTGTTTATGGTGTTGATTGTGGTGTTTATGGTGTTGATTGTAGTGTTTGTTGTTTTGCTGTCTATGGTATTTGTTATGCTTGTAATTGTACTTGTGGTGTTTATGGAATTTAGTGTTTGTTTATGTTATTTGTTTTATGGTGTTTATTGTGTTGTTTATGTGGTTTATGGTGTTTGTCATTTACAGTGTTTGTGTTAGTTATGGTGTTCTTGTAGTCTGTAGACTTTTACAATGTTGGTGATGTTTGCATGGCTAGGAACAGCTAGGGTTTGTGATGGTATTTGTTGCTTACTTTTTATGTTGTTTGGTGTTTTGCTGTCTGGTGTTTGTGGTGTTTATGCTGTCAGATGTGTTTGTAATGGTATTAATGGTGTTTGTAGTGTTATGGTGTTTGTGTTTTTTGTGGCAAGTGTTTATTGTGTTGTTGATGGTGTTTATGTAGTTGATGGTGGCTGTGGTGTTTATTGTGTTGTTTATGGTGTTCGTGGTGTATATAGGGTTATGGTATTTGTTGTGTAGTTGATGGTGGTTGTGGTGGTTATGATGTTTATAGTGTTTGTGGTTTGTGTATGCAGTTTTATTGTGTTTGCATTGTTGATGGTGTTTATGTTGTTAATGGTGTTTGCGGTGTTATAGTCTTTGTTGGTTTGTTGATGGTGTTTGTTGTGTAGTTGATGGTTTTTATTGTGTTGTTTATAGTGTTTTTGTGGTGCAGTTGATTTTGTTTATGGTGTTTATTGTGTTGTTTATGGTATTTGCATTGTTGACAATGTTTGTTATGTTGTTAATGGTGTTTGTAGTGTTATGGTCCTCGTTTTGTTGTTTATGTTCTTTGTTGTGTAGTTGATGGTGCTTGTGTTGTTGACGGTGTTTCTATGTTGCAGTTGATCCCGGCGATCTCATCCCTGTCATGGTTCACTACTGTGGTGCCGCTGCTCCTGGTGCTGTGCATCACACTGGCCAAAGACGGATCAGACGACATCGTGAGTTCAGTTCATCTCGCTTTACTGTCTCTTCTGTTTCAGATGTGAGATCTGAGATCTGTGAGAAGCTGTGATCCTCACTTACCATTTATCAATGTATTACAGAGCAAATTAAATATATAACTTAAATAATTAAACCACCTATTTAACACTTCCTACATCTGTAACTGGTGTGTGTGTGTGTGTGTGTGTGTGTGTGTGTGTGTGTGTGTGTATAAGGCTATGTAAGGTGTGTGTGAAGGCTAACCTAGCATATAAAAAGTAACTAGCAAGTGAAATAAAAATGATAAAGATATTATGGATATAATTACAATATTATGCTAATTTGTTCACAGTAACACAGTTCATAGCTTGTCTAAAAGCAGTGGATTAATAGTAGAGTTTGAAAGATTTTACTACACTTTTGATTCATTAACTTTGAAGAGTAAATTCTGATGAAATCTCTGTTAATCAAACACACCTACAATCTCTCTCTCTCTCTCTCTTTCTCTCTCTCTCTCTCTCTGTCTTTTTCATTTTTCTCTGTTTGCAGAACAGACACAGAAACGACAGACAGGTGAACAATCGCAAGGTCGAAGTCCTCATCGACGGACAGTGAGTTTCTACTGACATGTGACATGAATACAGTCTGAGCCAATACAAACCAGTCATCAGGTTTCAACAGCATTTTATTCCAGCCAAACAATAAGAATAAAAAAAATAATATGTGTCCTAAAAGTTTATTTCGTTTTTGATTATTTTATGATTCATGATTATGATTTATTTTTAAAGTTTTAATTTGTGAAATAGACTCTGAATAACAGAAAAACAACCATAAACATTCAGGCTTATAAAATCTAAATCCAGACCCTAGTCGCATGAATCAGTTTTAATATATATTTTTTAAATAATATATTTAATAATATTTAAAAATATCTTTTTTCAAAAATTCAATTATATATTTTACTATTATACAAATAATAACATTATTAAATTAAATGCTTGAATAATTATGTATATATATATATATTTTAATAATTTTATGTTTATAAATATATTATGCATTATGCTATAAATTATATTATGTATATAATAATATATAATATATGTTTAATTTGTAATTTAGTATTTTATGTATTTCATAGGGTTTTTAAATTTATATATTTTAATATAATGTAAATAATAAAATTGTGATAAAACCTGTATATACTATTTAATATATATAGAAATGGCAATAATAATAATATTATTAATAATAATAAGAAGAAGAAAACGAAGAAGAAGAAGAAAAAGAAGACGAATCAATCAATAATAATAATAAATCATCATCATACTTTTTTTTTTCTTGCTGAGAAATAGACATGACTTCTTCTTATTTCTTCCAACAGAATGAGGACTGAAAAATGGATGAACGTTCAAGTTGGCGACATCATAAAACTGGAGAACAACCAGTTTGTCACGGTGAGTATGCTCACACTCTGTACACACACTTATTTACATGTTCCTATTTTCAGGTCATACACTGTCTTTATTCTTCTTTTATTCATATATACACCTAAATCCTCATTATTCCTTCACTCTTCTGTCCTGTGCAGGCGGATCTGCTGTTATTGTCCAGCAGTGAGCCTCTGAACCTCATCTACATCGAGACGGCTGAACTTGACGGGTCAGAACGGGTTTGATATTCATAAAAACCATGTGATAAAACCTTCATTACAGTCTCATTCTCTCTCTCTCTCTCTCTCTCTCTCTCTCTCTCTCTCTCTCAGTGAGACCAATCTGAAGGTGAAACAGGCTCTGACATTAACTGGAGATATGGGTGATAACATTGAAAAACTGGCAGCTTTCAATGGTGAGTTCTACACAAAGCGTGACAGAGAGACGGTTTACAGACGGAGTGTAAACATTCCTGGTCAGAGTGTTACTATTCATCTGTTCTACTACAGAAGTAACCTAACTTTTGCATAATGACCTAATCTAAATACTTTGGAGGTAAATTGTCTACATGGCTAGACAGCTAGCTGGCTACATTGTGGGAGAGACAGAATCATCTTAAATGTATTACTTGTATGTAAAATAGCGTCAGATTGCTAGCTTGTCAGGATGTTATACAAGATTTATTTTAGGATTAGCCATAATTCGACCCCTCTGGAGTATGGAAGGTTTGATCAAGGGCCCAACAATGGCAGCTTGGCAGTGCTTCTGATCAGTAACCCATAAAATGTATGTTTTTTCCTGTAGGTTTAATTAAAAACTACGACAACCCCCTGCAATTTATATATTAAACACTGATCAGCTATAAAATTTAAACTGTAAAACCACTGACTGGTGAGGTGAATAACACTGATCATCTAGTTGGTCCTGGTACTAAACCATCTGGTAATCCTGGAACTGAACCACCTTGTAACGTGTCTGTAAAGTTACTATTACTGTTCTTATCTGTAAGTGTGTGTGTTTTTGTTAAAACTCAGTTCTTTGAGTGTTTGTTCAGGTGAAGTGCACTGTGAGGCTCCCAACAACCGATTGGATAAGTTTACAGGAACACTGACTGTGGGCGGGGAAACGTTCGCTCTGGATAACGAGAGGATTCTGCTCCGAGGCTGTACACTGCGCAACACAGAGTGGTGTTTCGGCCTTGTGCTGTTCGGAGGTACACAACACCGGTCAACCTTATCTATCACCTCAAGTCAATACCAATGGCTTTCCTCGCTCAAATATTAGTTAATACAGCTGTCTAGATCCATACACCAACCAGGTGACGTGAATAACATTAATTATCTCATTACAGTGGCACCTGTTAAAGGGTGGGATATATTAGACAGCAAGTGACTAGTCAGTTATTCAAGCTGAATACCAAATTGAAATTTCTAGACGACTAGGTCTCCAAAACATTGGGTGATCCAAAGAAGGACAATCGGTGAACCAGCGACATGGTCATGGGAGCTCAAAGATTTATGACGTGTATGAGGTGGCAAAAACAAATAGTCTGGTCCAATGCCATAGAAGATCCGCAGAAGGATCGGTTGCTAATGTCTTGGTGCCACAGGTACCACAGAACATCTTCAGAGGTCTTGTGGAGGCCATGCCTCAATGGGTCAGAGCTGTTTAGGCAGGTGGTATTAATGTCACTGTCCCAAATATAAGACATTTAGAAATAATTTCACTTTTCTTATGGTTAAGAGTAAATAACTACTATAAAGCTTTCAGCAGCATTTTAAGTAAATGATTATATTATTTATTGACTGATAAGGAAGGTATGTAGTTCTGATAGTGAGGAATATATAAAGAGCATAAAGAGAATTGTTTCTTATGGTATCTTCTGACCCCAATCAGGTCCTGACACCAAGCTGATGCAGAACTCTGGGAAATCGATATTCAAGCGGACGAGCATCGATCACCTGATGAACGTCCTGGTTCTGTTTGTGAGTGATTTAAAAACTAAAAACAAGCAGGAACGCTTTTGTAACATGTCAAATTAAATTTTATAATGAAATAAATCAGCTGATATGGATGATTTTATTATGACTTCTTCTATCCTGCAGATTTTTGGTTTCTTGGGGTTTATGTGCACCGTTCTGGCTATCGGGAACTCGATCTGGGAGCATCAGGAGGGCACGTCGTTTACAGCCTTCCTGCCACGGCAGGACGGCGCGGATGCCACCTTGTCCAGTTTCCTGTCCTTCTGGTCTTACGTTATCATCCTTAACACAGTGGTGCCCATTTCACTCTATGTAAGGTCAGTCTGCATACCAGGTACTTGTAGAATTCTGATACTCCATTAGCGCTGGGAATTTATCTGAAATGTAAACGCAGCTCAAGTAAACAATATAAAGATGGACACTCATGTATATATGTGTGGGTGTGTGTATATATATACATCATACATCAGTGAGCCTTCTGACCCTGTCATTGGGCCAAAGGTTGTCCTTCCTTGGACCACTTTGCGGTATACTGGGATACACCAATACATCCTAGACATAGACATCACAATTTGGCCCTTAACAAAGTTCCTCAAATCCTTACACTTGCCCTTTTTTTCTGCCTCCAGCACATTGACATCAGGAACTGATTGCTGCCTAAAATATCTCACCGCTTAATCTGTGTATACGTGACAATATAGTCAGTGTTAATCACTTTACCTGTCAGATTTTCTGTTTTTTATATCATGGCTGATCAGTGTATAATATATAAAGTTAACATGAAACAAGGACTAAGTTTTTCTCCAGATTTTTATAATGAATCGATTTTCTTTACAAGACTAACTCAGAGTTATAAGGTTCTGTTATTTCCCTTGGATTTCTCCATATACAGCGTGGAGATCCTCCGACTCGGAAACAGCTACTTCATTGACTGGGACAGAAAGATGTACCATGCAAAGAGCAATACTCCAGCCCAGGCCAGAACCACCACGCTAAATGAAGAGCTAGGCCAAATCAAATACATCTTCTCAGACAAGACAGGGACCTTAACCCAGAACATCATGACCTTCAACCGGTGCTCCATCAATGGAAAGTCATACGGTGAGCCCATGAGATCATTCTGGTTTGAGTTAGCTTGATCTTTAGTGAGTGATATCATTAATCCTCGAGTATACAGATAAATGTCTTTAAAAAAGTGGTCAAACTATTTTATCTTCAATTATTTACCAAAAATGTCAGGTGGCCTAGTGGTTAGGGAACCAGTCTTGTGACTGGAAGGCCCCGGGTTCTATCTCCGCACAGGGCAAGACACAGCTAAGGGCCCTAACTCCGCCAACTGCTCCCCAGGAGTCATGGTTTGGGGCTGCCCTTCGGTCTGGGCTAGTGTGTTTACTGCCCCCTAGTGTTCATTAGTGTGTGTGTTTCACTGCAAGCTATTTGGTTTTCCTTTTTTTCTCTAAAAAGAAAGGGAACATTTTTCTTACTTCCCATTATGAACTACTACATGATGGAAACCAATCCAGAGTTTGTTTTTTAGGTTGGTTGTTGGTTTCATCAGGATTGGCCATATACAGCATGACAAAGATGTAGATGTATGTAGATGTATATAGTGCTTGGATACATGCATAGTCTAGACAAACTGGATGTTTTTCTTCTCCAGGTGACGTTGTGGACTTTGCTGGACAGAGAGTAGAGATTACTGAGGTTGGTAACAAACCAAATGAGATATTATGCTGATGTCCATACTGTAGTTGAATCTGCTTCTCAGTTTCTTAGCGTTTGGGAGAATCAGTGTAAGAAAACTACTTATCTTTCCCTCTGTAGAAAACAGAGACAGTGGACTTTTCATGGAATTCCCTGGCTGACCCAAAGTTCTCTTTCTACGATCATGCCCTTGTGGAGGCGGTGAAGCTGGAAACTCCTGAGGTTCAGGACTTCTTCAGACTGCTTGCACTGTGCCACACTGTCATGCCTGAGGAGAAGACTGAGGGTAAGAGAGTGCTATCTAAGATGCTGAACTATCTCTGGTATTGTACATACTGCACAGGGCAAGACATGACTGAGGTGCCCTTGAGCAAGGCACCCAACTCCCCCAACTGCTCCCCGGGCACAGTGGTTTGGGGCTGCCCCCCGTTCTGGGCAAGTGTATTTACTGCCCCAAGTGTTCACTGGTGTGTCTGTGTTTCACCGTACAGATGGGTTAAATGCGGAGGTCACATTCCTTTCTGTGCAAAACACAATAGGCTTTCACTTTTACTTTTACTTTCACATAATACAGATTTTTACACACTTCAATTAACTTGCTTAAATAATCAGGTACAACTGGGTAAATTCAGACTACGCTTTCCCTGAAGTCCTTAAAAATTTATAATGTGTTTTATGTCTTGCTAGTGATTTTCAAGATTTTGTATCAGAAATCAGGCTAACGATATAGCTAATTAGCATGTAGCCATTACTTTCTTTACATCTTGTAAAGCTACAATTACATAGTTATTAAGACAGTTTTATTTTATTCAGATGTCTTGGTACATTCCTTAGAAAGAGCTAAGTTTGTTTATACTTAGCATCGACAGACTAGTTTTACCTATATTCAACTAGTTTTAGAAATATTTTGTCCTTATGTAGACATAAGGACAAAATTATAAATGTATTATGAATATAAACTTTTACATCAGATGTGTTGACACATAACTGTAAATAACAGCATAACCAAGACAAATCAATCAGGAAAATTAACATTTATCTAAGATATGTTGGTATATTATCAGGAAAAGGCTTATTAGGTATAAAATAACACTTCATGTTGACCACTAACTGAAAAGTGAAGTGAACAGAAAGCTGTATATGAAAGAAGGTTGTTTAGTTTGTAAGTGATGTGACAGTGGCGCAATATAAACAACAATCGAGCTAGCCTGCTAGTTAGGATTCATCTCATGCTAAGCGACTGCGATGCTAAAATGTTGATAAATGCTCTGTTGATAAAAGCTCCACTGGCTTTCTGTTGAGTCTAAAATTTTATATAAAATCCTTCTCCTCACATTCAAGGCTCTACATAGTCTTGCTCCCCGATATCTTTCTGAACTCATTTCTTTGTATCGTCCTTCTGCTCGCTCTGCTCCTCTAACTCTGGACTCCTCACTGTACCCTCAACTTTCTACCTTGGGTTCTACCTTATCTTCTCCAGCTTCTTCGCAACTGCTCAACTTTATCAGCTTTCAAATCTCTGCTAAAAACCTTCCCTTTTTCATAGTATTTTTTTTTTTGGACCCTCGTATGTAAAGCGTCCTTGGGTTTGTGAAAGGCGCTATGTAAATTAAACTTATTATTATTATTATATTATATTATATTATATTATATTATATTATATTATATTATATTATATTATATTATTATTATA
>JAOVVF010000008.1:22865751-22877096 GCA_028565595.1 Duopalatinus emarginatus | reverse complement strand
AGTTCACTTTCATAGCATTAAATTCAAACAAACACTGACAAGCAAAGTGAATAACATTATAATGACGCTTGCCAAGGGATTGGATATGTAACAAAAGTGGTCCAAGGGTGGACAACCGGTGAACCAGTGACAAAGTCAAAGGTACCCAAGGCACAGGCATGTGCGTAAGGTCTGGTCTGATCCCACAGAAGGACCTGTTGCTAATGTCAGAGCTGGTTCAGAGCTTTTCGAAAACACCAGGTCTTGCTGTGTATCCAGTGGTAGTACTTACAAAAAGTGGTCCAAGGAAGGACAACTGGTGAACCAGTGACAGGGACGTGGACTGTGTTGGCCGATCCCAAAGAAGATCCACAGAAGGATGTGTTGCTAGTGTCTAGGTGTCAGATACCACAGGACAACTTTCAGAGGTCTTGTGAAGTCCATGCTTTGACGAGTCAGAGCTGTTTAGGCAAGTGGTGTTAATGGTATGGCTGATTGGTGTAGCATTGGTGTAGCTGATTGGTGTTCAAATTAAACATAAAACAAACGTATAATGTTCCTTTAGAATGAAGAATAACCACTCAATGATGACGCCTATGTTGGTTTGGCTGCTTTGTAACTATTGACCAGTCGTTATTAATTCTATGTAAAATTGCCACATGGCTTTTTAATGAACTCTGATACGAGTGTTACAACGTGATTATAACTTATCAGGCACTTATTTATGGTACGTGATTACAGCTTCATTATTAGAGCTTACAAACTTAAAATGCTTACAAACTTACAACAAACTATAAAAGACAGATATAATGATTCATAATGACGAGCGTCGTAGCTACAGAACGGTTTCAGGCAACATCCCACCCTTCTTATCCTTAATCGTTGTCCATCTCCTGAGACATGCCCGGTGTCCGGAGTTCATTTAAAGAACCTGTACACAGTATGCAAGCTTAACAATTACTACACAAGCTAAAGTGTAACAATTACTACACACGCTAAACTGTTACTTGTTAACAAAATTAGCGCCAAAGCTAAAACTAAAGTAGACCTGAAATTTTACTTCCAGTTACATTTTTAGCTACTGGCTACATGTAATGAGTAAAAGGATGAGAAATTAAATTTGTAAAAAAAAAAAAAAAAAAAGCTTTACATTTTAGCTACCACAAATACCTAAAAAAACAATAAAAATACAGCAAAGAACATCATACTACAGTGAAATGCATGAAATCAGGGAGTGTATCGAGTGTAGTCAAGGCTTCAGGACAATCCAATTCCCACCCATCAGACATCCATCTTCCCTGTCATGCGAGTAACCAACCAGGGAGGGCGAAGTCTATCGCATACTTCCTCCGTGTCACATGCAGCCAGCCCTCAAGACAAGCTGCTGCAGCCTCATACAACTGAGCAATTGTAGGTTTTTGCTCGAGAGCCCATCAGTGGTAGGTTGGTGGTGCTGAGAATTGAAAATCCGACTAAAGGTCCATTGTATTAGTCAAGCGGCGTTTATTTTCATTTCAACCATATACAGTGTATACAGTACATTGTAAAACGAAACAACCTCCAAGACCAAGGTGATTTCTGGTCTGCTGTGTGCAGTTGCTGGACCATGCTGAGATACAGGCGGTTAGGATGATCTCAGTGGAACCACTATAGAAATTGGTGAAAAATTTTGGTAGTAGATTGGTGCTCCAAAGAAAATTTGGGCACTTTTTGGGGCCTTCTTTATAAAGAAATGGGTGTGTGTAGTCCATGTACACTGCGATGCCAGAATATTTGGTTGGTCCACCATGAGGCATGGACTCCACAAGATTGTGAAAATATTCTGTAGGCAATGAACACCATACTTCCTACAGAACGGTCCACAATTCCAAGGTGTAGGATGTGTTCCCAGATGTGTTCGATGACGTTGAGATCTGGCGACAGGTGTGAATGGCAAAACCAGATGAATGTTCCTGGAACCTTAATTTGGCGTCTCTAGACGTGTGGTGGCCCGTCAAAGATTTGTAGATGTACCAGGGATCCCATGGAATGCCACACGTACAGTAGTGTGCGTGAAGACTGCGTGTTCGAGTGCACAGCGAGAGATAGGGCTGTCTATCGCCTGTTACACAACTCAGATCTGTATCACTCGACATGACCCTGAACCTTTATCTGTTCCATCATTAACGCTTATAAAAGTCAGGTTCCTGCCAATGGATTATAAAAACATAGGGTTATCATTAGGAACCAATAAAATAGTCATGACTATGCATACTTACAGTAATTGTACTAGATTGGATCCAGTGCACACTGCTCGACCAGTGAAGCAGTAGGCTGTTTGAGTACTCGAGTATGCAGTATACATTCAACCTTGGACGTACTACATCAGCCATCTTAGCAACAATACATTATGGGAGTTATGTCAATAATGTCAGTAAAAACAGACAAAATGTTTGTTCTTCTACACATAATATCATAATATGTTCAGTCTTCTGGTTGTAAACACTCCCTATTTCCCACCATTTTTGGATAGATTCCCACCATATTGGATAAATTATCAGACCACAGTGTGCTGTGTTCGCATACTTTAAAATGTCCCCTGATGCAGTACGCCATCCAAGGACTTTTCGCCTACTGTTTAATGAATAATACGTATTTGGACATACTACCCGTTCTAGAGTACAGCTTTCACATACTGTTCAGTATGGAAGTACACCATTTGGGACACAGCGTATATATATATGCTGTACGTATAAGTATACTGTATTCAGGCATTCTCTTGGCTCTTTATTTGGTTCCATACTGAATTAAAGTACACAGAACTGACCTGAACCGACTCCATAAGATTGCGGATGGGCTAGTATAGGTAGGTAGAACATGCAGTATTCATTTAAACATATGTAAAACATTTTGAAGCATGTGAACATGGCACACTGTGGTCTGATAATATATCATATGGAGCTGTGAAGGTCTTCGAAGCTGAAGACGAAAATGGCAGAAAGTTGTTAACAGAAATATTATAATATGTGCAACCGCTAGCAGCTTTGTAAACTATGACAAACACATTTAGTCTGACTTCAAAATTATTATTGTAGCTTGCATCACTCAGTTTTGGTAAGATGGCAGACGTAGTGCTTCCTGCTTCACCGGGTTGAGCAGTGCAGACTGGATCCAATCTAGAACATACTAAGTATGGCATTTCAGCCGCAGCCCATAACTCAAGTGACTTTACACTGAAGGGCCAAAAAAAATGGTACAGACAAGCCTATGCAATATCCATAGGCTGGTGGTGGCTCCAATCCCACTCAAGTCATAAGATCTCAAGGTTATGGCGCTCATCTGGGATGCCATGCAAGACGCTGTGGACCACAGAAATCCTATATTGAGCGAACTTACCAAGTATTAGACTGGTGTACCAGTTTTTCCCCAGATATGTTCAATAACATTAAAATCTGGTGAATTAGGCGTCAATGGCAAAGCCTCAAACTCAAATGAGTGTTCTTCTAACCACAATTTGGCATCTCTAAATGTGTGTGGTGGTACATTGTCCTGTTAGAAGAGACCAAACACATCAGAATGAATGCAGGACATGAACAGGTGGAACTTGTCAGAAAGGAGACACAGTGCTCACCTGTCCCTGGATCTAAAGAAACCCCATACCATTATGAAGATTGCAGACTGTTTTGAAAAGATTATACATGATCTCATTTAGATGTTTTCCCAACTTTAGCCTTTGACTCAGATGACAGTGTATATAGTTAATGTTCAATGCAACAACACGCTCGTGTTAATAACTCCTGTAGTGTCACTGCACATCAGCAGGCCTATTATGTCTTCATTTACAGTCACTGTCAAAATCTAAGTTAAAAACATAAATAATTAAACATGTACACACTCCCAATGTTGTGATAAATGTCAGCCAGTCAGCCAGGAGAGTATTTAGTATGTGCGAGTTCTGCCTTGTTGATTAAGCACTGGAGCATTGAGGATAATATACAGCACCAAACCGAGAGGTAGAAATCATCCAGTATCACAATGGTATATTGGTAGCGCAGATAATGCTAAATTGGTAGTGCGGGCAATGTTGTCTGGTGGAGTGGACAATGTTCCACCAGTGCTATGGGCAATGCAAACTGGCAAAGTGGACAATGCCAAGCTGGTAAAGGGGATAATGCTAGATTGGTAGTGTAGTCCATGTCAAACTGGTAGAAGGGATAATTCTACATGGCTAGAGTATGACAAACTGGAAGTGTGGAAAATGCTGAAACAGTAGCGTGGACAATGCTACATTGGTAGAGTGGACAATGCCATACTGGCAATAATAAACTGGTAGAATTGAGAACTCTAAACTGGCAGAATGGACAATGCCAAACTAGAAGTGTTGAAAATGCCAAACTGGTGGAGTGGACAATGCCATACTGGCAGTGTGGACAACTAGTAGAGTAGAGAATGCCAAACTGTCTTCCTTTGTGATAGGTGGAAGTGGGTTTGTTATATGGTTGGTGTGGTACAGTGGTAACATCATTGGCTCCCATGTGAGAGACCTGAGTTCGATTCCTGGTTTGGACAACCAGTCTGTGCTACACCAATAAGGGTCCTTGGGCAAGACTCCTAACACTACGTTGACCTACCGGTAATAGCAGTAACCTTATAAGTCCCTCTGGATAAGAGCGTCTGCCAAATGCCACAAATGTAAACTGGTAGAAGGCATAATGCTTAACTGGTAGAGCAGACACTGTCAAACTTGGGACAACTTTGGACAATGATAAATTGGAAGAAGAATGCTAAATTGGTAGCGGGGACAATTCCACAAACTAGTGGTGTGTACAGGTTTTTCCCTCTATTTTTGTAAAAAAAAAAAAAAAAATAGAAAGAGATGAAGGGAGAATATGTGGCATGGAAAGAGAGAAAAATAGACACAGGGATGAAGAAAAAAAAAACAGAAAGACACACAGAGACCCTGAGGAGAAAAGCAAGATAGAGAAAAAAACTGAGGGAGAAAGAGACAAACAGAAAAAGTCAGAGAGACAAAATAGGTAGTGACGGTGACAGAAAAAGAGAACTGGAAGGAGAGAATGAGAGACAGAGGAGGAAGAGGGAAGAGGAACATAGGAGAACATTTAACCCAGACTAACTAAACTGAATTCTATAATGAATCAGTACACAGTCACCTCCAGTTCCTGTGGTAATGAATGTCTTTAATGGTTTTCTGTCTCTCTCTCTAACACACACACACACACACACATAGTGACAGATGATGAAATCACTTGGCTTGGCTTGACTGCACAGCGCCATAGACAGCACACACACACACACACACACACACACACACAATTCAGTGTTAATGCAGAGGCTCTACAGAGAGCGAGTCCTTGAGAGAGAACACACGGTCACTCAGAGAGCAGGATGCTAATCACCAGCGAGTGAAGAGGACAGACGTGGTGGACTTAATGAGCTAACTTTCCATCCACACGTTTCGCAAATGTCGGGCAAATTTTACCTCAGAACCTGTTAAATAAATACTCGTAAGAGGAAGAAATTTTCAGAAAGACACATTTACATCAAGTTTAGCCATAATTTACCTCATCTTTGCTAGCTAGCTATCTTGAATAGCATTAAAATGCACTTTCTTTAAGGTTAGCCGACTTGCTAGCAAACCTGGTCTTAAATTTTACACAACTGTTATCCAGTAACCTAGTTTAAACTACATAATTAATAGTTAAGCTAATCTTCATTAGCCTGCTGGCAAAACTAACTTTTAGCTTAATGTACACGTTTAATAGCTAACCCAGTGCTAGCAGTGTTTGCTACTGGTACGATTTACAGTGTTAACATGTTTTGTTAGCCAGACTAGACTTTGATTTAATTCACACCATTAATATTGAACCCAATTCTAGCTAGCTTGCTAGCAAAGTTAATTACTGGTCTATATTACCGATTAACTGGCAATAAATAGGTAATATGATGTTAACAATATAGTACGTTACCTAACATAACTAGCTAGCTTCAGTGCCATTTTTGATACAGACATCAGTTAATTTGATTCTAGGTGTCTTGCTATTAAACCTGCTTATTAGTTTAAACTATGCTACTAGCTACTGCTTTTAATTACATAATAATAGTAGGTTTATAATAAGCTAATTAGCAAACAAGCTAATTAGCGGTCTTGGTTGGTTGGTTGGCTGTGTAAAAATACTGCTAGCAGGAAAAGCTAACTTTCTAAAGCCTGTCAAAATAGTATTGACTAATTTGACATTAGCTAACAAGCTAATTACATCCCCAGATGTGTTTAGAACTTGTTAGCTAGTGAGTTAATATCAAAATAGTGCACTATGTATTGGCTACTGTTGCCCATTAAGGATTGAGGAACTGGTGTTAGCTTATAAAGACAATAAAGTTCACCTGTTAGCTAATTTACGCAGCATTATCCGTAACATTAGCAGGATGGACGCAAGAAAGATTCCGGCAAAGCCAAAGCTAACAGCACAAAGCCAATAATAAATAGTACATTAAGAATGTTTCATCAAGTAAAATTTCCTTCTTTGTCAAATGGTAACAGTTTACATTTTTAGCGCGCTACCTTAATTAGCTAGCACACTAGTGTACTTTAGCTTAGCTGTAACATTAACTTATTTGTTTGGTCCAAATGAATTTGGTTGGAGTAAGATCATTGATCATTTTAGCCATGCTAGCTAGCTGTGCGATAGATGAAGCATAGCTAATGTTAGCAACTTGGTAAAGCAGCTAATATTAAAGTTTGCTAGTAAAAACTGCCAATGGCACTTCATAGAGGCAAGGCTGATGTTACAGAATTCAATTTCAAGCAACAAAATTGGCCAATTTATTTATTTATTTTTAAGACGTTTACTAGCTAGCTATTATTAAAGCTAGCTACCAGCTCCACATAGCTTTCCGGTGTTGTAATAGTGTTATAAATATTCTGTACCCGTGAGGCTAAATCACTTTAAGACCAAAACAGTACCTTGTATAATGAATAAGATGCGCTCATTTACATAAAATTTGCATACATTTGCATAAACCCAATGGATGGAAATGACACTACAGAAATAGAAGAGAAGAGAAAAGACAGGAGAAGACATTTATTAAGAGGAAATCGAAGTCGACTACAGCTAGCTAGAGCGCTAACAGAGGGAGGACGGCTCAGTTGTTAGCCTCCCCTCCTTCACTGTCCTGCTGGTCGCTGGTCCACAGGGTCAGGTTGTCCCTGAGCAGCTGCATGATGAGCGTGGAGTCCTTGTACGAGTCCTCGTTCAGATTGTCCAGGTGTCCGATGGCCTCGTCGAACGCCTCCTTGGCCAGCTGGCACGCCTGCTCGGGTGCGTTCTGGATCTCGTAGTAGAAGACGGAGAAGTTGAGGGCAAGGCCGAGACGGATGGGGTGCGTGGGCGCCATGCTCTTGGCGATGTCAAATGCCTCTTTGTAGGCAGCCTCGGAGGCCGCGACGGCGGTGGAGCGTTTATCTCCGGTTCCCACCTCGGCCAGGTAGCGCTGATAGTCGCCCTTCATCTTCAGGTAGAAGACTTTGCTCTCCAGTTGGCTCTCGTCGCAGCTCTTGATGAGGTAGCTGTCGAGCAGCGACAAAACATCCTGGCATACACCCTCCAGCTCCTTCTCGATGGTCTCGCGGTAGGCACGCACCAGCTCAAGCTTCTTCTCACCGCCATCCTGGGCTGCCGTCTTCTGCTCGATGCTAGAGGTAACGCGCCACGACGAACGCCGTGCACCTACCACGTTCTTGTATGCCACTGACAGAAGGTTGCGATCTTCATTCGACAGTGGCTCGTTCAACTCTGTCACCTGGGATGAGGGAAAAAAAGGGGAAGGGGAAGACGGACGGACTGAATGTGAGATGTGAACAGTCACATGTATGTTTCTTGTCTACATCTTGTCAAGTTGTATATTTGTTTATCTATGAATCTATTTGTCAGCCTGACTGTCTATCCATTTATCTTCATTCTCTATAAGTCGGTCTATCACCCTGCGTTCACATGAACAGCGTAGGTATGACTCAGTCCACATGACTGCCTCGAACGATTCCATGAACCGATCCTAAAGTGTCTGTAGTTGCATCAACCTACCACTAGGGTAGTAATGTAGGGTAAGGTAGTGTTATGTTTTCAGAACTGATAACCTAGTCAAAACACCCAAAAGGAAAAAAAATCCCTTATTGTTTTTCTTCACCTTCTTTCAGTCTCTTTTCGTTAAATTCTCCATCAGTAGTCATCACATAAGGCTCTGAGGAAAAGTTGCGGGAACACACCCAGCTAGCTAGCATAGCAATGTGTTGCACTGCTTAGCAAAAAATATTTTTTTTTAGTTTAGTTTGCGAAATCTAACTGATATGTTTTGGATAAGAACCACTGAAGTGTGGCAAGTGTTAACGTTAAATATATTCTCTTAATAACTGTGTATAAAGACATAACAAGGAAAAATAAAACTTGTACAGACTGACAAATGTATTGTTTAATTTGTGTGTCGCTAGTTACATATAGCTACTAAAAAATCTCCTTGGAAAGGCCCGAACAGGCCACGCCCACAAGCAATAAGAGGACGTAGCTAATAGCTACTTTAGCCTGCTTTAATCCAACATGTATGAAGCTTGTTTTAGGCACGCAAACTATTAATCAAACAATCAAATAACACAGTAATTGTGTTTAACTAGGTGTATATAGCTATAACTTATTTTAAGTGGAAACACCCACACGCAGGCCACGCCCACAAGCAACAAGAGTACGAACTACTCAAGACGAACCACAAGTAGGAAACATAAATGTCCTAAAAGCTGATCTATCTGTCTACCAGTCTAATTTTCCCACGTGTCCTGTCCTTTTCTTTTCTCTAATCATCCATAAATTGTTTTTTCTGATCATATTCCAGACTTTACATTATAACCTTTGACCCCTAACCCTTATCTTTTTGTCATCCCAGTGTAGCTGGGTAAAAGAAAGTGGGTTAATATATGAATTGCCAGATTTGTTAAATGAATTTGTTGAATCACACTCACTGGGAAAAGCTGTAACTGAGTAATTATATACTCTATAACATTATATTATATAAACATATTTAAAATACTCTGGTACATAACATATGGCAACATCAAAGTAAAGGGTCAGACGTGCTCGTGGTTCGCCGATTACAGGATTTATACGTGACCCAAGAGGTTTCTGATGCAACATTGCTTTCGCTCATGCATTACTATCATCACTACCCATGCGCTCCATTCAGGATGAGAATCCCTAGTCATACAGCATTTTAATGCTGCCTTAATAATTACAAGATTTGTACGTTTTGTGAAATCTCTTTAATTCTAACGAAACATCTTTAATGACCGGAGCAGTCTTGTTAGTCCCTTTAGGCATCGAGAGTTCAACAGACGTGTCAAGGCTCCTTTTTAGGTTCAAATGCTGCAAAAAACACAAACCATACCCCAATACCCTTATTTATCATAGAAAACGTGGAATTGAAGACTGACATTAGAAATGTAAATACTGTCATGTAGAAATGAATATGATGTAATTCTGATTGAACGATCGACTCGACCTTGTGTCCAATGTCAAGGGAGAGACTGCACGCTTGGTGCATCAGGATCAGATCAAAAGGGGAAAACAAGGACATATGAGACATGTTTAAATAAAAGGGCCGGTATGCGAGATCAGACAAATCCGACTTTAGGACGGACGTGTCATTGCAGATTGCATCATTCGAGCATCCTTTTGTGCATGACGCTGCGGCTGATGGACAGACAGGCGCTCACAGGCGTCTCCATCATCATCTCACAACCGGTCGAGACGGAACAAGAGATGTCTTTATTGTTGATATTACACTGTAAAAACATATATATATATATTTATAAAGATTAAAATATATTATACTGTAACTGACATGAATAATTAAATTGCTAAAACCTGGAGGAAAAACTTATTAAGCATATTTAGTAAACAAAATAAAACAAAAACTTAAATATCTTTTATTATTATCATTATATTTTTTATTATATACATTTCGTCATATTTATACACATATTTGATATATACCCCCCATCACAAAGGGATGCTCCAGCAGTGACAAAAGAAGGCAAGGTTGCCAGATTGGACACCTTTCCTTATTTTATGTAGTTTTATTTCTACACTGAATATATATCAGTATATTTAGGAATGAACAAGAATTAATGAGCATGTCTATGATATGAATTAGCATTATGTAATTTTACATTTCGGGGACAGGATGTAGACCTAATCGCGGGTATGTATTCCGTCAATCTGGCAACCTGGTACAGCATCGTGAACGCGTTTAGCTGCGCCGCATTACACTGCACTGTCTGATGCATGCAGCTCTGATACATGTCTTAATGTCTTAATTTATATACAACTGTGGTGCAATGTTTATAAATCTATATATATGTATATAAATATAAATAGAGCAGGGTTTTAGAGACACTCACCAGCTTCATGGCGGCGGCCATGTCATCGTAGCGCTCCGCCTGTTCGGCCAGCCGAGCCCTCTGGATGAGCTGCTCCCTGTCTGCCATCTTTATTTTATTTATATATTAATATATATTTATATTTATATATATATAGATATAGATATTTATCTCCGTTTCTCTCTCTTTCTCTCCTATTCTCTCTATCCTCTCGGTCTCGAGCTCTCGCGCGCGCTACTGCAGCGTCCTGCCGTCTGTCACTCGCGCTCACACACACAACGGCTCGGGAAGAGAGAAAGGGGGCGGGGCGTCGGCGCGGTCTATTTCAAGGGTGACGTCACGCCCTAAAAATAGCCACGCCGGAGATGCAGGAGTGCGCGTGCGCACTGCGGGCGCCGTTGCAGCGTTCACGAGCGTGCGCCCGATCCTGTTATGAAAAGTACTGCATGTGTTTTCTTAGTATTCTTATTTCATACAGCTGCCAGGTCAAAAGTATTTGGACAACTGCCCATCACACACACCGTAGACTTGTGGATACGGAAGCAGCCTTAGGACCAGACAGTCCGTGGTTCGAGCTCCGCGGTCGACGAGACTCGACTGAAGTGCCCTTGAGCAAGGCACCTAGCCCCCAAACTGCTCACCTATCCCTAAGTAAAATGGATAAGGGCTGGGCCCTAGTGTTCACCCCTAGTGTTCACTGGCCCCTAGTGTGTGTTTTAAATGCAGAGGTCAATTCCACTGCACAATGGTCTAAAGAGGTCAAAAGAGTAGTTCACTTCCACTTTCACTCACTGTATAGGGCCATCGCTCACACTCCTATATGTGCAGCTGTAGGCTTGTAGTTATGGAATAGCCTTAGGACCAGAAGGTCCCCGGTTTGAACCCCACAATCAACAAGACTCGACTGAAGTGCCCTTGAGCAAGGCACCTAACCCTCAAAGTTCTT
>JAOVVF010000008.1:22724454-22742543 GCA_028565595.1 Duopalatinus emarginatus | reverse complement strand
CAAATTAGAATTTGCGTTAACGGCACTATTTTTTTAAATCGTGATAATTTGAGATCACATTAATGCGTTATTCTCACGTTAACTTCGACAGACCTAATATATATACACACACATATATGTGTGTGTGTGTGTGTACAATATACTGTATTGTACTTGTATTAATATTGTTCTTGTATTGTGCTACACTAGTGTACTTGATATTTTACACAGCTCACTTGCATATGCTAATGGTATTCATTAAACAGTCACATATGATTGGGTTATTATACTATAAATTATACTGCAAATACTTCATACTACTAATATGTTATGATCTATGCTAATTTCCATACTACACACATACTACAAGCGTTAATGCATTTTTTATTGTGTATACTAATATCAATAATAATACCTGATTGCCATTAATTCTACTACTACTACTACTAATTATTACTTATATATACTTATTATTATTATTATTATTATTATTATTATTATTATTATTATTATAATAGACTGCCATTAGGCCACATTGATGTTGTACAACATTTTGTATCATAATATATTGTTGTTATTAACAAACATTTTAAAATGATAACACATCCTGTCTTACGCATGACCAGTGTAGATTCACAGAAGTAAAAGACGTCACATCAGTGTCAGCATTTTGTTAAGATCTGCAGACGAGGTACCTTCAGTAAGGAACACATGAATCAGACGGACATGAATCTTCATTTCATCACACAGGAAGTTGACTACGCTTGTAGATCTGATGCTTCAGATTAGCACAGTATAACAGAGTGAATGTGAGCTTTTTTTATATTATATAAACCCTCACACCCCCCTCCCTAATCTCCCACCACTGCATATCCACAGCTTTCCCTCTCGCCTCTCTTTCAAAGTGTCTCCACACTTCCCCTCCTCCTGTCTACCTAATCCATAATCCTGTGGAAATCAGGCAGGAGGAACAGCGCAGCTTTGATCAGGCTCTTGTCTCAGTGCTGCGTTAGGTGTCGGTACATCCTGCTGTGACCTGAGCTCGCAGCATGTCGAACAAGGAAGCCAAAATCACAATGTCTGTTAACCACCAGGGCCTCGTGTACCTGGACTTATTTACTCGAAGTCGCTAATCCAGTGGAGAAAAGAGACCACTGTTCTGCTCTAGTTATTACTCCATCATAAATAAAATGGGTCATAAAATTGTGATTTCAACAGTGCTGGTCGGCTTTTCAAAACAATGTATATAATTTGCCCCCTAGGTAGAATTAACACCGTCTTAAGAACCACCATCTAGCAAGATCTTAAGAAGTGCCAGAAAAACTGGTGCAGACGAGCTTATGCAAAATAGAAAATTATAGACATCTATAGAAGCTTCGTAATAGTGTAAGATTTGTTTAGCTGGCATTCCATGCAACCCCTGGCACATCTACAAATTTTAATTGCCCACAGAATATTTCTGCTCCCATGTTGGACCCACCAAGTGCAAGATTTTCTGGCACATTTCAGCAAAGTTATTTTTTTTCTTCTCAAATCTCATCATCTCTAGTTGGAACCTACTCCAGCGTTCATCATGATACAGTACCACTGGAGCTTAGAGGGTTAAGGGCCTTGTTCAAGGGCCCAGCAGTGGCAGCTTGGTGGTGATGAGCCCTGAACCTCCGATCTTATGATCAGTAACCCAGATCCTAATCATTGTGCCAGCACTGCCCTAGAATTTCTTATAAAATGAGAAGGTGAGTCAGCGTCAACTGTTGACTGATTTCACCCACAAGGCATCATCATCATCATCTGACACCATTTCCTTTTTAAATCAGATAAAAAAAAATCTCTAATATGTTGTATAAAGTATTTCAGTAAACTAAGGTAATATTTAGGCACTGACAACCTGAGGTAATCATTTAGAGTTTTACATGAAAATGTACTAAATCCATCTATTATACATGATAGCTAATCAGTTACTCCGCTAGCTAGTTAGCATATTGGCTGCTTAGCAAGAAATGCTATCAAGCTGTATAGACAGACAGATAATGTTAGATGTTGGAATGCACAGATGTTTGCACAATGCACAGATGTGGACACAATGCAGGTGTTTATTAAAAACAAAGCGAATGGTTTAAAGACTCAATCCAAAGTCGTGGTCAACGGAACAGGGACAAGGCCAGACAAGGTGCTATCAGGATATCAGGGGCTAGGCGGCTAGAATCACTAAACTTACAAGACGGCAGGAAACCAAACACTTTGCAAGGTAAAACTGCAAGGGACAAGGCTTGATTAGACTAAACACAGGTGTAAACAATGAATATAATCAACAGGTTAAATTATGGAACAACCTTCTATTAAATATTAGACAGGCCTCCTCACTGTCCGTTTTTACAACTAGGTTTAAAACCCACTTTTATTCATTGACTTTCTGCCCAGAATGAGACTTTTGTATGTTTTAGCTTTTATTATTAATACTATACTATTTCTTTTACTTATTTTTGTTGGCTGTGTTTAATTTTACATGGTCTCATTGTTTCTAGTATTTGTTTTTTATATTTGTTTTTTTATGTTTTACTCTTATTTATGTACCGCACTTTGTTTCGGCTGCTGTTCTTAAAGTGCTCTATAAATAAAGTTGAGTTGAGCTGAGTTGAGTTAAGTTGAGTTGAGTACAACACAAAAAATATGGTGGGAAAGAAACACAACTAAAACTCTTGGAATTGTGAACAGGTGGAAAACTAAGTACTGCATGTGCACGGCCATCTTACAGCCATCTTACATGGCCGCCATGGATTCTGGGAGTCAGAGTTTCTGCTGGGGGTCTTAGCAAACAGACAGACAGACAGACAGACAGACAGATGGATAGATCTTTCAGCCAAGATAAACTTAATAAGAAAAAAAAAGTTAATTTTTCATAGCTTATACATTAAAAAGGAAAACATTATAATAATTAAGCTAACAGTTAATTAAGTGAACATTAAAATAACAATTAAAATAAATCTGAACATTGGCAAGAAAAAATAATTTCCTTTTCACTAATAAATTATAAATAAAAATAAATTAACAGATAAGTTGGAGATAAAAAGTCTAAAGTTACAGGTTCGGTGTAAGATGAACTGCATAGAATGTCAACAGGCTACAAACTTGAACTAGAGTCAAAATCCAGAAAAATTCACTTGGTACAGGTTCGCTCAGGGCATAAATAACTGAAGTAAACACCGGTGAAAACAATGGAACATAATCAGTGCACATAAAACAGGTGGAGGAAAGATCATTAAAACTCACCTGACTGAGAGCGGGTGGAAAGTGCAGTGTGGGGCATGAGACCACAGCATCAAACTCAGTTTCCCAGAATCCCCAGTGACCATCCAACATGGCTGCTTCCTGCTGTTTACTTCCCAATCACACCTGTTTTCAGTCCACTGAATATTAATGGTGTTTATTCCACCAGTTTGATGTTCTTGGATGTTTTCACCTGTTTTTTAGTTCACCCTCTCCCACAGGTACATAAGCCCTGTGTTTTGTTCTCTTCAGTTTGTGAACTATCAGGAAGTCTTGCTATTCTATACCAAGCCTTATCTCTCTACGTGTTTATTCTGGTATTTTGACCTTGTGTCTGTTTTTTTTTCTGATTCCTGATTGTTTGCTGATTGCCTGACCCCCAGCCTGTTTAACAGCTACAATACTGGATAAGTGTTTCAGACTTCCCTGCCTGCGTATTAATGCCATTTATTAAAGCACCTACAAATGTGTCCAAACTTGTCTAGCAGGTCTTTATCTTTGACAGCGTTATCAGGTTTAGTCCATGGTGTTCAGATGTGATGTTGTTTTGATAGTTCCAAACTTTAATTAGTCAGAGTGAACAGGAAGTGGTATAACCGACACACTTCTGTATGTATTTGCAACAGGTTCCTTCTTTTTTTGTTTTTCTATGAACAATGGAACAGGGTAACGCCTGTTAAAGTGTTGCTAGGGGGTAACATTTGTTTCTACGTATAAATTCAGTTCTACAAGTTCCTGTTAATACAACAAAGCTGCTAACATGCGCACACACATACATATACAGTGAAGTGCAAGAAAAACTGGTACAGACGAGCCAATGCAAAATACATAGCAACATCACCTATGAACATCATCAGCAACAGACATTAATATAATATAATATAATAAAATAAAATATAATTTAATAAAATATAATATAATATAATGTAATAAAATATAATATAATATAAATAATTTAATATAATATCATATAATATAATGAATATTCAGTGTGTATATATGTGTGCATATAACACTTTTTTAAGAACTTATTAATGACTACTTTGGGAGAGAAAAAGTAAAAAAAAAAAATATTATTATCCCTAATAATAAAATGTAATCAATAATAAGTAAAGTTAGTCATGACACAGGGCTGGATACAGGTGAATTAAATACAAAATGTGATCACATGTGTAAAATAAATGTAAAAAAATAATTAACTGTGTGCACAAAAAAATGTGAGAAAAGTAAAAAATAAATAAATGAGTAAATAAAAAATTTAAATCATACGAGATGTGAATAAATCATGTAGTTACATGCATATGTAAAGTAGTAAACATATGTTTACTATTACGTACATAAAATGCATGTAAAATACATGTAATTGGTGTGAATATAAATCAGGGGAAATTTAGTGAAAAATGTGGGATTGTTAAAAAATGTGAAAATAAATAACACTGAAATAAAAGAATAATTAAACGTAATTTTTAAAAAGCTATTTAATTCAAATTAAAAGTATTTTTTAATCATGTGAAATTGAAAACATTATGCATGAGAAAATAACATGAAAACAATTCATTATTTAAAAAAAGAAAAAAAAAGTTAAAATAAATGAAAAAAGTAAACAAAAAAATATATATATATCCCTATCCCACTGTTATGAGTGTGTACAAGGTCACTCAGAGACGGGACTGGACACACTCGCAGGTGCTTTATTGAAAGATAAGGCAAACAGAGTCCAAAACACAAGGCAGATAATCGTAGTCAGACAGGCTATGGGTCAGGCGACGTGCAAACAGGTTAAAGAGGGCAATGGCTACGGCTGGGTCAGAAAACTGTCAACAGAGATCAAAACCAGAACAACACTTATAAATACACGTCTCAGTAAGGGCTAAGGACACACAGGGGTGTATATACACAGACGCATGAGCAAGGTAACTCAACACAGGTGTAAAAATATTATGTAAAATATTATGTAATATTATGTAAAAATGTGAAAAACGCATCATATCCTACTGCTGCGTAGAGCTTCAGAACATATCTCACATGTCACATGACCACATAACATTGTCCATATGTCATCGGTACACATTCAGCCATGGCCTAGTGGTCTCGTGATCGGAAGGTCCCGGGTTTGATCCCTGCACAGGGCAAGACATGACTGAGGTGCCCTTGAGCAAGGCACCTAACTTCCCCCAACTGCTCCCCGGGTGCCATGTTTTGGGGCTGTCCCCCCTGCTCCGGGCAAGTGTGTTCACTGCCGCCTAGTGTGTCTGTCACTGCACGGATGGGTTAAATGCGGAGGTCACATTCCTCTCTGTGCAAACACACTAGGCAAATAGTTCACTTTCACTTCACTTTCACTTCACTTCAGCCCAGGATTCCTGCTATATGCACTGCTTGTGTGTGTAGAAACCTCATCCTCTGAGTGTGTGCTGTTGTGGAGCTCATTTTACCCACCACTGTCACCGTGCCTCCGCTGGCAACCCGAGCGCTTGGTTCTACTCTCACAGAAACTCAATACCCAAAAGAGATTAAGCGTGTCCATGCTAGACAGGAGCCATGTTAGAGCTTGTTCCGAGTCCAGACCGACGTCTGCTGCATATCTGCACTACCAGGCTGAAGTCCCTCTGGACTCTGACTGTTTGTTCTTCACCCCAAACACTTTAACTTACAAGTCTGGCGTGCAGAACATCCACAACATGCTGGTACATGTGGTCCGTAATCGGCCTGAAAGAGGGAGCATCACGTGTTTCTGTTCATTTCATTCAGCCGGTTTACTGCTGCTGCCTTTAAAACACACACGAAATAATAACACACATGCTGACAACAAATACTGTCCTTTATTATTCTGTAGTAACAATTCGTTTACAGGGACTAGTGTGGTGGACACTGTATATTTTTATATTTTTATACTATTATTCTTATCAGTATCAGTATCATTATTATTATTATTATTATTATTATTATTATTATTATTATTATTATTATTACTAGATAATTATCGTCCAGTAGATTATGAACATATGAACAGACTGGATTATCTCCATGGTCACAAAAAAGAATTAGCATATTAGCATTGCTAATGCTATTGTTCATCCATTATGCTAGCATGCTAACATTCTACTATAACTCTAGTATGAGGGTGAGTCAAAATGATCCGCACTCTGGCTGTACTATTTCTTTTAATCAACTCTTTGAAAAGACGAATGCATTATTTTTTCCTACATCATCTTCCTGCTTTTCATCCGTCAACAAGCTTTAGTATTCTGCGAGCTACTAATGCACCACCGTCTTCACCTCTTCATTAGACGTGAATCTTAATCTTCTTAGCGCTTATTCAGGGGACCAAACAAATGATAGTCTGGAGAGTGGAGAGTGTTGACTGTATGGACAGCGGTGTGCGGACGTGTATGGAACAACACAACATCATTGGATACCAGCCCACTGTGTTGTATTTGAATTTCAGCTTCAGCTCTTCAGTGAGCGTCTCACTGTAATGAGCACTTCTGATTGTTCAACCTTCTTCACTACACGCTGATCTTCTTTCATGCAAATTACATTATTTTTTCTCGCACTGCAGAAAAAAAAACGAACTGACGTAACACCTGACGTTTAGACCTGCACAGCAGCGACTGGGGAGACAGAGACCTAGGACGGAAAGCGTTGATGAGACCGTGTGGCCAAACAAAGGTTTTAGTACAACTGGAGTGCGGATCATTTTTGACTCACCTCTGTATAAATGACCACTGTTTAATTTTTTTCACATGTGTGAAAAAACAGGGTCTGTATGATCAAACTATATGAACCAATCAGTTATGACATTAAAACCACCAGAGCCACTGACAGGTGAAGTGAATAAGATTGATTATCACATGACAGTGTCACCTGTCAGGGGGTCTGATAAGCAGGTAAAATGGGCTAGTATGTATTAGGTAGTATGTGAAAGGTTCCCGGATGTCCTAAATGGCATAAAGGGCTGCGTCCGAAATGGCATACTCCCGACACAATGTAGTGCATCTGAATACCTAGTATGTAACAGGTAGTATGTAAAAGGTTCCCGGATGTCCTACTAGGTCGGGAGAGATTTTCTAGTACGCTCTGCCAGCACACTATCCGAGCCTGACATGTCCCATAATGCACTGCGAGAGAACTGAGAGCCTGTTTTATTTATAAACGAGACTGAGAGAGTTTATGATTATCAGTGTAGGCTGAGCTAAGGTAACATTTTTTTTTAATTACAAACGCAATTTACAGTTAATTTAACTTGAAACTATAAATAATTATTGTGTGAAACTCAAGTGGTGTGACGGCATGGGTCAAAGGTTGTTGGTAAGATGGAGGATCAAGTGCGTCCGAGGTGGTATGAATACTACATGCTCGCATACTAGAAGTGTATACTAGATTAGGGGTTAAATAGTATATACCTGCTCCAAGCTAGTAGGTAGTATTCTATGCCGTCAGATCAATGTCAAAACTAGGGGGCGCAAAAACACAAGGTGAAAAATATAAACCTGCAAGTTTAACCAGATCGCGTGCGTAAATATTCCTCCCGCGAGCGTGAAGTGAAAATCGTGAGCACAGAAAGAAGTCCTGCGCACGTATTTATCATTATATCGCGCTCAAAACGCCTTTTTTGCATTCTCGAATGTTTTTTTTCCGGCAGTTGTCCTCGCGCGCCATGTGAACCCCTCGAGTTGCGAGTAAGTAACCAACTTAAGTGTCGTCCGCCATGTTTGTCTTCCGGAGCAGGGCTGTTCATGCTGTGCGGTCAGCCACAATGCTAGGAGCCATCAGCCAATAGAATTCGCAGCCATGAGCCCGCCCCCAAACTGTCAAAACCACTCCAATTTCTGCCCCCAAACTGTTAAAACCACCCCCATCCAATACTTGAGCGCAAAAAATTCACTCGAGCGCAAAAAGCAGTCGAGGGCAATTCACATGTCGTGCGAGGGAACTGCCGAACCAAGAAGAAAAAAACATTCAAGAATGTGAGCGTGATATAATGATAAATACGCACGCAGGACTTCTTTCTGTGCTCACGATTTCACTTGTACGCTCACGGTAGGAATATTTACGCGCGCAAACTGGTAAAACTTGCAGGTTTATATTTTTCACCTTGTGTTTTTGCGCCCCCTAGTTTTGACATTGATCTGACGCCATAGTATTCAAGTATGCCATTTCGGACGCAGCCCAAGTCTGGGGGTTTAATCCTACATTCAACCTCAGAAATAGAAAGTTGTATTTTGGAATTATATTATTTGTGACCATTCGAGCTGGAAAATGTGAGAAAGCATTGAAGTTCGGGAAGTCAGGGGTGTTCTCTGTGTTGTTAGCCTCTTAAATCCGCAGCTAGCAGAAACAATTTTTGACAATGACTGATAATGTGACTTGTACAATGATTCATAACCAGTAATACAGATGTTATGTCAGAATTCAGGTTCAAGTCCCTTTTCTATGCTACTTTAATATCTTTCAGATTCATGTTTAAATCATAAATCAACTACCGTGATGGATGTTAGCATAACGGCTAAGGCCCGGAAAGGTGTGGAGCCAGAATGGGGGGTCTAGACAACTGACACTGAGCATCTCAGTGACTCAGGGTGTTTGCTTTAGCAGTACAAGGCTCAACCTTATCTCTGCACTGGGATGAATCAGGGTAAAGACATCGAGCACTCCTCCTGTTTTTGACCTAGATAGCATTCAGCAGTGAATGCGCTTTTCCTCTCTCTCTCTCTCTCTCTCTCTCTCTATCCCTCCCTCTTTTTCTCCCACTCTCCCTGCTACAATTCATTCTTTTTCTCTTGTTGATCCCATACGCATTATGCATGATCACAATCAGTGTCTAAATGTCAAGGGTGCACATGATGACATGAGCATGCTGTACAGTAAAACGTGTGCGCAAATACTCATGCATACACTGGATTTTACAGCCGATTAAGTTATAGCAAAAAAATACATTAATCAATCCTACATGTTCATAACAGGAGATTATATTTATTTTAGCAGAATCAGGACCAGACAATTGGCCTAATTGTAATTCTTCCCTCATGCATGTGCGGTCTCTTTTTTTTCCTTGACAAACCCTGCCACCCTGTGGTTGTTGTTGGTGGTAAAACAGCCAGACGAGCATATGATTACAAATGCATGTGCAATTAATGCAGGTGTTTAGCGCAATACAGACTGTAAAAGAAACTGGTACAGATTAATGGTGGCTCCATAATAATATAGTATTTGGTTAGCTGGCATTCCATGGGACCCCTGGTACAACTACAAACATACAAACATCTAAAGACGCCAAATTATGGTTAGACGAACACTGACCTGACTCTAGGGTTTTGTCATTCCCACCTCAGTCACCAGATCTCAACATTATAGAAAACACATCTGGGTTTGAAATGCAACACTGTGTGAAAAAGAGAAATCCTACACTTCGGAATACAACGGAATTGTGGACCGTACTGTAGGAAGTATGTTGTTCATTGATTACTGAATTTCCACAAGCTTGTAGAATCCATGCCCTATAGAGGGCCTACCATGTATTAGAGTGGTGTACATCAAATTTATCACAGCAGTCATATTAAAGCCTCAGATTATTAACCCCAGTTTTGCGTACTAGCAGCAACTATCTAGTAAGACTATCAGCTAACTGGATGTTGCTACTACGTCATTATATACAGTAGAAGGTACTGATGTATGTTACTCAGGTCCACTAATTTGGTTAAAACATGAAGTGTACCTTTCTTTTAGCTGGATCTGTTCTATGGGGGCAGCCGTGGCCTAGTGGTAAGGGAAAGGGAACCGGTCCCCGCCCAGGGCAAGACATGACTGAGGTGCCCTTGAGCAAGGCACCTAACTCCCCTAGCTGCTCCGCAGGCACTGTGGTTTGGGTACACTGCCCCCTAGTGTTCACTGGTGTGTGTGTGTGTGTCACTGCATGGATGGGTTAAATGCGGAGGTCACATTCCTCTGTTTGCAAACACAGTAGGCAAATAGTTCACTTTTATCTATACGTTTTTCAATTCTGATGATATTTTATCAATATAGAACAATTGACTGCAATTAATTAATTAATCAATCAATCAACCAATCAATTAATCAATTAATTAATTAGTCTATTTATTATTGTTTTATTTAATTTTATTTGGAAAGAGCCTAATAACCTTTCCCAGATTGATGAGCAGCACACACACACTTGAATGTTTCAGATCAGCAAGGTGCCAAAACTTCTGCTTTCATAGTGTTGGTCAGACCTGCTGATGATCAGTTAATCCAGGGGGGTTTGATTAGCAGCACTTGGCTGCTACTCATCCTCTTCATTACTATGGAAGCAGTTTGTCATGTGTTGTTCATCTAAGGCTGTATTTACCTAATACCTAATACCTAATCATTTTTAGATTTTCAAAGGACTAGATGTTTTTTTTATTATGTCCCGATACATATAAAAGAATCAAATTTAAAGAGGGTGTACTTTGTTTTTTTTTATGAATGTATATGTTTTAAATTAGATATATTCCAATTGATTATTAAATATTTGTATGATAAAACCAGTATAATATTATTATAACCATAATATTATAACCATAATATTATCAAAACCAGTATAATATTATTACGCAAAGCTTTCAAGCTTGAAATTGCTAATTTTCTATTAGCAGATCATTTTGCTTGTTTCTTAAAATAAAATCCTGAAACAAGCGAAACAAATGTTAATGATATTGAAAAAGCGGGCTATAAATAAACATAATAATCTTTTAATGACAAATGCATATTTTGCATAAATTTGCCTGTATTATAGAAATCTGTTATTGGACTGTAAAACAGTTCCAGTTTGAACATTTTTAGTCTGGATGCATGTGAACTTAAAGTCTGGACTTAACAAAAGCTCCTGGAAACTAGTAACATGTCTGCATAAATTTGCTTATTATATTAAATTTAGTAATATGACCATAGGTAAAAAAAAAAAAAAAAAGAGCTGTTTGTATCAAATAAAAGCTGAGTAACGGTGTTCTCATGCCTCAAAATACAGCTAAGTTACATTTCTTTCAGTTGATCATAGCTAATATTTTGTACCCTTAATGTTTGTCAACACATTGCATTACACAAGATTTAGTTCCTCTCTGGTTCGTGATATGTTGTAACAGACACGATGACACCTGCTCTGAAAACCTAATAAATCATCATTCAGGATTTATACACTATAAACTAAATAAGGATGATGTAACGATTGGTTAACTGTACCACTCGGTCATGAACATCAGCTCAGCTCTACTTTGCTGTGTGGTTTTCATCTGAATCAACCCCGTCTGCCTGTAAGGGGTTAAGTATATTCGGTCGGCTCAGCTAAAAATGTATGATGAGGTTGTGGTTTCCTGAAAACATGCAGCTGGTAAAGAACCAGACAGATTGGTGCTAATCTCTGAGAGCAGCAGGTGCTGCAGATTTCTGTAATCCCGAGCTAAAGGGGATTTCGTGACCCTTTACAGACTCCTCTGATTGGGAGTGGATTTCAGCTACTTACGAAAAAAACCCTCATGCGTGCTTGACGCCTGTTTACCGTCTTTATGGTTTACAACTGTGGTGCTTTAGAGGTTAAGAGAGATCGACTGAGATTAGAGTGGACTGGATTCTCAGTTTTCAGTTTGATGAATCCTTCATGATTTTAAGTTCATTTTTACCCAGTATACTAGTCATATGTTACTTCTACAGTTCCTCTTTTAGAGTACGCATTCATTAAGTATGCTTAAAATAAATGTCTAAAGATTACAGGACTAATATATGACTAGTATACTAGACTGCATCCGAAACCACGCACTCAAGCAGTACATACTGAATACAAAGCAGTGTGTACTGTTTTACTGTTAAAGCAGTACGCAATTACAGTATGCGAGCGAGCAGTATGCACAGCTTCGGACGCACTAGATCCGCCATCTTTCCAATGTCATGTGACGCATGACGTCACATCACAGCCGTTTTTTTTAAATCCCCAAATGGACTTTTTTTAACCTTAAAATGTATTTTTTCAACTCAGAAGAAATTATTAATATTATTAAAATTAATAATAAATTATTAATACAGAAATTATTAAACTAAAAATATTTTTATGTTGCTCCTCTTCAGTTCCGAACGTCTGTGCTGCTCGAATTGCATTATGGGATACAGAACAGTGTGCTCCGCTCACATACTGCAAAATTTCTCCCGAAGCAGTGCGTCATCCGGGAACTTTTCACATACTGCTTGATGCATACTGCACATTCGGACACACTAGTACTGTACTGTTTTCGAGTACTGTTCAGTACAGAAGTACGCAACTTCAGATGCAGCACGTTAGCACTGTCACCTCACAACAACACGATCCGGGTTTAATTCCCGGTCCAGGGAATCCAGTCCCATCTAAACATACAGGCCCTTTCTTTTATCAGTCGATCTCTTTTAACCTCCAAACCTTCTACACAGTTCTAAACCATAAAGACGGTAAACAGGCGTCAAGCACGCATGAGGGTAAGTAGCTGAAAGGCCGGTCTGTGTGGAGTTTGCATGTTCTACCTGCTTGGGTGGCTTTCCTCTGGTTACTCTGGTTTCCTCCAACAGTCCAAATACATGCATGTTAGACTGATCGGTCACTCTAAATTGCCTGTAGTTGTGTGTGGGTGTTGGCCATGTGATGGTTGGCGAACTGTCCATGGTGTACCTGTCTGATGCTGGGGTTGGTTTGACTGGTGGGTTAAAGCGGATAAGAAGATTAGTACAAATTAGTGGTTCTAAAACAACATAACGTATGTGTAGATTTTTTTTCACAAAGTATAAACAAATACAATTCTGACCTTAAATGAAATCTTAGCCTGAAGTGGATTATTTCCAATTTTTTAAGGTATTTTTTATTGGTATTACAACAATTGTACTTGGTAGTTTTTACCAAGAAAACACAATGCCTACGTTTGAAATGTGATATTTAAACAGTATGTACTAGACTGGATCCGTTGCACACTGTTCAGCAGGTAAAGCTCAACATACTCTGTTCACCATCTTACCAACGTCACCTGGTGCAAGTTAATCTGATGACAATTTTAAAATCAGACAAAATGTGTTTGGCGTTCAAATAGCTACTCATAATGTTCCTTGGGGGTCTACATAATTATAATTATTATATTTTGTACTTTCCGCTTTTCACAATTTTTCTTCTTCAGCTTCGAATGCCTTCGCAGCTCCAGTTGAATTATGAGATAGATTATCAGACCACAGTGTGCTGTGTTCACATACAGTTCTTCAAAATGTCTCACCGTGCAGTACGTCATCCCGGGGCCTTTTCCCTCTTTAAGGAATATTACATATTCAGACAACACTAATCCCTCTCATGTACTGTTTTACATACTGTTCAGTATGGAAGACGCCATTTTGGACGCAGCCTATATGCTTAATCAGCAGACTCTTACCCCACAAAGGAAACCTCAAAATTACAGCTTTACCTCTGACTGTTAAGAAGTAAACGACAAAACCCCAAATTCAGACTGAGTGTTCCTCTAACCATAATTTGGCGTGTGGTGGTGCGTTGTCCTGTTGGAAGAGGACAACCCCATCAGAATGAATGCAGGACATGAACAGGTGTAACTCATCAGCAAGGATGCGCACAGAGACGTTTATAGATGTACCAGGGGTCCTATGGAATGCCAGCTAAACAAACCCAATCTGTACCAGCTTTTCTTGTAGTGTATATAAAATGCAGCAACAACAGGAACTAATTACATGCCATTTATACAGCCTCTTGCTAGTAAGTTAATGTGTTGAAAGCCAAAAAATGGGCAAGTGTAAGGATCATAGTGACTTTCACTAGGGCTAAATTGTAGTGGCTAGATGCGAAGATCAGAACATCTGCAAAACAGCAGGTCTTGTAGGGTCTTGTAGATCTTGTGTTCTGGGTTTGCAGTGGTTAGTACAACAGGACAACAGTGAACAAGAGACAGAGTCATGGGCATCCAAGGCTTACTCATGTGCTTAGTGGCAATCTGATCCGATCCTACAGAAGATTCACCGAAGGATCTGTTGCTAATGTCCTGGTGGCACATAACAAGGGCGTAGAATTAGCATGGACGGATGTGACATGTCCCCACCAATATCCATCGATTATTGAATTATCCCTTCCAAAAAAAAACAAACTCGATCTGTCAGCGTCTCATTCACCTAGAGGTACAGAAAGGGTAAAATCCCGTTTGGTTGTTAGCAGCGCCAAAACTGGAAAGAAAAACTTTCCAGTCATATACGAGGTTCTCTGTGATTTTATTCCCGTCACGACCGTGTCTGTGTTTTTCTCAGACGCCCTCAGAGAAAATGACAGACAGATTGACCTCTTGTTTTTCGCCGAACTCCGCGGTCGTCTGATCATCTCTGAGTTTGTACAGACAGACGCAGCTTCGAGTTTAATAAAACAGATTTTTGGCACTTGCTCCACACTATAGTTAGACACTGAGCGTGCATTTCCATAGAGCAAAGAGTCAAGACCAAATCTACACCTCTGGCACAGAACATCTTCAGAGGACCTGTGGAATCCATGCCTTGACGGATCAGAGCTGTTTCGACAGACGATTTTATGATATTTTTTAATTTGAATGCAAAAATCTGAATCAAGTTATAAAATTAAGGATATAAACCTCGACATAATGATGTAATTATACATATGGGAACAGCAGTGTATACAGTGCAGAAAGGCTGCTGTTCATTTTGGTGACTGTGTGAAGCCCATTGTAGACTGAGCACAATACAGAGCTCCATTTCCTACAGGTAATGTCCAGAAGTACAGTGAATCACGTTTCATTTCCTTCTCACAGCAGGACAAGTCCTCGTGTGTTTTTCTTCACTAGTGGGTTCGCTATGACTCGGAGGTCTTTCTAGGTCACCAAATACATCGAAGAACTGAACTGAATATCAGATATAAGGTGTAAAGAGGACACACCATAAAAGCCTTGGGTCAGAGTGTCCTTCGATTTAGAGCCCAAGCAACAATGGTGCAAACAATACGCTTGACAAAAGCTTGGGCCTGGACGTTGCCCGGAGGCGTGTGAGCACTCCCTGTGATATTTCTTCCTCATTCTAGTCATCCAGTTTTATCCACACGCACCAAATGTGGTAGGTCATTTTAAAGGTTTTAAATACGTCACCCAATACCTTTACCCAACAGAAAGGCAGCCATTTGTGTGTTTCTTGTCTTTTCATAATCAGTAAACTATTAAATACTTATCCTATTTTAGTAGCGTTCATAAGATTAAAACCATTTCTGGTCAACATAAAATTCTTTTTGATATTTGAAACGTCATCCTACGCAAGCAAGCAATGTGACGTAATTGCTCTGTATGTTGCACAACGCAGCCCAAAGTTTTATGTGTGGTTAGTCATGTGGCATAATGAGTAGTCGTGGCTTGGGGTTAGAGAGCAGGTCTTATGACTGGAAGGTTGTTGGTTCGATCCCCCATAATTTACATTTACGGCATTTGGCAGACGCTCTTATCCAGAGCGACTTACAAGGTTATTAGTATTACAGGTAGGCCAACGTAGTCTTAGGAGTCTTGCCCAAGGACCCTTATTGGTGTAGTACAAACTGGCTGTCCAGACCAGGAATCGAACCCAGGTCTCTTACATGGGAGCCAATGATGTTACTGCTGTACCACACCAACCATAATGACAAGACACGATTGGAGTGCCTTTAAGCAAAGCACCTAGTAACCCCCCAAACTTCTCTGTGGAAGCCATGGATGGGGAATTCCTATAGCTCCAAGCAAGTGTGTTCACTGCACCCTAGTGTGTGCCTTCATTAGCGTGTGTATTTCACTGCATGGATGGGTTAAATGCAGAGTGTGCAAGCACAGTAGGTCAATCACTTCACTTTCATTTCACTTAATATCCACATGGCAATAGTAGCTCATGAAACAGACATTGCTGCACGCGTTGGTTCCATGGCCCAGCAAATCTCTGCTTGTAGATGTCATTTTTTATTCCAGTCTGTGTTTTAGTCTTTTACTTACAGTGGAACTGGAACAATTTGACATATTTATAGTATACACTATAATAACTGTCATCAATTTCACTATATCACACTGTCTATTAATGACTTAACAATTTCTGAAATCGTTGTAAAAGACTGCAGCAGAAATGTGACGCTTCAGTTCGTTCTGTAGTCAGAAACTACATTTAAAAAATACTCTTCTGTGTTTATTGTCCTTAATATAGTAAATTAATTCATACTCTTTGTTCCGGCATCAAAACAGCTCTGATCCATCAAGGCATGGACTCCACAAGACCTCAGAAGTGGTATCTGGAACCTAGTCAGAACCTTCTGTTTGATTAGACCAGCCTTCACCCCTTCAAGGACCTCAGTGACCCTTGGTTGTCCATGACCCTGTTTCTGGGTCACCGGTTGTCCTTTCTTGGACTGCTTCTGGTCAGTATTAAGCACTGTATACTGGGACACACCCCACAAGATCTGCTGTTTCGGAGATGCTCTGACCCTAGTCGTTTAGCCATAAGAATTTAGCCCTGGTGAAAGCCACTATGATTCATACACCTGCCCAATTTCCCTCGTTCCAACACATCAACTTCAAGAACTGACTGTTTACTTGCTCCATAACATAACCCATCCCCTGACAAGTGCCACTGTAACAAAATTTTGTGATGTTGTCTTACACTGGGGGGCAGCCGTAGGCTAGTATTTAGGGAACCGGTCTCATGACTTCCCCACTCAGGGCAAGACACAACTGAGGTGCCCTTGAGCAAGGCAGCTGCTCCCCAGGCGCTGTGGTTTGGGGCTGCCCCCCGCTCTGGGCAAGTGTGCTCACTGCCCCCCTAGTGTTCACTGGTGATGTGGTTACATGCGGAGGTCACATTCCTCTGTGTGCAAACAGAGTAGGCAATAGTTCACGTTCACTTCCACAGTTGTGTGTGTTTATGTGTATCATGGACTTGTGTAGTCAACTACATTGCATTGTAGTCCTGAATGCTGTACATTTCAAGCCACTGAATGACAATCCAATAGCCTTGATGTGATTTGTAATCACCTCGTGCACACGTTTGGTCGCTATATCATGCTAATGCAAGTCAAATAATAAACACAGGGACAAAAATCTGTGCCTTTGGCAGCCTTTACTGAGAGAATGAGTCTGTCAGCTATCTGCAATTCATGGACACACCAGTACAAACTGCCTGAATAATCTGTTTACCTGGTGAATGATGGATTCTTAATAGAACAGGGATGATTTAACAAAGTATTCATGCGTCTGAAAAACAAAGGCTGCGGTTGCTGCATGCGTGTAATTGTTTGATTAGACCACTTTGGCTCAGAGCCTTTACCCTAATGCCTAATCCTTAATCAATGGCAATGCCTGGATTATCAACAATGAGCTGTTCACAAACCCCTGCTGGGCTAAAAATAGTGCAGCGACTAAACAAACGGTCAGGGGATATATGAGGGACATATGGTCTATTACCACTGACAATGGATGGAACTTTGGACAGAGCAACAGTAAAGTGGTAATACAAAAAACAGTGATGGTATAATAGTAGTGGTATAATAGTATTTTGTGAGAGCGGTATAGTATAGTAACAACAACAGTAGTAGTAGTAGTAGTAGTAGTAATACTACCGTTAGTACTAGTAGTGGTCAGTAGTAGAAGCAGTAGTATAAATAGTAACAATAGTAGTAGGAGGGGGAGGATAGGTATTTACAGTAGGAGGAGAAATAAACAGTAACAGTAGTAATAGGAGAAGAAGGAGAAGGAGGATTAGAAGTAACAGTAGTACTAGAAGAGTTCAATCTTTGTCTCATCAGACCAGAGAATTTTGTTTCTCATGGTCTGAGAGTCCTTCAGGTGCCTTTTGGC
>JAOVVF010000008.1:22688274-22699611 GCA_028565595.1 Duopalatinus emarginatus | reverse complement strand
TTGCTTAATGAGTGCATACGAAGAGGAAAAGGTACAGTTTGAATGAAAGTTTATCACCGTTTGTCCAGAATCACTGGGCACAATGCAGGAAAAATCCCCTGAACGGGGAACCAATACATCACAGAGTACCACATACCCATTCACTTACACACTCACATCTTAGGGCAATTTAGCGTATTCAATTAGCGTACAATGTGTGTGTTTTTGGGAGGTAGGAAGAAACCAGAGCACCCAACAAAAACCAGGAAGCACACACTAAACTCCTTACAGAGACCAGAGCGAGGACAGAACCTACAACCCCAGATCCTTGGAGCTGCGTAGCACACACTACCTGCAGCACCACCTTTCCACCTGCATTTCAAGTGATTAAAGAAAAGACATTACCCTGAATGCTGTGCATAGTCTTCTTTATAATTAACCTATGGTCTTCAAGAATTATCATTTTTTTATTATAAGGCTCCAAGTTCTTTCATATGTCTATTTTGACATTGGTTACCAGTTTCCTAATTTCCCACAGTGCCATTTGACTACCTGCTGTTAGTCTTGTAGGGTCCTTTAGCCTTAACATCATCTCTACCTAATGGGAGCGATACTCCGGTTATTTTTTCTAACACAGAGTCAGCATCTTGTAGATAACTCAACCTATCTAGGTTGTGTTCCTGCATTGCATTCTAAAATTGTCAACTCAGTGTTTGTAGTCTACGTTCAATTCAATTTATTTTTATGTCAATTTACAATGGACATTGTACCAAAACAGCTTTACAGAAATATCAAATCTGGATTTTACAATTACATAATTTTTTTATCCCTGATGAGAAGAAGTAGGAAAAGAAAAACCTCTCTGACATGACTCAAGAGAAACCAGACTCCAGGGTACCCCAGACTCATTTGGGTAACACAAATTGTGTGATTATAAATAATCTCCGGCTATAATACAAAAAAATGCCAATGTACAGCCAGAAAATTCATTTTAGTTTGTTAAAGTCTGATGTTTGTTAAACTTTGTCATCTGTTCGCTGATGAACAGTTGACTAATGGAGTGTCAAACTTTATTAATTAATTTTTAGTTTTTTCTGCAATGACTGTTTATATCAGGTCACAGTCCAAACCAAACGTCTTTTATTCTCCACTGCATCTGTATTGTATTTTTCATTGATATGGCATATAGACCATCATTGGAAAATGTTGAAAGAGAAAAGTTCTTACTCCTTTGTTTAAGAGATACATTTAATGTGTAACGTAAAATTGGGTGAGCAGAGTTTATTTGTCATTAGTGGCATCAACATTATGTTGTCTTATTCTTTTAAATAAACCATATAAAGGTATATGATACAAATATTCAAACATCCCTAGTACATTTAACAACAACCTATTAACATAAAATAGGCTTGTAATATTAAGACATTGTTTGACTCTAGCTTGTTGAGCTTATAATTTGCAAGCTTAGTGTTGATCATTTTATCTGCAACAGCTAGCTAGTTCTGTAAAACAAATATGCTGTGGAAATGCTCAGGATAATAAAACACAAATGCTGTAATAGGCATAATTAAATGTTGGCATCTGGCATCTGCCTGAAATCGAACTTACACACCTGACAAGACGAGAAGATTTATAGCTGCAAAAAATTATCTTGGAATGTCAGTAGACGTTATAGCTAGTAGCTGTTTAGAGTCTTTCTTTCAGTGTGATTTATCCGTTAATGCATTCCACACATATTTGAAATGATTGTTATCTGTCCAATTATGGCACACGAGCTTAGCTGTGCTTGACCTGTGCACGAACGTAACCTCAAAGGTCTGATCTCAGGTGTTGTCTTCCAATTTAATGTTTAAACCGGTATTTATATTATGGTCAAGTTAGCACCAACGTGATCTATAAGAACTTTATATATATCTATAGTGCACTTGAAAACTCTGCCCATGATGCTCAGAGGCCACAATATGAGAATGGAGGGGGTTTGGGGTTGTCAAGGTCAAAGAAGAGACACTGGGACTGTGGAATTTCCCGGGTCCACCCCTGATCACTTATTGGTTAAAGGACCAAAACACTACTGGCTGGACGAGTGTACAGGAATTCACATGGCGCTGTGGGGATTGAGGCACTGCAGCTTGGCAGTCTACCTATAGAGGAAAACATACATGAGGAGCAATGGGGGTTTTGGCATGGGGTTTCTCTGAAAGGCTCAAGCAGAATCAACAAGTTTAATATATAAACGATGAGCTATTACTTACAAATACATGGTACACCGAAATGTATCTTGACAAAGTAATGTGAGAATGTACAACAGATAAAATATATGGTGTATATACGGTAAATATTTAGTTTGTTTACTATAATTTATATAATACACATAGTTATGTTAGAAATCTGAAAGAACTAGTGATCATTATTTGATACATAAAAATTATTATGATTTATATTATTGACAACAATCTGAGTGAAAGTCCAAAAGTCTACTATTTACATGAATTTCAGAGTAGCTCAGTATTTAGTACTTCCTGTTTTTTCTTTAATGACGAGCCTCCACAGAATGCAAAACAAGAAGATCCAGACAACCTTATAATCCATTTTGAATCAAGTCCATCAATTGTCTGCACACATGCTTCAATAGACGAGATTAGACATGAGGTTAAATTTGACCTTTTGAACATAACAGTTAACATGGTCAATATCATTACATTCATTGAAATATAAATAGTAACCTAGAAAAAAAAATCATTAATATTAAATTTTCAGTGGTATTGAACATTTACTTTTTTTGTTCTAAACTGTATAACACTGTAAAATATATAAAAAAAAAAATCCCAGATTTTGGGGTCATAGACCTTTGGACCCGACTGTATTCGATAGATGTAAATTATGTCTGATACAATATTTGCTCAAATCGGTTCAGTGTGATAAATTACACTAAAAACTTTGTTTCTAAATATATAACGCCTTAAATGCTCCTCTTCTAATGTTCCATGATTATTTTATTCCTTATATTATTCATGATTTCTCTCATTTTGTCAGTTTTTTTATTATTATAATTTTCTCAAGTTTTATTATTATTATTATTATTATTATTATTATTATTATTATTATTATTATTATTACAATTATTATTTCTGCTTTACATGTCATTCATATTATACATTTCATAATTCAGTGAAGCACAATTCAAGATAAAAACAAACTGGATAAAAAATACTAAGAAAAAGAACAGTGTGCAAAAGTTACATGTAAACTATTACATAACACACATCACAATAAATTGTCATTATTAAAATAGATATAAAAAAAACTGTGCAAAACTACTGAGTTAGGCACATGCAAAATGTGCAGTGAACATTAGTTACCTAAAGAAAGGCAGCTTTAGCTGTGACGACATTTTGCTTTTATCTTTCCTAAAATAGTAGTCCCAGGTAGAGTTTATCCAGTTTTGTAAATGAGATGGTTAGTGTTACTGAGCATCTTGGAGAATCTGCCACAAATGATTTTGAAATCTAAAATGTTTTTAAACTGACAATAGCAACACAGATTTTATAAAATAAATTTCGGTAAAAATCTTTAACAAAAAGTATAGTGTATAGCATAACACCTTTGCACAGAAGTGTATATGATAAATTAATATTAAACTTATTTACAGATATATATTAGATATAAGACGGATATGTTTATTTCTGTTTTTTGTTTGACACCTTTAGAAATCTTTTTTGTTAAAAATGGTTTTGTCTTTCAGAAAGTAAACGCTTTAGAATGTTCGTTAGTTCTTTAAACCCTGTAGAAAGTGAAGAAACTTTAATTGTACGCTATATAAAATACACTGTGATATTATGGTTACAGTAATCTATGTCAGGAAACAAACGCATGGTTTAAATAATTAATCCTCGGATAACAGATATGTTTTACTTTAAACCTTCGGTTAATAAATTAATAAAATAACCATTAAATTAACTTCATTTGATTTTAAGAAGTTGTTATTTGTCTAATTTAAACTTTACAAATTGACACTCTTGCAGAAGATCTGGTGTATAGTGAAACTGATGCACATTATCTGTACGCTCCTAGACCTGTTAGATATTGTACCTTGTTAGGTATATGAACCTGGGAAGTGTTCCCAAATAATATATAATTATTTATATATAATATATTGCCAAATAGCTACTCATTAAAGTTAGCACTTTAGATAATATGCTTAAATATATAAGTAAGATCAGCAAAGCAATGTTCGATTGTAAAGCGTTCAACCTGAATTTCTTGAATTTACTTATAATTTATGAACTTACTACTCAAAGCACTACTGTAGGTTTATACATAGAACCATTTAAATAGAAAAAGATTCTAGATGTTGCCTTTTTATATAATTAGGAGGGCAAGTATTTATTCTTGTGCATCACCTCATTATATTACACCTTAATATTTTATGTTTTTATAACATGTCAGACTGTCATGGTCTCTGAATTGTAATAAGCTTTTGTAATTTTCTCTGTGCATCTACCGATGCAAGTTCCTATGAGTGTGCACTTGTGAGACTTTGTTGTTATTCATGAATATGCAAATATATACATATGTATAAATAAAATACATAAGATGGTGGTGGCTTCATAATGGAATGGGGTTTGTTTAGTTGGCATTCGATGGGACGCCTGGTACATCTACAAATGTCTCTAACAGGTGAACACTTTGTGTCCATCCTTTCTGAATAGTTCATGTCCTGCATTTATTCTGATGGGTTTGGCCTCTTCTAACAGGACAATGCTTCAATACTTTAGTGTGTATCTTTTACAGGTTTTGTTATAATGATTCTGGCTATTGTTTGTTTCAAACAACCAACTCATTATTTTTTTGCTCTTTTCTGGTCCAGCCAAATTTACCCTTTCTGTAACAATGATATTTTTAGCTTTTGGCAACTGTCACACACATACATGTAGAAGAATAGAATGATGTAAGGATTGTAAAACTTTTGCTTATAACTAGAGCAGGTGGTTAAATTAATTAGATATATTATATTAAAAAGCACGTAACAGTAATTGAATCATAAACATCTCGAGGTCTAAATATATCCATGACATAAAAAGAGCAAAACTTCTGCGGCTGCTGATCAAAATGTTAATTACGGGTTCGTCGTTTTCAGCGCTGTGTTTAACTTCCTGGGCTTGTTTGAATAAGACTTCATCACCACTGCATGAGATTGGTTTTCCCCTTGAGCCTGTTGCCCTTTGACCCCGTGAACATTCCATGAGGAGGGTGTGAGGTGAAGTGAGGAATTCCTCTGAAGTCTACTTATTGGCTGTTCCCGAACACTAACATCCCCTCTTCCCACCACCACCACCACCACCACCACGCCATAGGAAGAGCTTGGGTTAAAATGTCACAGAGAGAAACCTTGACTTATATAATGGACGCCTCATCTGGGTAATAAAGCCAGTAGATTGGTGTAATAAAGAGGTTACAAGGGCAGTTATGTACATAGTTTATTAGTGATTTGTAGGCACTTTTTCAATTTCATACTGTTACAGCAACTGTATAATCTAATCTCACTCTGATGCAGATTGAACAGATTCTGATTTACATAATAAGACCAAACACTCATAATGCTTATGTTCACTGGGCAAGAATATTGATATTATGCAATGTTTTATACTATAATAATTTGCCCAATAGCACCATGTACCAGATAAACCAAAATCAGAAATATATATTGTTGACTTCCAGGGTTTGTGGGTTTTTCTTTTCCCAGTAAAAAAGACCCTTTTATGACTTGTCTCCAAGTGCTCAAGCTGATAGGTAAGGAATAAAACACCTGAAAAAGGTGTGCTGTTATAGGAAGATAATCATTCACAGGATTGTGTCATGTAGCCTGACATCCCTGTATCTCGTACCACTAACAGCATGTCCTGAAGTGTTTTATTCCAGTTCCACTGGGGAATATGTTGAACAATTATGTGCAAAAACATAATACAGAGACTGGGGAACTGTATCATGTGTAAGGGTGAACATGTACAGCATACACAGATCAGCCATAACATTTACACCACCTGGCAATACAGCCCTGACCTGTTGAGGCATGGACTCCACATGACACCAGAAAGTGTTCTGTGGTATCTGGTATTAGGACATTAGAAAAAGTTCCTTCTGTGGATCCTCTGTGGTGAACACTTTTGCTAGGTAACTAACACTGTATACTTGGTAACAGCTCTTGTAATGATTATGCATTAGCTTATTGCAGCTATTAACTGTCCTTTATCCAAATTTCTTGAATTTAATCAGAAAAAATGCACCAAACCACAAATTACAATTTGATCTGCTGACACTGGAGACTCCTTCTATGACTGGTAAATGCTCCTCATTGCAAACTTCATCATATCCATGATTACACTTTGTGAAATAGCAAGACTTTTTTTTTAGGAAATGTAAACAAAAATTAATTAATTAAAAAATTACGCAATTAAACACACCCTGATTGGTGTATCATCACTGCACCATGCACACACACATTCACATCTAGAAGCAATATAGTGTATATCTTATCAACCTTCTTGTATGATTTTGGAAGGAAAACTAACACATAAAAACCAAACAGAGCTCTGTCATGTCTCCCAACTTACTATTGTTCCAAAGAAATTAATAAATAAATACAAATGGGACATTTTGCATTGCAGCATAATTGTGTTTCTAGCTTGATTCACTAGATATTCACTCCTGCACATACAATGCATCTTTTTACCTGCTTTATGATCAGATTAAACAGTATTTATTCTTTATTTTATTATTGCTTTATAATTATTGATATTAATGTCCTATAGTTATTATTATTATTATTATTATTATTATTATTGTTTATTTACTATAGAGCAATATTGCTTATACCTGAGCTTCAATAAGCCTTTATAGCAGCTCAAACATGGTGGGGGAAAAGAAATCCATAAACATTACCATTTAAATTATATTTTTTAAATTTTTCAAAGTTATATTTTTAATGTAAAGTTTCTTACATCGGTCACTTTTCTGTTTACATTTTCTTTCACTCCGTTATTTCCAGCTTGAAATAGACGTCAATTACTCTGTAATATAAAGTAAAATAAAGGCATTTTTAAAATTAAATCTTTATCAATCTTCAAAAGAGAAACTGATTCAAGCCTTTAAAGCTTTATTTTGGGATTTAAGTTGTGATTAATAACAATAATATTTAAACCTTTACTTAAGAATTTACAAGGACAGTTTACTAAACAGAACACACAGGTTAGGATCATTGTGGCTTGACTGCATTATTCCATTGACAGCAAATTATTTGCACATGAGCTGAATTGAAACAAATTTTTACAAGTAAACATTTTGTTTAGTCTAAGGTTTCTTCACTGAGATATCACTTCTTTATTGTCTTAACTAATTTAAACATGCAGTCATTGTTACTCATAAGACATTCTCGTACTTGTCAGAGTCCTCAAGCCAGTAGTTCCTTCTAATATACACTGAATTGTTTTAAATTATTATTTATAGATCTTAATCTGTCTCCCCCTGATTAACCCTTTAAACTCATTTTATAAATAAAATTTTATCAAACTCTTTTTATTATTAAAACCTCAAATGAGTTACATTTGAAGTAAACAAATGGAGTTAATTCTTTTAAGAAACAGATCAAATGTAATCAGAGTGAAATAATTTCCTGTGAAATAAATAGCGAGTGAGTTATTACATCATAAAATATTACAGCCTATCGATTTCCGATATGCAAATAAGATGTATTTATATGTACACCTGGATGGTTTTGTTGTTTGCACGTCCACGTAAGCTGAGGATTAAAATATTGTATTTTTTAACATCATTTGCAGTGTTTGAGTATATCAAATAAAAAATATCCACCAACTTATTATTTAAAATGAAATTATTAATATATTATAACCTTTTTTAAATGAGCAATAATGCTCAATATAAGGTTCATGTCCAGATTGTGCCATTTAATTTTTTTATCAACATTTATCTTTCTCAGTACTAAAAATACATTGCGTAATTTCTCTAGCAATATATTTAGATCCTGCCGCCTTACGCGTTCACTCCTCCAGCAGCGTGGAGCTTCACACAGTCGTATCCGGATTGCGACACTGCACTCTCAGTCACGCTCCTCTTGCGAAATTCTCGACCCCCTCTATAACCCCCTCCACCCAGATTCTAGGAATGTGGGGCATGTACTCAGTAGTAAAAAAAACAGGCTAGGTACTGGAGGTGGTGTTCCAAATATAAGTAGGGTTCAAGAGTTTACTTCCCCACCAGATTATCTCATGCAGGAGCATTACAAATAAACCCCAGAAAAAATCCACAGCCCAGGGAAACCATAAAGAGACCTGATCGATGACGCTCCCGGTGCTATCGATGAGCTAGAAACCTGAATACAGAGGCAGCACTGGAGGGAAAGGGAGTGGGGAGGGGAGAGGTCAAAGGGCACAGGAAGAAGGGAGGAACATTTTTGGAGGAAGGGATGGAATTAGGTTGGGGTAATAACAAAAGACAAACCACCCAAGACTCAGAAGGTCTCTTTAAGGATACACATGTAGGACTGATAAGAGTTCAACATTTGTATTTGGTGGAAAGTTGCTCTCATGCCATTTTCTCTGCAATTACAATCATTAATTAGTAAAATTAATTATCTTCAGAAAAATATTTAAAGGTTTACATTCCTAATTCAGAGGCTTTCCTTAGATAATTAGCATTTAAACTGCATTTTAAAAGGAAAATTTCACCTGGAGAAACAACGTCTTTGGAGGATTTTAATAAAAAGTTTGATTTTCTCAGTTAAGACATTATTTGATATCAGGTAATATTTCACTCCAAAACCAAAACTGCAGTTTGATTATACATCATTTAGTGTTTAACTTTCTTTCTTCCATACAACAAAATGTCTCCTTAACTGTGTACTTCGTTTTAATTGATTTTTACTAGTACTACATTTCAAATATTCAAGTAAATACAACTTGATTCAATAAATTAAATAAACCTAATCTCTCTATTAACAATGTTCAACTGCCATCCTTTTTTAGATATGTTGTATTAAATTATAAACAGTTTACACTTTGCTTTTCGTATCAAACTCTTTCTTTAGAAATGTTTAGGCTTTTCAGTTTTATTTAAATTATTTAGTTTGGTTTAATAAAATTGGTTACAATTCAGTAACAATAATATTTTTTTTTTCCTTGGAACAATATTTATTTACAAACAAAAACAGATTTAATGTCTTTAGAGTTCAATATATTTCATAGATTTTTTTTTTTGTTTATTTGTTTTTTCAAAGAAGTATATAAATAATTTTTATTTAGTGATTTTACACAAGTATGCTTGTTAAGAAATTGTTTATAAATGTAATAGTTTGTATTTATTTACCCTGTCAACTGTAAAACCACAAAGGTGGAATCAATGTAAAATGTTTCAGAGATTTAAAAAAAGATAGGAAAAAAACCTTTCTGGTTTTCTACACAGTTTTAATTAGAAATCAAATTATTTAAAGAAATCAAATAGAACTAATTGAGAATTTAAATAGATATAAATAGCATTTAAATAGAAACATACATTTTCATGGTAAAAAAATATTTCTATATTCATTACACAGTAAGTGCTTTGGTCAGGTGATTTTTATTATTATATATTATCTGCTCTTAATTCTTGAATGTATTTCTGTACAATTACTATTTCTTTACTATTACTACAACTATACAATGAAATGAGTGAAATCTTTCGTTGTGTGAATGAGACGTTCTGCTGGGCTTCACACAGACACTATGAAACTTATTCACAATTAATAAAAGCTATAAGCCCACAACTGAATCATTTCATCAGAATAATCTTTACATTTTAAGAATATAAAAATTTTCTTATGATCCATGCTTTAACTCCACAGAATTAACTGTCTGAAGTATTATTACAGTTTATTGATCCTGATACTGAATTTAAACTCTGTGTAAGGTTCATCCTGGTGAACAGAATTATGGGAGTGTCTAATCACAGGAGCACAAATGCTCTGAAAGGCTAACGAACTAGAAAGTGTCTGCATTATAGTATTCACAGTATTTTAAATCACAGAGGTCAGAACTGGATTACTAATTTATTTAGTGAGGAATAAGGTAAGTATTAGTGGCTGCAGTGAACCAGTGTAGCACATGGAGTTAATTATACATGTTCAGGTATTCAACATCATAAAAGTTGTACAAGTGTACTGGGTTTTCCTCTTTTTTTTGCATTTAAAGGTTTTTTAAAAACTTTAAAGTAAATTATATAATGAGTCTGATTAGTATTTTTCAAAAACAGTATAAAGAGCTGAAAATGTTGAGAGCAAAGCTCCTAAACGAATATTTGTTTAATATTTTAGGTAAAAGCTATAGAATAAAGAAATAAATAAAACATATAAGTGATATATTTATTCATCTGATCAAGCTGATATAGAGGTTCACTAAACACATTTTTAGGAACACAGTATTAGGTAGGGGAGGGTTTCATTTCTTATTTAAAAATGTAATTTGTATATTTATTTTGTACAGTATGTCATTGAAATTGAGATGATCAATCAGTTTATGTGTGTATCTATCTATCTATCTATCTATCTATCTATGTACATAAGCAGTAGAAAAACTATTTTAATCATCAGTCAGATGTACTTAGAATGGTGCGTCAAACTGTTCAGATTGCACTGATGTTTTATTATTTACTACAAAGTCTGATCAACAATCTGAGAGAGAGCGAGAGAGAGAGAGAGAGAGAGAGAGAGAGAGAATATCTCGTCCCTCCTCTTTTCCCTTGCAGCCTATTAAATTCCTCACATCAAACACTTTTTTTCCTGATTAACTGCACAATCAGATCCCTTCAGATGAAGGGAGGAAAAAAGGGATGGGGGAATGTGGGCCCTTTCCCACCAGACAATACCATTATTTCAGCTCCTTTGGCCAGGAATGCCACATTTCACAGCCCACTACCCTCCTCCAGCTGTCACTCACAGCACAATAAGGGGGGGTCAGGCACCACCCTCTTTACTTCGGCCCACCCTGAAGCTCCATAAGCTCTCCCTTGCTCTGATGGACCAGACTGCTTCCCTTCAATGTGCTGCCTTTAATCATACAGACACACTGACCATCAGTGCACAGTGTAACATATGACTTTTTTTACAGACTCATTAGAAAAGTGGTGAAAGGACAGTAGTGCAAATTATTATTATTATTATTATGATAAAAATATTTAGATATTGGATGCAAGTTTAGTTCTTGTTTGGTGGTGATATATTATGTTATTCTGTTATTATGTTCAAAATGATATATATTTACATACTAACCCACACACAAAAAAAGATTAGATTCTGGGTAAAGTTTACATATA
>JAOVVF010000008.1:22674094-22688018 GCA_028565595.1 Duopalatinus emarginatus | reverse complement strand
ATATACACACACACACACACACACACACACACACACACATATATTGCGCTTTTACATGCCAGAAAATATAGTTTTTTTGTTTTGTATATAACAGCATGAAACAACAATAAAGAATATATATAAAAATGTAATTTAAATTTTATGTAATCCAAAAAAAACCCAGAAAAAACAACAAAATTATATTTATTTTTTTTTGTTAGAGTATGAATAGTATGGGAAAATGTGTATTCGGGAATGTATAATACATAAAATGTATATTGTATAATAATGTATAAGTAATCTAATAAAATAAAAACCATAATAAAAACACTATTCGTTTTCTGAATAATAGTTTTAGAATTATTTTTAAAAAGACAAAATCATTGTAATTGTAATATAATTATGTTGAGTGCATAAACAAACTAATTTCGTTTGTAATCACTGTATAAAATGAAGGGAAAGACTTTATAATAACATTTATAAGATGTCCATAAACAGTAGAGTGTGTTTGCTCTACACCGGAAGTCCCGTCACACCTCGATATGGCCGCTGCTCGGGAGGAAAAAAATTTGTGAATGAAACACTCGGCCGCGTATGTGTCGTCCAATTAAAGTGTGCGGTGGTGCTTGCAGTGTCACGTGACTCGCTCCTGGAACGCAGAGCAGCCGAGAATCTGGCCAATGGGGTCGTCGGGTGGTGAAGACTAGCGCAGGAAGTGACCAATGGGCGCGCGGTAAGCAAATGAGGCAGGCGCTCGGGCAGGGATCTGAATGTCAACTAGTCAAAGATGGAGTCTTAACGTTTTTTGGGAAAGGCCGTGACGCGCGCGCGGAGGGCGATTTTCACTACATTAGGGGCTTTAACTTGTTTTTCGACTCGACCCGTGTGGACAGGATGATTTATATGAAAACACTGACAGATTTGTTTTATTTATATAATGAATATGCGGTTTAGAAAAGCGGAACAAACGGGCCTAGAGACGCTCGAGGGGCTTTTACACCTTCTAGTCAACTTTTCTTCTTCTTCTTCTTCTTCTTCTCCTCCTCCTGGTTCTTCTTCTTCTTCTTCTCCTCCAGTTGACATGCCGGCTGTGTCCTAAATCACCTCCTCACCAAAGAGCGGCTTTTATCTGTCTGCTGTGGGTTCCTACTCTATAGTACGGTGTAGTACCAGGGTTCTGGGGCTCTGCTCACGGATTTCTATCGGTGTCGTTACTATGTAGTGCGGAAGTGTGCGGTTTCGGACAGAGCCGCCGTCGTGTCCCTCCCTAGTTAGGCAGCCTACCATTCATGACCGTGCTTAGGAGGGTGTGGGGAGAGAAAGAGAGAGAGAGAGAGAGAGAGAGAGAGAGAGAGAGAGAGAGACTTACTCACACACACGCGCAGAGAGGGAGAGAGGGAGGATTCACTTGGCCCTATTTGCGCGAGCACGGTACACGTTTTTGGAGCGGGAATGGCGGGAGCATGTGTCCTGACACTCGGTACGAATCAAAAACGCTTGAAAAACCTGTCATTCAGACATGCATGGATATTTTTAAGAGCTAATCTTTTTATTTAATCCGTTTTGCATGACAAAAAAGACAAGGGGCCGATGTGTGTGTGTGTGTGTGTGTGTGTGTGTGGATGGGTTGTGATCAGGTAAGGCTGTATGTCTGAGATCATATGGTAAAAATGTCTAAGATTTGATATTTATAATCGATTTGTCTAAAACAAAGTCTGATAATGTTAGTTAACATGCATGGACTTCTAAAGGTGAAAAAAAAATTAGCTGCTAGAATTAGTGCATTCTATCTTTTAGAATAAAAAATAACTTTTAATTAAATAATCAGAGCACAAACAGCATCAGGTCATTAATTATTGCATGCAATTAAAAAAAAATAATAATACAAATTAAATGCTTGTTAATGCCTTATACTCAAATGAAAAGCATTTATTTTATTTAAATGTGATCTAAAACATTTATCACAAAAAAACCCTATTAGAACTAACTACACTGTCATGTAATCGTATTAGACCCTCTGAGACATCGAATTTTAAGTCTTTAGTTTCTTTGATCTAAATTCGTATTTTTAAAGTCACTAAAGTTTTCGGAGAGAGAGAAACGAGGATGTGAAAGTGTTACCCAACTCTCTAAAATTAACCACAGACATTGTAAGTAGTTTTTGAAGGCTTGTGTTGAGTTGTGTTTTGGACAGATAATTTTCCGGAGTTTTGAATTTAAAAAGTCAGCAATAATTATTATTTTAATGTTTTTCTTTTTTTTTTTAAATTGTTAGATGAGGAGAAAATCATAGATCAAGTGTGTGCTGTAAACCAGACTCTTAATTCTGTAATAATGTTAATAATAATTTTAATTTTAATGGAGAGGTGTATCCTGTGTGCATGGTTACCTTGTTATCAACGTGCACGCGTTTACACTTAAGTTTTATTTGCATGTAGTGTGTATTGAGTTGAAATATGTTATAACGTTACAGCACTCATGTTTGAGCCTCCTGACTCCTCCTCCTCCACCTCCTCCTTCTCGAAGTTGCTCAGGAATGTAAACCGCTGCAAGCCCATTGGCTCGCATCAGCACGGAGTTACAGGATTGGCTGGAGAAACGGCGGGGGCCCCGAAGCACCAGCCCTGTCTCCGTCCGTTGCCCTTTTTCTGTTGTACTACTGTGAGCGTCCAGAAGAGCAGTGCAATATTAAAAGGGCATTGGCTGGACGACCAGAGAACTCCAAGTCCTCCATATTGCCGTGACCTTTCACCTCCGTATGCTCCGACACATCTGAGCATGTAGAAGTACAGTGCAGGAGGAGGTGATACGAGGAGGAAGGGCAGGGTGGTGGTTGGGGGTAGGGATAGATATGGGGGTAGGTGTGAGAGGAGGAGGGGCACCTGTCAGGTCACGAGCTCTGACACTCTTATACCTTGTGGTTGTGATTATACTGTTAGCTCGCTACTAACATTAATACGTTTGCCGAATTAACACTTCCTGTGTAGATTAAACACATCTTTAAGATTTTACTATTTAAAAATACTAAACGTTTATACCTAATTTATCAGTCAATTGTACAAGGAAATAAAACAAATTAGTAGATAAAAAAAAATAATTACTATCTTTTATTGGTAAGTTGCTTGACAGGGTGAGAATGATTACACTTTTAAGCTTCCTGGAGTTAGTTTTGTAATTTAATCTATGAACTATAAAGTATAATCTATAAAGTGGATTTGACACCAAAGAAAAAATGTTTTGAAATTGATTAGGAACAGAAGCTTTGTCGTTTCATTGTATTGGTTTCATTGTTCGATTGGCTGAAAAACGTAAAACTCTAGAAAATGTAATGAAGTTTAGAGTAAACTTGATTTATTCAGTAATTTTTTCATAAAGTGGACCTGATGCTAAAGGGAAAACCTTTACACTAGATAGATTAGTGTTGCTCAGAACTTGATTATATTTTTAAATGTTCACTGGAGTTTAAATTTATTATTTATAAAGTTTACACAGGACAAAATAGTTAATTCCCAGTGGATTCATGTGCCTAAGATATTAATTTATTTATTTATTTACAGTAAGGTTTGAACATTGAATAATTGATAATATTTTAATAAGTTTTCTGATGTTTAATGTTACTTATTAAAATTTTGTTTAATGCAATCTACGAAGTGATTACAAACAACAAAAAATACCCAACAAGTTACATTATGATTAATGCACCTTAATTTAATCATTTGTTATTGTGTAAATATTAAACACCTGATCTGGATAAAAATTAATTTACTTTAATCTAATCTATAAACTGAATTTGACACTAAAGCAAAAGCTTTTTACTTCAATTGTTGTGGATTTTACATCTTAGGTTCACTGTTTTATTATTTATTACATTTTATTTCTTTATTTGAATGTTAAGCATTGATGAAAGTTTCCTGGCAATTAATCTAAATTTTAATTCATCAGTAATCTGTAGTATGAAGCAGACTTGACAAACAGAAACGTTTTTATACCAAAACAATGAATGTACAAATGATTTTAAATGAACTTTAACTGGTTACTTAATTAGTTAATTGTTTTTGAATAGTAAATGCTTACTTTGATTTTAAAAAGTATGGAACTCCTTAAAATGTAATATTTATTTAATTTATAACCTTCAGTTGATAAAATGGGCTTGACAGAAAATAACCACTTTAATATTAACTGAATTACAGCATACCTTAGATTTTTATTTATTTATTTGTTAATTATTTTGTAGCATTTGGATTCTGAGTCTTGTTTGTGTAAAAAGCATAAAAGTTTCCTTTAAATCTATATTTGTTTTATAAAGTGGGACTGGATACTAAAGAAAATAGCCTTTGTACCATAACACTGTTCATAAACTTTGGACACTCTAGTATATGTACAGTAACTTTCAAATAAGTGATATTTGGAAGAAAACCATTTTACGTTTTATTTTATTTGAGGGATCTTGTTTTAATTAGAAACATACAAGTGTCTTTTAGAGACTGAAATGAGGATGTAATAGACTTGTGAAAGTTTATTGGAGGTTAAACATCTGTAGTTTATCTTTACCTAATTTACATGGACGTGGTGTAAAGTAAAAGCTTTCATACGAAGTTAAATACAGTGTTACAGTTTTTAAAGTACAGCCTTAAAGTTTACTGGATATAATCTTACATTATATCGAATGTAAATATTCCCCAAATTATTTTTATTGTAATATCATAATGATAAGATTGTTCTGTTAAAGAAGCCACAATTGCAAAGTACAAATCTGAGTTACTAAAATGAAGGAAATCAAGGCATTTTTTATTATAATATATTGTAATAATAACATGGTTTACAGTCACCTGATGTGATAGTTTGATGATATTTTCATTATTACAGTATATTTTTTTCTTGACGCTAATCTTATGACTTATGAAAGTTAGATGGTTTCTTGTTTTTATGTGTACTTGTGTGCTGAATCTAGTATCCGTGTGTGTGTGGGTGGGTGTGAGTGTGGGTGTTGGAGAGGGAAAAAAAACCCCTGTAGTCACAGAAAAGGACTGGGCCGTGTGCCCGGGGAAGATGGCCGCCCTCCTCCTCCCATGTGCACGTGCTGATGTGCTGAGGTCAGCTGCTCTGACGATGTTGCACTACTGTACCATCCATTCTAGCAGTGCAATAGTATTGTCATAGCATTTAACCTCGGCGGCGTTCAGTTGACAGCCTGGAGGACGGCGTTTAATAGCAGGGCTGTGACGCTTTTCCTGTAATTTGATTGGTGAATGAATAAAAGTGTGAATTTTAATTTATGGATCTGTGTTTCTTTTTTTTTTAAGGGTGGAAAGGACGAGTGTTGATGATCAATAATGCCATCTATCACCATGAGTTAAATATCATCAGTAACACTTAAAACCCATGTTGGTTTAGGGGGAGTTTTATGATCTTATAATTCACCTCTAGCTTTTTTTTTTATAGGCAGTTGTACAATCCTGTCAAGGCATTTTTAGCTCCGCGTGGTGATTTTATGTTTATCTGATGATCTCACGGGTCACGTGGCAACGCCCGGTGTTTGTAGGCAAACCCAGAGAAAAGCGTAGGTGTGTGTGAGTGTGTTTTGTGGTGGTAGGAAGGGTGAGCGTTTTTCAGAGGAATGTGGTTAGAGAAGTCCGCTTGTGTGAGGTGATGGGGGAGGGGATGAGGACGCGGCTAGGCCCGGGACTGCCAAATGCCTCTCTTTGCATCACTGACTGCCTCCATGTGCTCCAGTCCGCCGAAACTATATGCCTTGACGTTTGTGTGTGTGTGCGAGAGAGAGTGAGAGTGTGTACCGTGTTTTTGTGAGATGTCAGGACAGTTGCCAGAAAATGCATGTATGCTATTAGGACAAATTTCAGTTGTGGTTAAATGTCAGGGCAGAAAACGGTGTACTAAATGTTTTCCTTTCAATTACTTAGGATAGGATTAGGATTAGGATTAAGATTAGGGTTAAAATTAGGGTTAGCGTTGATTACGTTAATCATTATGTCTACAGAAAGTCCTGACAAAGATGGTGAAATAAACGTGTGTGTGTGTGTGTGTGTGTGTGTGAGAGAGAGAGAGAGAGAGTGCTAGAGGTGCTGTAACTATAAAACAGACTGCCAGGTCTGTACATGCCCCGTCTCTTACCTGTGGGAAGTTTTGCTTTTGATGTAATGTAGACGACTGGAGCGTTTTTGTATTGTTCATTTAATCCTCTGGAGGAGAAAGTTGGTGATTAGTGGGGGTTTTGTCATACAATATACCAAAACAACTCCAGAAATCTGTGATGAATCAGAGTTGAAGATCAGTAGGTATTATCCTGACCATTAACTCTGACAAAGTATCAGGGTTTTTTATTAATATTGTGATCATATTTAAACTTTTAGGCAGTATATAAACGAATTTATCATTATTATTAAATTATATTTTGTATTATTCGTTTTCCTTTTACTGAAATGCATTTTAAAAAAGGAGTGGTTTGGTAGGAACGTCGCTCTGCAGCATGCTGTCAGATTCTTAGACAGCTCTGGCTGGCATCCAGCCACATTTTCATGAGCTATATCTGTGCAAATGAGTTGAAGTAAAATGTAAGAAGGTGTTGAAACTCATAAAAGAAGGTGTTGGCTCATAAACACACACATGCAATCTCACACTAATACCACGATTATCAACATGTTATCAAAAACAATTTTCAGAATGATTAGGTTTAGGTTAAAAAGTAATCTACATTAATCTGAGCTTTAAATAAATAAACATAAATAAACAAACAAATATTGTTACATTTCTTGTGCTGACTTGTTAAGTAACTCATCGTACTGTGTCATTAGGATTCCCATAGGTTATTATGTAACATCACATGATTTGCAAAAACACTTTCAACAGACAAACATTGCAAATCTGGAGAAAATAATGAACAGATTTCCTAATTTGGAGAATATAATTTTTATTTAATATAATATACAAAACGTCCTTCAAATTAGATTTAAAAAGCAACTAAATCTTAGCAATTGTATTATTGTCCGAGGGTAAAGTCGACATTTCAGCAGCTGTGGATGTTATTGTTGAGTCAGTAAATTATCAGAAGGATTTACATCATTTATTATTTACTTGTATGTTGGTTTATTTATTTACTTTACTCATTTACGACTCATCTATGTAGTTACTTATTTATTTACTAATGCATGTTTGTACTTTTCTCATTTAAATTTGTTAACTTATTTATTTCTTTGTTTAAGCTTGTATAATTTATTGCAAAAATGTGTTGCAAATGTGTGTGTACCAGAAGGAGCTCTTGAGAACAATGGGGCAGTATTTATTATTATTATTATTATTGTTGTTGTTGTGGTTTTACTGTTTTTCTAATGCATGTTGCAGGTTAAAGGTAGATTCAAATACAGCATGCATATACAGTGCTGTGAAAACGTCTTAGGCACATGTAAAAAATATTGTAAACATGACTTCAAAAATAATGAAATTTTAGTCTTTCTTGTCTTGTCTCATCTTTACTCCTTGACAAAACAAAATATACATTTTAATTGTTTGTTGCAGTTGTGGAGCTGAAATTCACTGGAAAACTTGTGAATGTTCTCAAAGCCTTGAGGAGGTGTAAATGTGAGCTGGACTGTAGCACGGCGAGGTTAGAGAATATGAGTCAGGTTAAATGTTAACTGGGTTTATCTATAGAACTGGAGGGAGGGTGGGAAAGAACAGAGGGGAGGGAACGCAGAACTCTCAGCCACTTCGGGAAAGAATGCAGCTTGTTGGGGCGTGTTTGAAATGGCTGCTGGGAAATTGTGGAATGTGAGGAATGGACGATGATGTGTGTGTGTGTGTGTGTAAGTGTAAGAAGCTGTTGGATAGTGCTTTTACCACTTGTAATAGTGATACTGATAAACATTGTGGTTTAATAATGTCTGTGTAATGTCACAGTGTGTGTGTAAACGATTTCACAACAAAAAGGCATTTTAGTAAAACTGACATCAAAAATAGTTCCTTGTTTTTTCCTCTATCATGTTTTGGCAACTTTTTTAGCATAATAAAATAAAATTAAAAAAAAACCCTAAAATTTCTTGTTGGACATAAATATCCTGTAATCCTGTCTCACCTTAATGTCTGGTACAAATGTGTCAGTGTTCATGTATGATCAGATATTTGTATATTCATATATTCAAGACAACCAAAAATGTTATAGGCTGAACGTTGCCTTGTTAATCTTATAGCAGATGATAGCAGCTATAAATATGCCTCTATTCTGCTGTCCTGTTCTGTGTTCTTGTCTGTTAATGCACCGTTTGCTTTAGGGTAGAATACATACAGATTAGAATATTACATTATTTTTAAGAATCTTTATAAACATAATAAATTAGCAGAAATATAATTTAAACAGGACAGGTAAAATAGGACAGATTGAAAGTTAAAAGTGTGAGAAAACCAACATGTCTGCAAATATCTACATGTTTTTCATTAATTATGCAGCATGATCACTTCACTAAATACAAAATTAAAATGTTTAGTTCCTGTTTCATCTCTTATATAAACCATAATGTGTGGTAACTCAATAAATGTGTTTCTGTTTTTTAAAAAAAGCTAAAACAAATCTTGCAGAAGTTGATCTGATTGAGACATGACAATAAATCATAAGCCAAAACAAATAGATTTAAAAAAAATGGAAAAAAATGATTTTACAGTAATCATAAAAAAGGCACTAGAATAACTATTAAGTTACTATGTGGACAGTTTGAGGGGAAAAAACGTGACATTTCAACTGCGTATAACTGAAATAAATTCTTTTACAGTAATATCACATATTCATTGATGTCTATTAATTAATTATTTTAATTTCTAATGTCTGTAGATTTTGTCTCATTTCTAACCTGTAAAAAAAGCCAACTAATGGATGTTATTTCGCTGAACAAATTAAAATGTAAATAATACTACGAAAATGTAGCTAGTAAACGCTAATGTATTATACCAAGGATTACAATCTCACAAAAATATAGTTTTGTTGATTTTACCTCTATATTTAAGTCTATGATTCAGAGCTCTAGCCTTTTTGTTAGCACATGTGCATACATAAGTTCCTGCTCTTGGGTTTCCTGGTGTTCTTCAGAGTCTTGCCTGTTTTTCTTCTGTGTAAAACAACCTGTTTGTAAGCACTGAACAGAGCTAGCTAACAAGTAGACATTTATTAGAAATATTTTATAAGAACACTGTGGTATATAAAATTATATTTAGAAACACATTCCCCAAGATACATGAAAATAATTTACTGTTTGATTCTGGAAGCCGTCTAACTAGATTTAAATATTAGAGATTTAGAACAGGAAGTGTTTGTTGTTTCCCACAGTTTAAAAAAAATATTGTACTAATTGTACATTAGTACTAATTGTTTAATTAATTCAGGATTAACCTGTTTCATTTTTTAACAGATAGATTCTTAATAACATCAAATTAGCTTATACTATTTTATCCACAATTTTAACAGTTTTTAAAATGACCTCAGCATCTGTTCAGCCAACTAACAATTCGGTGTTGTCCTTTATTTAAACGAAACAAGTTTATGTTTTGTAAACCTATAATTTAGGTTTATTTATTTTTTATGTTTTTTTTTGTTTGTTTTTATGAAACTTTAATTTACTTGAATATTTGCTAAAAGTTTTTTTTATTTTTTTTTATATAGTTTGTACAGTGTAATATTTGAAACCTGACTGAATTAAACTACTAGAGCAACAAGCATTTTTAATTTTCCCTCTTTGGATTATAATAAAGTGTGAAAAAATTACAAAATAAATACATAAGATGTTTAACATTGTTGTAGAGATCATATTAAAACACTCAGTTTTTTTATATTTAAATCAAGTGAATTTTTAACATAAGTACTCTTCTGTTAGAGCCTGCACTGTAATAAATAATGTTTATAAATAAAAAAAATCCAACATGATCAAAACACATTTTTTATTAAACTCTTAATAGTACAGTAAAACATAAGTTACAGAAATAAAAATCAACTGGTAAAAAGGCAGTAAAAACACACAAATATATTTCTTTCAATAAAGTCATAGTATTTTAATACATAAGATTAAACTATACACATCAAAAACCTGAGTCTGAATAATAATAATAATAATAATAATAATAATAATAATAATAATAATGCCTTTCAAAGACCTGTGGCTACTTCACAAGCAATGGATCAAGCAGTCCACAGGTTTTATTGTAGCCCATATATGGTGTGGTTTTAGGAATGTGGGTGTGGCTTTGAATCTATATATGTCATTAAAGAGCAGCTGTAGGTGGGTGTTATAAATATATATATATACAACATTCTGAACCTGACATAAGTGGTTTAAGTGTCGCAGTGCTCATCCTCCAACCCTGATATGAAGATTGTAGGTTTAAAGGTGACTACAACAAAATACAGATGAAGTCTGGTATAAATATAGTATTTGTTTTACACAAATCAATCAAGATAAAAATGTAAACTGATCAGCCATAACATTTAAAACCACCCGCCTAAACACCCTCCAAACACAGCGCTGACCCGAGGCATGGACTGTACAAGACCTTTGTAGGTCTTCTGTGAGATTCAACCAGGCAGGTTACCCTCCACCTCCCCTGAAGCGAGTTCACCAATTGTCCTTCTTTATGGTAGGTACTACATACAAACCACTGGATACTGGAAACACCAACACAATAACTGTGAGAACTGACTGTTTACTTGCTGCCTAATATATATACCACTCCATGACAGGTACCATGGTTTTAATGTTATGGCTGATCAGTGTATCACTGCTGCACATGCATTAATACATCATTGTCAGAATAAATAGTGCAGAGTTTATATCCACTTTTCCCAGTCTCTGCAGTGGTACCATCATCATGTGCACCTTTCAATACATCCTTCACCTGTGGACCTGTATACCTTTAAAAATGATGCACCATGGTCACTGGTAATGACAAATCAAGCTGAAATCTTGGTCGCTGCGTTTTTAATATGGTGTGTATAGCAACAACGGTATAGTGAAAGTTTAAAGTTCATGGAAGGAGTCTCCAGTGTCTGTGCTTTGTAGCAGCCAGTAGCTTTTCCAACCCACTGATTTTTAACACAACAAGTGTGTGTTTTTTATTTCTTCAACGTTAAAACACTGGTGAGGACACAGCTGTTTATAGCTCACAGATGTTCGATAATATTAAATAAAATGCGAAATGTCTTTTTTTTGTTATAAAGCAAAAATTTCACTCATTATTAAGTAAAAAAATTTGATCACTGGGAAATCATTGTGGGTCCTGTTTCATTTCTTTCACCCTTTTGTTTTTTGCTTTTTCTAGATTTCCCCCCTAATTTAGATCAGTCCAATTCCCATTCATCAGACAGCTCTTGCCACTGACCAGGGAAGGAGAAAGCTATCAGTTGAGTCCTCTGAGTCACATACAGCCTGACACTACTTTTCAAGCCGCTTGATTATTGAACATCAGAGGCGCTATAACACACTCTTGCCCACTTCTCTATGCATAAGCTTACAGGCGCCTAAGATCAACTATCACGGCTATGATTGACAAGGGAGTATGCCACCCCTCCCTCCCTGAGAGCATGTCCATTTCTGTCACATCACTCGGGATTCAAACTCACAATCTCCAGGTGATAGGGCAGTGAAAAATAAACCAATACTGACTGACTAAACTGTCCATCATGTGACATTTTAAATGCTTCGCTTATTAAAATCTTCACATTCAAGCAGACACTTTTTTGTACATTCACCCAGTAACACAGCTCATCATTAATAATGTCCAACAGTGGTCAGTTTCAACAGCGTTATTCAACTGCTAATAGATTTAGTGAGCAAAAGTAGAATTTTAGTGTGAAGCGTTGAAGGTGAGAATGCAGTAGAAGTTTATCACACGAGTTCTCTGAGATTAACAGTCAATTCTAAGTCAAATTCAACATACAGACATTCAAATTAAAAACAATGGCGCTCACTTCTCCGCAGTCACGGCTGCGTTCTCCTGTTCTGTTCACAGTTCTCCAGCCCACAGCTCTCACCATCACACTGACACCGCCTCTGTTCAGACAGGATGAGGATTTGTCAAATGCTTTGTTATTTGGACTTTGTTATAACGTGGGGTGAATTTATTATTATAATAATAATAATAATAATAATTTATTCTACCTTAATGGACGTGTTTCGTAGGATGGCTGTGATATCCGGGACAGCCAGGTCTCTGGGGTGAAGGTCTACAGCCGACTCATGGGGCATCTGAAAAAGAAAATAATATACATACAAATATAAATCAGTTTATACAATGTAAACATTTTTAACATCCTTATAATGTACATTTCACTCTAACGGTATTTATGATGAAAGTTTTCAGGGCCAAGTGATAGATAGGTCGATTTATTTATTTATTTAAATTGGTTGATTAATGAATTAATTATTTGATTTAAACAAACAAACAAATAAATTAATGGTATTAGTATTTTTGGTCTTTAATAAATGGCTTTTCACACCTTATTCTCTTTTGTTCTCTTTGCCATAAAGGTTATTATTAAGATATTTATCAAATAAATAATATTTATTTTGTTTAAATATTATATTATAAATCAAATTTTATATATCAGTATATACTATACTATACTATACTATACTATACTAAACTATACTAGTAATAGTATGGTATAGTGATGATGATACATTTACTAAAATTGAACATGATCAATTTGTCCACTGAAGCAGACTAGACTGTAACAGCAGAATATTCTATACTAAGATACGCTAACAGTAGAAGATTCTGCCTCTCTTATTTTATTATTATTATTATTATTATTGTTGTTGTTGTTGTTGTTGTTGTTGATTACCAGGACGAAGGGCGCTCTGAAAAGGTAGCTGAGTGGGTAGGTCAGCAGGTTGAGGCAGGTTGCAGCGTAGAGATCAGCATATCGCAGCAGCTGGCTGGCAAACAGGGTTTTTGTGGAGCCACTGCGTAGCAGACTTCCCATCTTTCCATAACACCGCTCCATCCCATATGTCACCATCTGTAAATCACACACACACACACACACACACACACACACACACACACACAGAGAGAGCATCATACAAGCTGAAGATGTGAATCCATCCACACTGAGTTGATCTTATGACTCGTGTGTGAATGATGCTGTACTCACCTTAACCTTGCTCTGGATGACATTAACATCTGATCCACTGCCGAAGTCTGAATCCCTGGAATGACAGTAAAATACAGGATGAGTCACGGAGTGTGCACGTGCGTGACTTTCCTGCCATCTACTGGTCGGTTTATTCACCAGCATGACCATGTCATTATACTTACTTATGTAGCTGGGCGAGGTAAATATCCAGCTGCCTCAACTCCTCAAACATTTCTGCACAAAACAGACACATTTCATTTACTACATAATCAAATACACAAAGTACCTCCAAGTAGACGGACAATTTGTATATGATTTTATTAGTTTCGCACTAAACCAAACAAAGTATACTTACATTTCATTTTATTAAGTAAAATTATGCACAGTCCAAAGTACACTTTATGCAGTAAGTAGACTAATATCATTGTATGAGTAGTATACAACTGCGAGTACACAACTAGTTTACATTTCAGTTTTATTTTGTATTCCAACCATACTGTGAAATTTACTATAGGTGAAATTATAGGTAAACTATAGATACTCTGTTTTAATGATTATATACTTTTATCCTACTTTTAATTTTATGAATATACACTCTCAGTAAGCTACTAGTTTAACTGTTTTTATACTGCAAGTATACTTAACATTATACATATAGTTTACTATAGTGTACTACTACTTCTGCTACTATGTAGGTATTATTTTATACTTTAATTCTTTTGTTAACTGTATTTGTATCTGTTAAACAGGAAGTTTCATTTCAATAGTTTCATTTCTATTAAGAAGAGTATGATTGAGTTGGTTTTGTTCTGC
>JAOVVF010000008.1:22642949-22655186 GCA_028565595.1 Duopalatinus emarginatus | reverse complement strand
CAAGGGCACCTCAGTCGTGTCTTGCCCTGGGTGGGGATCAAACCCGCGACCTTCCGGTCATGAGACCGGTTCCCTAAACACTAGGCCACACCCATCAAAATAAAACCAGGAGACACACATAGGGTTAACATGTGAGACGTTTGTAGACATACCAGGGGTTAGCTGGAATGCTGGCTAAACCAACCTCATCCCATTACAGAGACATCACCTATTCTGGCACTTTAGTGTATTAGGTATCAAGTGAACAGTCAGTTCTCAAAAACTAATATAATATCTAGACGACTGGATCAGAGCATCTCCAAAACAGTAAGTCTTATAGGGTGTTCACTGTATACACTGGTTAGTACCTGTAATAAGTGGTCCAAGGAAGGGCAACCAGTTAACCAGCAACAGCATAATGGGAGCCTAAAACTTACTGATGTGCGTGGAGGTGAAGACTAGTCTGTCTGGTCCGATCCCATAGATGATCCACAGAATGATCTGTTGATAATGTCTTGGTGTCCCAGATACCACAGAACACCTTTAGAGGTCTTGTAGAGTTCTTACTTTGAAGTGTTAGAGTTGTTTCAGTGGCTGTTTAGGCAGGTAACTTTAATGTTATGGCTGTTCGGTGTACTTTCAGACATATGATGATCATATGATGATGATGCAGGACGAATCTGACGTCTGTATGATGCACATTGCAGTGTTAACCCAAATCTGACCCCTGACTATGAATGATCTTATGTGTACAAGGAATGCTGTCTCTTCTGATTCAATAATATTTTCTTCATTTCTAATAAAAAAAGCAACAAAAAATGGGTAAAATTGATAAACTCACCACTATGACAGGAAACACCATTGCAACGAAGAACAGCCCTGTCCAGTTCAGAGTGCAGGCCACCGTGTAGGCTGCTGACTGAAAGGGCTGGGTGAAAATTTCTCCAGGTAGGGGCACTGTTATACAAGCTGTTTCACACAGAGGCAGAGAGAGGTCAAGGGGCAAACACGTGAGTCATCTCATGCCTCATCTCATATGTATATATGTATGTCTAAGAATCACTGAGGGCCACAATGGACACTATTTCAAATACATTACACACTAACAGTCATGTAAGTGCACTTAGTCTGTACATGGTCCGATGCAGAAGGAGACGATGAAAGCGAAGATAAAAACCATGCTACAGTACGGTATCCATGAAAAGTACACCTTCAACATCAGAGAAAACGTGTGATTACTACATTTAGCATACAGAAAAGAGAAAAGAGGTAGCGTAAGAAGAGATAAAGTAAGGTGAGGTGAGGTAAAGTGAAATTGCGAATAGAGATGAGGTAAAGTGAGGGGAGGTACAGTGAGGTGATAAAGTGAGGGGAGGTAAAATTATGTGTGATGAGGTAAAGTGTGGTGAGGTCAAGTGAGGGTAAGGTGAGGTTGGGTTAGGTGTGGTAACATGAAGTGGCAAAGTGAGGTGAGGCAAAGCAAGGTGAGTTAAGGTAAAATAAGGTGTGATGAGGTAAAGTAAGGTAAAGTAATGTTAGGTGTGAGGTGAGGTAAAAAAGATGTGGCAAGGTAAAGTGAGATGGTAAATTGAGGTTGGTGAGGTAAAGTGAGGTGAGGCAAAGCAAGGTGAGGTGAGGTAAAGTAAAGTAAGGTAACATAAGGTGTGGTGAGGTAAAGTGAGATGAGATAAAGTGAAGTGGTGAGGTAAGGCAAAGCAAGCTGAAGTAAGGTAAATGGGGTGTGAGGAGGTAAAGTAAGTTGTGATGAGGTAAAATGAGGCGAGTTAAAGTGAGGCGGGGTAAATTGAGATGGTAAAGTAAGGTGAGGTAAAATAAGGTGTGGTGAGGTAAAGTGAGATGGTAAATTGAGGTTGGTGAGGTAAAGGAAAGTGAGGTAGAGTGAGGTGAGGTAAGACAAGGTGAGCTGAGGTCAAGTAAAGTGAGGTAGAATAAGGTGTGGTGAGGTAAAGTGAGATAGTAAATTGAGGTTGGATGAGGTGAGGTAAAGTGAGATGAGGTAAAGTGAAGTGGTGAGGTAAGGCAAAGCAAGCTAAGATAAGGTAAATGGGGTGTGATGAGGTAAAGTAAGGTGTGATGAGGTAAAATGAGATAGTAAATTGAGGTTGGGTGAGTTGAGGTAAAGTGAGGTGAGGTAAAATGAAGTGGTGAGGTGAGGCAAAGTCAGCTGAGGTAAGGTAAATAGGGTTTGATGAGGTAAAGTGAGATGAGGTAAAGTTAGATGGTAAATTAAGGTTGGGTGAGGTGAGGTAAAGTGAGGTGAGGTGAAATGAGATGGTAAACTAAGGTGAGGTAAAGTAAGGTGTAGTGAGGTGCAGTTGAGGAGGTAACAGGAGGTAAGATGAGGTGACGTGAGATCAGGTGAGGTGAGGTGAAGGTAAGGTGTGTGTAACTGACCTGCAGGTACAGTGTGAGCGTTAGTAGGAGCAGTGCAAGAGACATGGCCACATAAGCCCGAACCAGCAGTAACTTCTTTCCTGTGTGCTCAATCACCAGCCCCTAAAACACACACACACACACACAGAGAGAGAGAGAGAGAGCGAGAGAGAGAGTAACCTCTTTACGTCAACACAAACATTCAGTTTAACCAATCAAACCATTTAAACAACCATTCTTTCATTCATTCATTATCTAAGCCACTTATCCTACTACTAGGTCATGGTGGGTGTCTTTCCTAGTGCTCATTGGATGGAAAGCAGATACACTGTGTATGAGGTTGAAAGCTTACACAGACAACTGTGGTGGAGAATTCACACAACCCCGTTCCCAAAGTCACATAGTGCAAGTTGTGTTCTGGGATTCCTGATGCACGGAACACATCAGTAGCATACAAATAAACCTGGAGGAACACAGCACAAACTGACCATCACCGAACAGGAGTGAGATAATAAACTGAATTATTATTATTATTATTATTATTATTATTTAATTATTATTCAATTATTATTCTGTATCTACCCAGTAACACTGTCAGTATGGCTGTGTGTGTGTGTGTGTGTGTGTGTGTGTGTAGGACTCACAGCATTGATGCCACACAGTTGCGTAGTGGCGAAGGTGATCAAGATGGTGAGTAGCTGCCAGCGAACAGAGCGGGCGAGCAGGAGCTCCAGGACGCTGTGGTTCCTCACACCCTGCAGAGCCGCACGCTCCTTCAGCATCTCCTCCACCTCTGATCTGTAGTCAGCATGAGAACCTCGCAGCTGCTGCAGAACTACACACACACACACACACACACACACACACACACACATACAAAAACAGAGACACACAGGTACATTCTTGCATCACCAGACTTATTTAATGAATATAAGTGTGTGTGTGTGTGTGTGTGTGTGTGTGTGTGTGTGTGTGTGTCTCACCCTTCTCACAGGCTGATTTGTCTCCCTGGTTAAAAAGCAGGAAGCGTGGAGACTCAGGCAGGAAGTGCAGACAGCCAAGCATAAGAAGAGCAGGCACAGCACTAAAGGCCAGCAAGAAGGGCCACAAAGCTTCTGTTCCCAATATCTGACTACACACACACATACATACATACACATGGGGTAAGCAATATAACATGATATAATACAGTTATAATGATTTTGCCATGTTATTATACTTAGATAAAAGGATGTATGCACAAGCCCACCATGCTAATAATACATACAAGGGCAGCTGTAGGTTTGTGGTTAAGAAACCAGCCTTGGGGGCTGGAAGGTCCCCAGTTCGAACCCCACAACCGTCAAGACTCAACTGAAGTGAGGGGGCCAGCCGTGGCTTTGTGGTTGGAAAAACCGGTCTTGTGACCGGAAGGTCCCGGGTTCAGTCCCCACAGCGGACAAGACATGACTGAAGTGCCCTTGAGCAGGGCACCTAATCCTCAACTGCTTCCCAGGGGCCATGGTTTGGGGCCACTCTGGGAAACGTAATGTTCACTAGTGTGTGTTTCACTGTATGGATGGGCTAAATGCGGAAGTCACATTTCTCTGTTTTCAAGCACAGTAGACAAATAGTTAAATATTACTTTCACTTTTCCTAAGCAAGGCACCCAACTGCTCCACGGGCACTGCAGAAAAGGGCTTCCCACCACTCTGGGCACATGTGATTGCTGCCCCATAGTGTGCGTTTACTAGTGAAGTGATAAATGAAAGTGAACTATTTGCCTACTGTGCTTATACACGGAGGAATATGACCTCTGCATTTAACCCATCTGTGCAGTGAAACACACACACCAGTGAACACTAGAGGGCAGTGAACACACTTGCCCAGAGAGGGGGCAGTGCGTGGAGCAGTTAGGAGAGAATGGTGCACCTCAGTTGTGTCTTGTCTTGCCCTGTATGGGAATTGAACCTTGGACTTTCCGGTCACGAGACTGGTTCCCTAACTACTGCACAGTGGTCAAAAGAGTACTCACTTTCAATTTCACTTTCACATAACAAGAAATAACCATGGCTAAGAATAATCCTCTGTTACATTTAGCTGCACAACATAATTCATGTTCTCAGACGAGGTCATTTTCTGATATCATCACATGGCAATATTGTCCACCTCCAGCAGGACGTATTACAATATGGAGTACAAACAGACATCCATACAACACCACCTATGATTTTATTCTACTGTGAAAATGTGTGACTGCTCTAGAACATGACCTCGCAATGAGGACGTCACGTGACTCACCCAATGCCGAGCAGCTGGCCGAAAAACTTCCCCAGCGCAACAAAGATACCCACAGAAGCACCGACCATCCCTTTTAAACTTTTGGGGGCACAGTCCAGCACATACATGGTGTGACCTGTCAGACCTAGGCCTGTATAACACACACACACACACACACACACACTTTAGCTTTTGTAAGTTGTATGCACAAGATTGTGATTTAAAATACTGGTTTAAAAGAATACAGCACAGCTTAAATATCACAATATACCTGTGTTCATGCCATAGATGAGGCGCCCCACTATGATCATCTCGAACGACTGAGTGGTTTTGCTCAGCACCATCAGCAAGGCTCCACAGATGGCCAGCACATTGTTCACCAGGAGGCATCGCTTCCTGATTACAGAGCGACAGGATGTAAAGCTGATTAGAAAACCATAAAGAGTCAGCGCAAACATTTCCATGATTTTCTCCACTATTTCCTGTGCTTATCTAGGGTATAAAATAATGAAAAGGACATTTAGTTAAATTCCTAAGGCTTATAAAACCACCTGCCTAAACAGCTGTGCCTCCACAAGACCTCTAAAGGTGTTATGGTATCTGACGCCAAAGATGTTAGCAACAGATCATTCTTTGGATCTTCTGTGAAATCAGACATAGGCTTTGGCTTTACTCATGTACATCAGAGAGCTTTGGGTGCCCATGATCCTCTTGTTGGTTCACTGAGTGTCCTTCGTTGGATCACTTTTGGTAGGTAGTGCCCACTGCATACCAGGTACACGCCACAAGACACCCCCCCCAAAAAAAAGCGGGGGCAGTGCGTGGAGCAGTTGATGGAGTTAGGTGCACCTCAGTTGTGTCTTGTCTTAGTTGTGTCTTGTCTTGCCCTGTATGGGAATCGAACCTTAGACCTTCCGGTCATGAGACTGGTTCACTAACTACTGCACAGTGGTCAAAAGAGTACTCACTTTCAATTTCACTTTCACATAACAAGAAAGAACCATGCCTAAGAATAATCCTCTGTTACATTTAGCTGCACAACATAATTCATGTTCTCAGGCAAGGCCATTTTCTGATATCGTCACACGGCAGTATTGCCCACCTCCTGCAGGACGTATTACAATATTATGGTATTATAATGTTATGGTATCTGACGCCAAAGATGTTAGCAGCAAATCATTCTTTGGATCTTCTGTGAAATCAGACTGGATAGGCTTTGGCTTCACTCATGTACATCAGAGAGCTTTGGGTGGTCATGATCCCGTTATTGGTTCACTGGTTGTCCTTCAGTGGACCACTTTTGGTAGGTATTAACCACTGCATACCAGGTACACGCCACAAGACCGGCTGTTTTGGAGATTCTCAAACCCAGGTGTCTAACACACAATTTAGTCGTCTTAGTCCTTTGAAAATATACTCAGATATTTTATACTAGCCGATTTTTCCTGGTTTCAACCCATCAACTTTGTAAACTGACTCTTTACTTGCTGCCTAATATATCCAACCCCTTGACACATGCCATTGTAATGAGTTATTCACTGGTAAACTGGTCACTGAGTGTAGATCAGTGGTAAATCTATCAAACTTTAGCATTTATCTTTCTTTTAAGATCTTATAATCCTAGTTTTTTTGATTGATTTACCTTAACAAAGACATGTTTTGGGGTTTTATTTCTTTACATTTACAGCATTTTGCAGACACTCGTATCCAAAGCGACTTACAAGGTAACTGGTATTACAGGAAGGCTAGTGTTAGGAGTCTTGCCCAAGGGCCCTCATTGCACAGACTGGCTGCCCAGACCGGGAATCAAGCCCAGGTCTCTCACATGGAAGCCAATGATGTTACCACTGTACCACACCAACCCCGCTTTAGCGTTACACTTAAAGATAGAAGAACATTCGCACACATGGCCAGACATTACTTGCTTGAAATAGCATTGTAAAGAAGTGATTTACTTAAAAGCATCCATGCTTACATATTATATTTAAGTGGCAAAGTGGGCGTAAAACATGGACGCCTTCATGTTAGTTTTGCCGGCAAGAAAAATCATACAGCAGTCAGTCATAACATTAAAACCACAAACCCACTGACAGGTTTTGTGAAAACTATTGATTATCTCATTACGCCTGTCTAAGGATGGGATATATTAGACAGCGTCTGTTAGAGTCAGTTCTTGAACTTGATATGTTTGAAGCAGGAAAAATGGGCAAGCATACAAATCTGAGCGACTTTGCCAAGTCTAGCCGCTTGTGAAAGATTCACAGATTCACACGTCAACTTAATTATTACCCGCTTTTCCTCTCACACATACTGCGAGGTGTCTGTAACTTATCAGTGCGACTGCGTCTTCCCTCACACACAAACACACACGTGCTTTGAGCTTCCAGATTTACACCGCTGCTATATCTTCCACACGTATCATCTGCTCGAGGAAAAGAAATGATGGCTGCATTGCTCGTGATTCATTCTGATATGTCAGAACCTCTGATTAAAATGCTGCTTCAGGGATGGTATTTCAATCATAAACCCCCACCGTCATCAGCATTCACTTCAAACGACATTAAAGGTGCAGTTCAGAGAAAAAGGAGCGTCATCCTGAATGCAGCCCAGCCAGGAAGAAAACCCCAAACTCACATGAGTGTGCCTTGGCGTCTCTGGACATGCCAATGCAGGGCATGAAAGGAAACACACATATAGTGTTCATCTGTCAGGGATGTTTGTAGATGAACCAAGAGTCCCGTTGAATGTCAGCTAAATAAATCCCACACCATTATAAAGCTTTAATAGATGTCTATTGCTCTACATACACACTGGAAGATGCAGCCCAGGACACGCATAGGTGGCGTTGGGGTGTATTTTGCATAGGCTCATCTGTATCAGTTTTTCTGGCACTTCAATGTATTCATCATGGGTGGGCTAATCTGTATCATGAGCCCAGGGACAATCACATTTCCACAGGTGTACCGGTTCATTATGACATTAATGATTAATTTATGAATTAATTACATATCTAATGCGAGGTCCAAATATGCACAATGAATAGAGTGAAGTGACACATTGACCAATATCCTTGTTCACACAGAGAAATCTGACCTCTGCATTTAACCCATCTGTGCAGTGAAACAGTTAGGGGTTAGGTTCTTAGGCCACTTTGGTCATGTTTTTTAAGCATAGGGTTGACCCAGAGACTTTTCGGTCACAATGCTGTTTGCTTAACCACGAGCCTATGGCTGCCCCCAGGACCCAACTCTATAGGACCCAATAGCTCCTGATCACAGTGACTGGCACATATTGCATGGTACATGGTTACACAACTGTGGTATAACTGTAAAAAAAGAGTTCTTTATCAGTAGATTTGAAATGACCTGCCCCAGGCTGTGCAATCTACAGGTTCTGGGAAAGAAGGTGAAGGGATTTTAATCTCATTTCCATTTGCATTTTCTTTTCATCATTGATGTTATCTTAAAGGTTGGTGTGGTACAGTGGTAACATCATCAGCTCCCATGTGAGAGATCTGGGTTCGATTCCTGGTCTGGGCAGCTGGTCTGTGCTACACCAATAAGGGTCCTTGGGCAAGACCCCTAACACTACATTGGCCTACTTTAATATTAGTAACCCTGTAAGTCGCTCTGGATAAGATCATCTGCCAAATGCCGTAAATGTAAATAACCCAGTGTTTTCTTGCCATCTAGATCGCAGGTCACACAAATGGTTTGGTTGATCTGAGGTGTTGGGGGGGCGAAGGGGTGGGTGGGTAAACAGGTTTCTGAGAACTTTCCCAGGGACATTAATGAACTTAAAGAGGAACAACTGATATTTGAAGACCCACACACCAAAAGGCCCCGCTCCACCACTCCATACACTGGTTATATAATAGGTTAACCTCTGTATGGTGATTAGAACTGAAAAAATGAGAGTTGCAGAGAGGACATATTCAAAAATAAACTCCATCTTCTTCTTCTGACTTTCTATCTTTTTACTAGGTAAAAATTCTCATCAGGGGTCCCAGAAACCGGGCACTTTAGCTGACTTTGGAGCTCTATTCTTTGTAAAAATGAAGATACAGACAGTTTTGTGGAGCTCGTAATGTTGGATCAGAGAATTTGACACATTTAAATGGCTGTAAACATTGGGATGTTAACCAGAATTGTGTAAAGAAAGATCATCACAGTATAGATAGCCAAATTATTAGGCAAACGCTTCAATATTATTATATAATATTGCTTCATCACCAGGGGGCAGCCGTGGGCTAGTGGTTACCCTGGTTCAAACACCTACAAGATATGACTAAAGTGCCCTTGAGCAAGTCACCTAACCCCTACTGCTCATCAGACACCCTGGATAGAAGCTGCCCACTGCTCCATCTGTGTATTTACTGACTCTGCATCTTTCAGTGCACAGAAAGGTCAGATTCCTCTGTGTGTACAAACACGGTGGACAATGAGTGGTTTACCTGACCAGAGATTTTATCAGGAGAGATTAACTACATGCTTATGTCTACAGTCTGTATTAATGCACATAATTAGCATTTAAGATAAATTTAGTTAGTTGTTAGTTACATAAGTCATCCCATTTTTTTACCAAGTGATTGTAAACCAGTGTATATTTTTACCTGCCGTAGGTTACAGCGATGTGCCCGGCGCACAGGGAGCCCAACAGACCCCCTATGCAGTACGTGGAGACGATGAAGGACCAGATAAGTGAGAGCTGCCAGTGCTCCAGGGAGACGCCGTATCTCTGTATGCATGTGCTGTTCACTAGCTCTTTAATGTACTGACAACACAAGCAGGATGATTAATTATAGCAGCGCAATGCTGAAACACAGTCACAGTGTGCCTTATACACGAACTTAAAGGGGCAGTTTGTAATGTTTACACCCTCTGCTGCCTGATGAGTCGAAATTTTAATGGAAACAAATGACCCCAGCTCCAGCAGCAAAACCACGTATGCTGTGTGCGTTGAATTATAAAAAATCATTTCTCATCCTCTTAGTCTGTCAGGGTCACAGTTTGTCTGGAATCACAGGTCGCAAGGCAGGAATACCCCCTGTTCAGGGCGCCATTGAAGGGTACCGCATTTACACACACACACACACACACACACACACACACACACACACACACACACACACACACACACACACACCCCCACCCATTTACTCACTCACTGACACAATGGGGCAATTTAGTGTATCTAATAAGCCTACCATGTGAGACCAGAGTGAGGCTCGAACCCACAACCCCAGATCTCTGGAGCTGTGTGACGAACACACACACTACCGTGCCACCCAACAATTTAACAACAATAATAATATTAATCATCATCGTCATAACCATTATTATTATTATTATTACAGGTCCAAAAACACATTTAAACATTACAAACTGCATCTTTAATGGACACTCATGTGGATGCAGAGACCTGACCTCAGATCAGTTCAGGTTATTGAAAAAATGTAAGACATTTTAAAAATGAAAAGTGCATAAAAAAAGACAACATTAATATTAAACTAAAATAAAAATTATATAAATAACAGAAAAGCACTGGACAGATTTATAAATAATTATAAATATATTTAAAAAAAATAAATACGTAAATGAATCAATATTAAGTCAATTAAATCAATCAAAATTAAAGTAATTAAATCAATCTATAGAATTAATCAGTTAAACCATTAAATACTACAAAATTCCAAGTTGAAAAGTAGGTCCTTCTCCAGAAGAAGAAAAAAAACAGAGCACAGGTTGCAACTCACGGCTGACGGTGGGGTCAGGACAGAAATGTGGAAGCCGTACTGGAACGTCCCCCCGAGACCTGTCATCAAAACGACTGCAACAAGCACAGGGCTCTTCAGCTGAGCACAAACAAGAAAACACACCTGAAGAGACAGAATACGTGTTTTACGGCACAAAGTGTGAAAGTACAGAAAACGTACCAGCGATAATAAGGTGTTCGTCATTGCACTGCGTAGTTCTCGTCTGAGTCTCCTGATTGATCTGGTTTGGTCTCGTCTGTGGACAGCGAGGTAATTCTGACACAGCAAAGTGGTGAATGTCTAACTGACCTTGTTGAAACGTAACTCCGCAGACAACACTGGTGAAAAATTAGGCAAGTCTGATGTAACAGTTGTAATAGTAACAGGATGATGAGCTATTGTGAAGATACCTATTTGTGATGGCCAGTAAAACATAAACACAAATTGATCTGACCAGATGAACTCGTAGCATTAAAGGTGAACATCCAGATAATAGACAAGTATAGCAGTATTATTCTGAATGTCTCAGGCAGAATTAGCAGTCCCCAAAATCCAATTGCTCAATCCCCCAATGCCCCAACTCCATCATTAGACTCCTCACAGCGAGTGGAATGGGTGACGACTGCGCTAACACTTTGGCTCATCCATTGGAGCACCTCTCCTCTTTATGTCATGTATAGTAAAGCACCTGCAGAGGAACCTGAAAGAGCTCTGGTGATAACAGACTATCTTCTGGCACATGAATTTATCTAGGCCTGCCTTTAGGGCACTCCCAGCACCACTGTGGTATATAAAGAGAGCCAGGATGCCAAGAGCTAATGATACACTATTCTTCATAAGTCAGAGGTTGCTGACTAGCATTAGAGCAGTGTGTAGATTATTCAAGGAGATCTACGATGCAGTGTTAAACTTCAGCCCTATCCCACTGTGGCATGGTGACCTACCTTACAGCAGGTTATGGTTGCTGGACTGCTGGATGTTCAGGTGGTGTGGGCTTTATAGATAATAGGGCAAGGCTAGCCTGTTAAAGCAGGACGGTATCTATCCCACTTGGTAAAGGGGCTACTCTTATTTCTTGCAGTTTGGCTCATAGTCTCAAAACAGGCGTAGCTAATCTGTCACAATCCAGATCCAAGTGAAAGTGAACTGTTTGCCTACTGTGCTTGCACACAGAGGAATGTGTCCTCCATATTTAACCCATCCGAGCAGTTAAACACACACACACACACAACAGTGAACACTAGGAGGCAGTGAACACACTTGCCCAAAGCAGGGGGCAGACCCAAACCATGGCAGCGAGGGAGCAGTTGGGGTAGTTATGTGTCTTGCTCGAAGGCACCTCAGTCATGTCTTGCCCTGTGTGGGGATGGAAACCCAGAACCTTCCCGTCTTGAGACCGGTTTCCTAACCGCTAGGCCACAGCTGCCCCAGGGAGGACATGAAGCAAACAAACAGGCTAAACTGACCGTCCGATGAGTTGACACCCAGGTTCCACCCTCTTAAGCCTGTGTCTTTTCTGTAGAAACACTTAAAACTTTTTAGTAACCCACTTTATATAAAAATTCATCGGATCATACCGACTGCATTACACAGAAAGAATTTATAGTTACTGAAACTATTACAGATCAGGAGATTAATGTACTATTAATGTGCCAACCACATCATTATCCACATTATGTGGATAAAACTAAAAGAGTGTGTAGCATTAAATGAAGCTAATTCTCCCTGATACTAGCAAAGGAGGAGGCATTTTATAATGATAGTCTAGGCAGCACACCAAAACCCAGACATAAATTGGATGCATTAAACTTTCTTTACGCTAGCATAATATACAATATGTAGCCCCCCCC
>JAOVVF010000008.1:22579733-22594706 GCA_028565595.1 Duopalatinus emarginatus | reverse complement strand
ACACACACATACACACGCACATTTATCTAATTAGAGTTCCTGATAATTAGCTAATCTGTTGGATCTCGGTGTACACACTAATGTGCTACTCCTTGTTCCCCTTACCAATGGCAAACTGTCTTATGGGGGTTTCTGTCCCAGTAACTGTTTGGACACTAATTTACAGGAGTATTCACACGATATTGAAGCTATACACTATCAAGCGAATGAGGTGTGATTTCAGACATGTGGTCCATATTCGCCTCCAGTGCAGAAGCAACATGCCCGGCCTGATTGACTACATCTTAATTTTCCCCGAGACTCACTACTTTGAAGATTTCAGAGGACCAAAGATTCCTAATTCAGGCCCTAAATACCAGCAGACGGTCCATATTCAGTATTCTCCTTTAGTCCTTGATACATGTGAACAGGTAATTAGCATTCTGTCACCTGTCACCTTTACAACCTGCTCAGGCAAGACTACAGCTTGTACCGAATGAAAACATGGAGCGTCTTTAAGAACCTCTGCATTGATCTGCCTCCTGCAGTAATGTTCAGAGCATGGTGGCCTGATGCCTTGATGTTAGCTAGCTTGTTTTCATTTGCGTTAAAATGATCAAGCTAAAATTACAACCAGAGTTAACTGGCTATATATATATATACGTATAGCTAGCTAAGAGCTCGTTGGAATAAGGTATTTAAGAAAGCTAGTGTTTAGCGGTTCTAGCATTTCAAGAAGGGGTTAACACTGGTTGTCATTAGATAAACATCGTCTAAGTATTACATAAACGGAAGTATCAGATAAGGTGACCTCACAGGTAGCAAGACATAGGCTAGACGAGCTGACGTCACTGCAGTAGCAGCATATAGGCTATGTACATGTCTATATAAACTACTTAACCAGCTAGCTTTTTCAATAAACTTTTTTAATAAGCATTCATGAAGCAGCATCACATCTGCATAAACCATGTAGCTGGATAGTTTGGTAGTAAGACGTAAACAGTTGAAACCTCACTTCCCTGGTAATGCGCTATCAAAATAAATCACGTAGCTAGCTAATTTGGTAGTAAGCCGTATTCTACTGTTGTTTGAAAATCCTCAGTTGCAGTAGCTAAATGTTAGCTATCTAAATTAATTTGTTGGCTGGCTTGGTAGTAAGCTACGTTGCTAGCTAGCATCATAGTAAGCTAGTTTTCATCTATTGCAGGAGCAAAACATTATCCGCATAAGCTCCGTAGCTAGCTGGCCTTGTAGTAGGGTACTATCCTTCAAGATATGTCGCTGCTGGAACAAAACATTATGTGGAGAAATTATATTGCTAGTTTACTTCATAGTAATCTTCTGTTCTTAGAGAAACATCTACGTATTGTATATAGTGAGCACGCTTGATAGTAAGCTAGTATTCATTGATTCAAGAGGCATCACTTTAGAGCTGTAGCACTACTGCTGCTGTGGTTAACATTATGGATATTGATTGCAAAACTAGCTAGCATCCTAGGTTGCAAACCAATGCTGATGCCACATTTACTGAAGTTGTGATTCAACACTGAAAGACTGATGTTGGACCAGTAGGTGGCCTAAAGCCTGCACGCGATAGTTAGCTACTATTCGCATAACATTAGATACGTAAAAGCTATATTAGATACGTATAAAGCTCAACACTGCACTAACTAAGATGAGGTTCTGAAAGGTAAAGGGGACATCATTCCCACCACCATCTGTGATTTTGTGGGGAAATTGTGAGTTAGTGTGAACAACAGGAAACATGCTAATCAACCGAGTAAACATATGCACATTGATATTTCAGTAGCTGAAAAGAGAATGGGGCAGCACAGCGAACCCTTTAACACCGCACATATCCGGGTTACGTTAACTCCTTAAACTCTCAGCGTAGTGTTATTCAGTAGTTCATTCAGAAGCGTATTATTCAGTAGTTCTATGAATTATTCAGACTACATTAAGGCTAATAGGACCAGGATGTATTTACAAGAGAGAGGAAATGTAAGTACAGACCTACAGATATGTCTGTCCTGAAGTTTCAGGGGTAAAACTGTGAAACGTCGATGACCTGATTTTTGTTTCCTTCTTTTTCAGGAGTCGTTGTATTCATTAGCTCTGAAATGCCTGATAAGCCTTTCTACAATCATCCTCCTCGGCTTGATTATCATATATCACGCCCGGGAGATTCAGGTAACCACACACACACACACACACACACACACACACACACACACAGAGAGATGCACACTCATAAACTCGTCCTGTTTCATATCAGGTCCATTCTAAATCACTTAATACAGCCGTTATGAGGGTGTTGTGTGATCTTTGCTACATTCCCCCTCCTGAAAACATGCTCAGAAGGCCACTTAATGTGTGGTTAATAATACTGAATCAGATTACGCCGCCTTGGAGACTATCCCATCCCTTAATCAAATTATCCCGTGAAATCCGCTGGCCGTCATGAAGCTTTCGCTCCATAGAGATGTGTACAAAAGGTAATTTTTTTTTCCCAAGCATCAATCTACAGTATATTTTGATATTTGTTATATCATGTGCAGGTCAGCTGGTGTTGAATTGAATTAGTGTGGTAGGGGATCCCCTGCAGAAACTCATTTCTACTCCAGGAACGTGACCGTTCTCCAGAGGAACGCTGCACTGTAGGTGTTAATTCATCACTGCTGCTTTTACAGTACGCACCACCACCACGGTGTCAGGCTGCTCCAAAGCCTGGGAGCATTCTCCTCCAGCGAATAATTGTTTCATTTCGGTCATTTCAGCTCCTCAGAGAGAACACTCTGGACTCTCGGCTCGGCTGAGCAGCTCCCTGCGCTTGGACAATGCTCAATTTTATGACCTTGCGTCAGAGCAGCTTTTTTTTTTTTTCTTACTGCGAGTCCTGATTTTGCAGCTCACACTGTATATTTGTATGGCTTCATTAGGATAGGGAAACAAAGGCTTTGGAATTTTGTAAATGACGATATAACTAAGGTGCTTGTTCCGTTTCTTGTTTTCTGTCTAGCTTTTGAGAATAGAATCAGCTCTCGTAGCAGGATCTCACTTATTCTCTCTGATTTCATCTCCTGCTGCAGTCGCTAAGTGCCGGATGAATGCTCGTGTCTCATTCTGGTTCCTGTGATCCGAAACAAATCAGCAAATGACTTAAAAAACATCGCAACGCTGTCGTGATAGAGATTTGATTTTATACACGCCGACTGGTGGCGCGAAGATCAATATCGCGTCTGTGTTTGCATTCTCAGCTGCTTCCAGTCCCGATATGAGAAAGTGTATGAATGACTGGAGGTGTTAGATTTCAGCACTATTACCAGGCCACCGAGCAGGTACTTTTCCATAAAGCAAAAGCCTGTCCAATGCAACACACACAATCCACTATCCATACATCATCATCAATGGCTGTTTTTTTTCTCATTAGATGCTCAAAAGGTCCAATAATGCAGCATTGGATTGATTTAACATTCGCAGAGCTGCAATATTCCAGCTACAAGTGAGCCTATTAGACCATTAAATGAGCCCAGCGCTTCTATAGATAACTTATCGTTAAAACAAATTGATCAGTTTATTAGCGAAAGCGTTAGCCTCGTGACTTGGCTTGCGATAAGCCGCGCATTCTGACGCCCTGACCGTACCCTTGGTCATCTGTGCCGTGATTAAGAGAAATCACAGGGAAGATGCCTTGATGTGGTCCAGAGATAAACCTTTGAGGTGTTCTGGAGACATGAGATTTCTCAGATAACCTCAAAATGTCAAAACTCCAGCGAAACTTGTCTGACCTTCATACATCATCAGACTTACATTTTTTATGTCTCCCTTTAGACATGGTTTTTAATTCAGACCAGAGACGGCGGATGGGGGTTTTGTGAATGTCTCCTGTGAATAAATTACTTTTAATTAAACTGTTGAAAATAATGGATGATATTATGTCGTTCCTAATCAGAGTTGCCTAGTATGAGAAGATAGGTGAAGATAGATATCTATCTCTAATTTCAGCTAAAAATGAACATTTTCCTTCTCCGTAAGCATAGCAGGCTTCTATGGTTTTGCATCCATGCTATATAATGTAGTTGAACAGTAGTAGAAGCGATCAGCCACCGGTTCAGGAGGAGACGTGTCTAAACAATCACAAGCTCATTTCCAAGGACTTTTTTTGACTCATTGGTTTCGTGAGAATAAATCAGAATTTTAAATACATACACCGATCAACCATAACATTAAACCCACCGACAGGTGAAGAGAATAACAATGATTATCTCTGTAAAATGACAACTGTTAAAGAGTGGGATATATTATAGGATATATTATATATTATGCAGTAAATGAACAGTCAGTTGATGTGTTAGACGAAGGATAAATGGGCGAGTGTAAGAATCTTAGCGACTTTGACAAGGGCTGAATTGTCATGTCTGGATGACTCGAGTCATAGCATCTCCAAAACTGCAGGTGTTGTTGGGTGTTCCTGGTATACAGTGGTTAATATCTACCAAAGGTGGTCCAAGGAAGGGCAACCTACAACAAGACTCACTGATGTGCATGTGAGATGATAGCTAGACCATCTGTTCAGATCCCACAGAAGAACCACAGAAGATCAAACAGTGCCTGATCTCTTAAAACCTCTTTCATCCCCATAGTCATGTGACATAGTTGCAGACATTGATATCAGCTCTGTTAATCATTTTTCACTGAATGTTTGAAACTGTTACTGTTACAAAAATAAAACTTTAAAATATATTTTGTTACAATTGTATGTTTTTGAAATATATTGCCAAATATGTTGTTACCGTAAAAGTACCCTGAAATATTATTAAATATTATTATATATTATTTTAGGGCCATATCACCCACCCCTACTTGTCACATTAATGAATGAACAGTCTTGCACTTGTTGGAAATGTGTAAAAGTTTCCATAGCCATAGACATGTTGTATGTAATGTCCGACATGTATGATGTCATGTTCTCAATCGTGTCTGATTTGTATATAACATTATTAATATAGGGGTTAATGGTTAGGTTAATGAGAGCAGGAGCATAAAGTGGCATCAGGGATTATTATTAAGTCACAATGTTTCTTTACACAAAAATGGATTACAAAATAATAATAATAATAATAATCATAATAATAATAATAGCAACAATAATAATAATCATAATAATAATAATAATAATATTCAATTTAGCTTTAGTCTACTTTAATTAAACATTAATTCAGTCTTTATACACCGGAGGAAATGGACAATATGCACCAGTCATTTTCAGCCAGTCTAGACATAAGCAGCACTTTTTGCACTAGCATTCTGATCTTGTAGCACAGGTAGTGTGTTGCACTGGGGTTCTGGGACTAAAGCTCTGAAGGTTACAGAATTTCAGATGTAATAGTGTGAATGTAGAGATTCAAAACAACCGGTTTCAGCTAACGTTATAATAGTCTTCCAAAACCTTTAATAGCGATTTTAATAGTGATTTTCCACTGAAATATTATACATAATAGCCTTGATCTGTCTCATGCATCAGTGTAATTTCATTTAATGGTATACACTGAAGTGCCAATAAACTGGTACACCAGTTTTATACTTGCTAGGTCCCCCACAGGAGTGTAAGAGTGCAGAATTACGACAGGGTGGAGAAAACTCCAAACTCAGATGAGTGTCCCTGTAACCGTAATTTGGCATCGTTGGATGTGTTTTTTTTATCCTGTTGGAAGTGCCCAGACCAATCTAAATGAATGCAGGAGATTAACGGGTATAAACAAACCTCATATCACTGTAAAGCATCTATAGATGTCTGTCATGTTATATATGCACTGGCGGACTCAGGGAATGACATACGTGGCGTTGCTGCATGTTTGGCGTAGGCTTGTGTCTACCAGTTTTTCTGCCACTTTTTTTTTCTATTCAGCTTTAGGCTGTAATTAAGGAAGTGAATGAATAATGGATAACTAATTAACAAATACAACCTGATATACAGGATGTACCGGTGTTGTAGTAACATGCGTTTAGTACGGTAAAAGGCCAAAACAAACATAACACACAAAACAGTGTCCTGATATCATAAAGTGATGGAACAGATGGAAGAAGTGAAGATCATTACATTTGAGTACTGTGTCACTTTGGCAGCGTTATCTCACTTGTATTGCAGTGTTTACAATAATGTAAATGATTTATTTCCTCATAACTGAATGACACGTCATGACTGAAATGTCCAGCAGTCTCAGCGTGTCATGTAGACTGTTTACTGGTGTTTGTAGTAACCTCTGTTGTTCCCTCACACGCCCATGTTTGATTTGCTATTTAAACCCTGGCCTTTGTTCCATGTTTTGCGAAGTGTTAGCCATCTACTGTGTGTGAACCAAGCTAAGCTATGGATCTGGGGTTGTGGGTTCAGTGGTTGGTGTGGTACAGCGGTAACATCATTGGCTCCCATGTGAGAGACCTGGGTTCGATTCCCAGTCTGGGCAGCCAGTCTGTGCTTACACCAATAAGGGTCCTTGGGCAAGACTCCTAACACTATGTTGACCTACCTGTAATACCAGAAACCTTGTAAGTCGCTCTGGATAAAAGCGTCTGCCAAATGCCGTAAATGTAAATGTATATGGTTCGACTGTCGCTCTGGTCTGTGTCTAAGGAGTTGTGTTCTGTGGTGTGGTGTTCTTGTGTCTATGTGGGTTTTCGATCGGTGCTCTGATTTTCTCCAACATCCTTAAAAACACACGTTAGGCAGATTGGATGTGCTCAGTTGCCCTAGTTTAAGTGTGTGTGTGTGTGTGTGTGTTTGTGTGTGTGTGGGGTACCCTGTGATGGATTGACGCCCTGTCCAGGGGGTATTCCTGCCTTGTGCCCGGTGATTGTAAGTGGGCTCTGGATAAACTTCAGCCCTGATGGACTAAGTGGATAATAGAATGACTGACTGACTGACCTGCATTTGTGTCCATCAGCCTGTCTCTCAGTTTTCAGTGGCGCTCTGTAGGTCACAGTATAAAGATATAAACCATATTTGATTTATTTAAACAAGTGAACATGAACTACTCTTTTGACCACTGTGCAGTGGACTTGACCTCCACATTCAACTCAAGCGTTTAGTAGTACACTAGTGAACACACACTAGGGGGCAGTGAACACACGTACCCAAGGTGGTAGGCAGCCCTTATCCACAGCACCTGGGGAGCAGTTAGGGGTTATGTGCCCCAGTTAAGCTCTAGGGCACTTCAGTCAAGTCTTATTGGTAGTAAGGATCGAACCAGGAACCTTCTGGTCCCAGGGCTGGTTCTTTAACCACAAGAGTACAGCTACCCCCCAAATAAACAGGCGATCAGGAAAGCAAATCTGGAAATTCATCAACATTTTGTCAAAACGGAAAGATCTTTAATAACCATTATGTACTCGTATCCTGCCATATCATTAAAACCAGAAAACCTCTGACAGGTGAAGTGAAAAACATTGATTAACTTCAGCTCTTGAAGTTGAACCTGAATGATTCTGACCAGGGCCAGATTGTGATTAGACAACTGGGTCAAGCATCTCCAAAACAGCAGGTCTTCTGGGGCGTGTCCCAGTATGCAGCGGTGAACCAGTGACAGGGCCATGGGTGCCCAAGGCTCACCGATGCACATGGTGGGTTGAAGGCTAGCCTTTCTGGTCTAATGCAGTAGAAGATTCACAGAAGGATGATTCAGAAGACTTGTGGAGTCGGTGTCTCGATGGGGCAGAGCTATTTTGGCAGACGGGTTTAATGTTATGGCTGATCGGTATAAGCAATAATAGAAAATGGGAATCCTGGGAAGGACCCATCTGGCGCTAGATTATTAAAATTATGACACAGACGCAGTTCTTGACACACACAGGACCTGCTGTTTTCTGTGAGCACGTACAAGTGCTGCTTTCTTCAAACAGAGCGTGTTTAGAGACGAAGGCATCCCTTGAAATTTAAGTCGCTGTTTTCTTCTGCCTCATCTCCACCCCCCCTTTTTTTGTAGTACTTTATACTCATTATGCCTCTGTACAAGCAAGAGAGCCTACTCAAGAGAGAGAGAGAGAGAGAGAGAGAGAGAGAGAGAGAGAGAGAGAGAGAGAGTAAATGTAAGAGAAGTGTTATGAAGCAGCACGCGGTGCCGCTTCCTACCTTTCGCAAACATTTGCAGTAGGACAGATAAAGTTCTGCCTTTGACAAATAACCGAACCCTTGATAACTCAACAGCCTGCGTTCCTTTTGGTGCTTTTAACTTATCACTTGAGCCCAGTCTTGTATGCATTTGCTGCAGATTAGCATTAGAAAAAGCTCAAAGCTCAAAGCGGTAGTGGCCCAAACAGGTTCGTAGACGTTATACGAGCGCTCGTGCTTCATCTTGTCACCGTGACTGTAAATATATGCAGAAATCTTCACTGAATTTCAGAAGCCGGAGCAGATTTTTCCCCTGTTGTATTTAAGGCTTGCACGTCTCACAGGGACATCGATCTTCTGAATGGTTTACAACAAGAAAGCTGCTGCCAGTGTAAATGCCCCACACACACACACACACACACACACACACACACACACACACACACAAACACACCGAAGCACTGTTTTACACGTTCCAGCTATCTGCTATGGTGTTGGGGGAACTTCTTTGTAAAAGCATTTTTGTGCCTGTCGCTAGGATTATTAGCATTACCAAATGTGACGAGTTAGCTGGCGTATAAAGCACGGATCGTTTCCAAGCTTCTCGTTTTTCCATCTTTAATTCAGCACGCCGGAAGAATCCGAAGAGTCCAGGCGCCCGTTCAAAATGTTTAGCGCATCAGGTTTGTTTAATACGTGCCAATGGCTCTCGAGTGGGACGCCGGACGAGAACGCTAGCCTGGGCGCTCTTGCGCCTTTTTATCCAGCTAATCCGAGCTCATTTTCACTGGCAATCCAGGACTCGAACTTCTCATTTTATACAATTTTATATCCGGAAGTTACACTCTTCCATTACTTTCTCATTATGTCGATCATTTGCTGTAGCTGGTGGCTATTATTAGCTCGATTGTTCCTTTAATCCCCTTTTTTTTTATGTTATCCCACTGTAAAGTTGTTACCACTTTATTACCAGCAGCTCCAGCGGTTGCTGAATCATCTACTTTCCCGCTGAGCTGGAAGTTATTGGATTGTGGAGGCTTGTGACAGCTCGTAAAGCCTGGGGGTCAGTCAGCCTGAAGCCTGTAATAGACTGGAATGTAACATACAATCATGGCTTAAGGTTGAACCTGTAATCTGAAAATTACATGGACCAGTGGACCAGCATGGAGCCTCATGGAAAAGTACAGGACTGTTTCGTAACAATGCTCCTACACACCTGGACTGGAATAAGACTCGTCAAGACTCGTTTAATTTGTAATAATGTATAAGGACACACCTTATTGACTGAGGACAGACACAGAGGAGACACTTTCTTTACTGAAAGATAGACACAACGGCCACACCTTCTTTACTGTGGGATAGGCACAAAGGACACACCTACTTTACTGAGAGACAGACCCAGAGGACATGGCTTTTTTATTGAGAGAGAGAGAGAGAGAGAGAGAGAGAGACTCTGTGGGCATGCCTTCTTTACTAAGAAAGAGAGAGACTCTGTATACATGTCTTCAATACTGAGAGAAAGAGACTTAGTGGACACAACCCTTTACTGAGAGAGAGACTCTGTGGACACGCCCCTTTGTTGAGATTGACAGATTCTGTGGACACGCCTTTTTTATTGAGAGACAGACTCTGTGGACACGCATCCTTTACTGAGAGACACAAATAGAGGACATGCCTCCTGTACTGAGAGACAAACACAGAGGTTATGCATCCTTCACTGAGAGACACACAGAGGACACTCCTTCTTATTGAGATAGAGAGAAAGAGAGAGAGAGAGAGAGAGAGAGAGAGAGAGAGAGAGAGTGAGAGATAAAGGACATGCCTTCTTTACTGAAAGAAAGACACAGAGGTCATGTGTCCTTTACTGAGTGACGCTCAGGGGCCAGACCTCTTTTTCTAAGAGACAGACATAGACGCCATGTCTTCTTCACTGAGAGGACACAGAGGACATGCTTCCTTTTCTGAAGGACAGACACAAAGGACATGTGTCCGTTACTGAGAAACGGACACAAAGGACAAGCCTCATTTTCTGAGAGGGAGAGAGAGAGACACACAAAGAACACTCCTCTCTTTAATGAGAGACAGAAGCAGAGGACACACCTTCTTTTCTGAGGGAAAAACACAAAGGACACGTCTCCTTTACTGAGAAACACACAGAGGACACACGTCCATTACTGAGAGACACAAAGGCAACACCTCATTTACTGATAGACAGACAGAAAGGACAGGCCTCTTTTGCTGAAAGTGTCACAGAGGACATGCCTCCTTTACTGAGAGACACCTAGAGGCCACGCCCTTCTTTACAAGTGACACATCGAGGCCTTGCCTCCTTTTCTGAGAGAGATAAACACAGAGGACACACATCTATTACTGAGAGACACAAAGGACACGTCTCCTTTGTTGAGAGAGACACAGAGGGCACGCCTCCTTCATGAAAGACACATAGAGGCCACGCCCCTTTTATGAGCAACACATAGAGGCCTCACCTCCTTTACTAAGAGAGATAAACACAAAGGTCAAGCCTCCTTTACTGAGAGACACAGAGGACATGCCTCCATTACTGAGAGAGACAAAGGCCACACCTCTTTTTCTGACAGACAGACACAAAAGACACGCCTCTTTTGTTGAGAGAGACACAGAGGACACGCCTCCTTTACTGACAAAGACAAAGGCTACACCTCTTGTACTGATAGACAGACATAAAGGACACGCCTCCTTTGTAGAGAGACACATAGAGGCCACGCCTTCTTTATGAGAGACACATAGAGGTCACGCCCCCTTTATGAGCGACACATAGAGGTCTCGGCTTCTTTACTGACAGACAGACACAGAGGACACAGCTTCTTTCCTGGGGCAGTATGTGTCTCATGTCCAGTTTTTGAAGGTCCAAATTTTCATTTTGAATGCGATGATATGTGTGTCTGTTCACGTACACACACTCATGTGTGTGTGTGAGTGTGAGTGACAGTGTCAGTCTACAGAGGATGTGTCGGATCTCTAATCTCGTGGTGAAACGTTTCCTCGCTGACACAGCAGACAGGTGTCCCGTTTCCAGTCTTCACCGCGACCTTTGTGTTTTCACTGCGCTGACGTCTCCCTGACAGAATTACAGTCCAGATACGACACGATTAAAGCTAGCACCCTTTTTCTGCTAAGATTCAGCATCGCCCGTGCCGGTTATCATTAGCTAATCTGTACCTCACGCCGAGCATAGGTTTACCGTTAAACAGAAACGGCTACAACCTTTGCATCCTGCTAATGGACTCCAGCTGATGAAATGCGCAGAGATCTTCTCCGAGTAACCTGAAAGCACAAAGTAACCTCCTACTGGGGCAGCTATTTATGCAAAGTGGCCTCTTACCATCTCTCTCTTTGATATTATAAATAAACCATGGCGGTCATTTCTAATTGAGGCGAGCCTCTCTGGCTGTAATTCACTAATGAGACGGAGCGATTTCTTTTCCCAGTGACAAGATATATGCTCCCATCTCCGCATTACACAGATTAAATATTGAGCCCCGCTCCATTAGTTATATTGAGCAGCCCTGAAACCAGTAACCGGCCCGTCTCTGCCTAGCAGAGTGACAGATGCCGATGGCCGTCGAGCCTCGCGCCGAATCCTCTTCTGCCTGGCCAAAAAGTTCGAATCAATAACGAGGCAAAGTCTAAAGTCATAGGAATCAGAGGAAATGAAGTGTCCGCACTCGTCAAACCCGTCAGCATGACTGTCAGGCTTAAGCAGGACCGACTGCACTAATGCTATTCATCTTTACATTTTAAACCATTAAAAAATAACCAGTGTCTCTATAAATTAGGGGAAATCAGACTGAAAATAACGTCTCTACAGGACTTGCAATCAGAAAATAATATCCTTCTGACATTTACATTTACGGAATTTGGCAGATGCTTTTATCCGGAGTGACCTATCCAGGTTTCTGGTATCACAGATAGATCAACGTAGAGTTAGGAGTCTTGCCCAAGGACCCTTATTGGTGTAGTTACCCAGACCAGGAATTAAACCCAGGTCTCTCACATGGGAGCCAATGATGTTACCACTGTACCACACCAACCATCTAGTACAGAGCTGCCAGACCCACAGTTTCCACATCACATGCTTTTTTTTTTCTTCTGCCCACACCTTGAGGATGGACGATTTGCTTACATGAATTATAGCATTGTTTTAAGTTTAGTTAGAGTTTAATAAGTATGTTATGTTAAAGGCTGTTACAGACGAGTCTATGCAAAACACATAGGCTGGTTTTGGGTCCATAATGTTATAGGGTTTGTTTAGCTGGTATTTCATGGGACCCCTGGTACATCTACAAACGTCACTGACAGGTGAACGTTACGTGTGCCTCCTTCGTCGTCTTCCAACAGGACGATGCACCACTACACACACCCAGAGACGCCAAATTATGGTTAGAGGAACACTCGTCTGAGTTTGGGGTTTTTCCGTTCGCACCCGGGTTACCAGATCTCAGTGTTTTAATCCAGGATTGAACAGAATTGTGGGCTGACCTGCAGTTTTTCTGTAAGGAGGCATTTCTTTATCATTTTATGGAAGGAGTCTCCAGTGTCAGGACCTCAGGAGAAATCTTCATGACGGAGGAATGTTTATGCTTTGTTAAGATGTCACGCTGTGGTTGAGTGTTTGGTGTTTTGAGGCTAGTGAGGGAACGACTGTTGGTTTGATATTAGACGTGACAATAATCAGATATGATTATTGAAAATGATGCAGTTTTGGGATAATAACCAGCTTCCGTGTGGTAATATCGTCTCGCTTTTATTCCCGTATCCCAGAAATAAGACAGATTTTTGTGATCTGGAACCTGCAGCACCTTGAGATCTGAGATAAGATCAACTGTCCACTCTTTGCCTCATACTGTATGTTTTATTTATGCCATGAGCCTCCAGGAAATCCTCTTGACCCCCGGGGTTTCGTTGATTCGTTCGGTCACGTTGTTGCTCAGGTTAGCTCGGTTTGCTGGCCGTGTAACTTAACCTACACACGTATATGTGCGCTGGGCAAACCTAGCAGCTCTACCCGTCCGATGGCTCTGACACTCCGTGCGGAATATCTGATGTACGGAGGTGAAGACCTCTTGAGGATTGTGTTGCAGGTTGTCCATTACTATAATTAGTTTTACCTAGCGAGTAGCTTTCCTTGTGCAGCCCACTCTAAATGTTTAATCACCGCGCTTTGGAGTAACAGACTTTCGGAACACACTTTCGCGACAGTCGATCACCCCGAGTAAACAGACGAAAGCTTTTTATCCCCCTCCTCAAGGCCACTATGCTGAAGGATCTGTATTTTTTTTTTTTTTTTTTTTTTCAGCACGTCTCTTCTTGTTTAGCTCACACACCGAGCTCAGCAAGCGTGGCCCGAAGCACACAGTCTGGCTCGGAGATGCTGCATTCCTCCCACTTGTCAGAATTACTGAGAAGCTGGAGGACTCGAGTATTCCTGACACAGATCTCTGATGTAGCTTTGACAGCTCAGAGCAGTGTCTGCAGCATGCCTTATGAGATAAGAGGACATGAAGTTCAGAAAGGGAAAATCAAACTCATTAATTATACAGCTTTGACATATTTGTTTATTTCCTCTGGGAAGCAGATCAGGCATGTGTTCGGGCATGTCCTGGTATACGTGTGTATTACATCATAAAATGAAATAGAGTACACCTTTCATTAATACACTAAAAATATATATATATATATATGTGTGTGAGTGTGTGTGCGTGCAATATTATTATATTATATTATCATTATATTATCATTTTATATCCATGCATTCTGTTGTTGCATTGTTTCGGACCCTCGCTCACTACATCAACACATGCTGTCCATCATGCTCTTTCCAACACGATTAGAAATACTGCCTCATCTCCAGGACAGTACTCTGTCTCAATATATAAAGGACAGACACAAGTCCAAAGCCGTAAATTCTGCTTCAGTTGTTTGTTCATTAGTTTTTAGTAAAATAGGTAAAAGGTCTGATTTTATCCAGAAGTTGATTATTTTCCTGTAACAGCATGTCCTGAAAGGTTTTCTTATATACCGCAGCAATTTTCCAATTATTTAAAATTATTAAAAAAATATATATATATATATATTTATTTCTATATTTTTTTAATTTATATTAAAATGCAACATTGTGGACTGTTCACAAAAAGGTCATGTTGGGTCTTATGTTACAGCCCCCATCCAAAAGACTTTACAGTGTTATAAAACTTAAAGGAACAATTTACCTTTACTACAACAACAACAACTACAACTAGTACTATTACTACTACTAATAATAATAATACTAATAATAAGGTAACACTGCTACCTCTACTACTACTACAAATAATAATAATAACTAATAATAAAATAATAACTACTACCGCTACTACCACTATTACTACTACTACTACTAATGATAATAATATACAATTAAATATACTATTAAAACTACTACTATTATTATGATTATGGTTATAATAATACTACTACTACTACTACTACTAATAATAATAATACTAATAATAATAAATGCTAGTTCAGACAACCAGCAAATTAATTTGAACTTAATAAATAAATAAATAAATCAGGGATAAAAATCGATTGGATTCATTTTTTTACGTTTGATTCACAAAGCAAATAATTATGTTAAAATAAAGAACTACACAACACTGGGTGGATGAGTCAGGTGTTCGCCATACTCATGGTCCTCCATAGGAGTAGATGAACTGACTGAGCGGACACACACTCACGCCCATGAGCCCAATTTAGAATGGCCAATCAACCTAACGTGCATGTTTTTGGATTGTGGGAGAAAACCGGTGTACCCGGAGGAAACCCACGCAAGCATGTGGAGAACATGCAAACTCCACACAGAACAGCCC
>JAOVVF010000008.1:22552920-22579633 GCA_028565595.1 Duopalatinus emarginatus | reverse complement strand
CCACATTTCTAACCCCAAAAGAACCGCAGCAATACAGCAGAAGATGAAACGGTATAAAAGTCTAAGGCAGCAGTCTGGAGTGTCTGAAATGCACGACACATTATAAATGTAAGACCAAAAAAAAGTCAAACAGACAAAACTAAGGAGACTCGAGAGCTCTAAAAGCCTTTAAATGACACAAATGTAAAAAGTTTACTGAATTAAAGTAGTTGAAAATGAGTGAGAGTATTTTCCTATGCTGTGTGCATGTGTAATTCTCATGTGTGTGTGTGTGTGTGTGTGTGTGTGTGGGTGTAAATGGAAACGGTATACCGAGTTAACGTGATTATGTGTGTATGATTAGTGTGTGTAGGTGCAGTCAGGGAGCTTTAATTTAGTTTCACATGGCATGTCCTTGAGTGGATCGTAGCTCCTAAAACGCTCGGAGATGTATTTCTGTTTGAATGATTCGTGGTTTTGTAACATGCCGCTGCTAAATATACGATCTAGGTCATTGATCCCATTTCACTTCCAGTAATGGAACAGAGGCATTTTTTTTCTTAATGGAGGAAAAAAACGATATATATAATTTTGCTGGCAGAGTGGCGTTCTATAATTTGGGATTCTCATTTATTTACAGCTGAGTTTTATATGGTCTTTATGTCCTCTGAATTATTGAAGCATCCGGGCCCTTTTTCACGCCGGTGACGCACAGCCGAGTGGTAGGGAACGAGGTGAATAATTAACCAGGAAAGGGGCCAGGACTTTTCAGAATCGGCTCTGAATCAGAGCTCTTTGCGTGAGTGCAGGCGATAAAGGCCTGGAGTATTCGTTTCATACGCTTCACACCCCTAGCTGATTTCACTAATGAGCTCTCGTGCCTAACAAAGGAGGGAAGTTAACTAGTGAAATTGGGCTTTGTGCTGCAGGGTCGGATCAAATACCCCGTAACCTGTGATGAACGGCTGCTGTATAGACTCTGCCTCGGTAAAGGGTGTGGAATTTTTTTCAGGATTACGTATACGGTGTATACCAAAAGCAGCGTCAGGGGTTGACAGGCTGACACTATTTGGATCTGGATTAAATTGGGCGTGTCCTAAATTAAAATGAACTTTATGACCAAGAAATACTAGAAAACACAGTCTGCTCAATATGTCAGCACGGCTCTGACAGAATCAAAACGTCTCAACCATATGCTGTTAGTTTTCTAAAAAATAGTGAAAGTGAAAGTGAAAGTGAACCCCACACAGTGGAATTATCCTCTGCATTAAATGTGTATAAGCACCCACACCTTAAATTCGGAGGAAGGCTCGAGAGACAGGCAGAATTTAAGCAGAGCTCCAGGCTCGTGTTTATTTAATATCACACATTCAGCAAACTTTCAAATAACTCTTCCGCCATGAGCAGCCAGTTTTCACTTTTTCAGGTTCATAATTTAGGCTCACAGATTGCGTACGTGTCTCATGAGCTCTGCCACATGGCAGCACTCTCTGTCTTTCTCATTTTCTCCATCTGTCTCTCTGTCTCGCACAAAGAGACACAGATAAGTAGACTCTCATGGTAATAAATCATTGGTGAGAGTCATCATGTGTTACCTGCCGGTTCAAACTGCCCCCTCTTCATCAACAGGTGATGCTCGACCACAAATCCGCCACCACCTTTTTTTTATTTATAATAGGTTTCTGGTAGAACCTCATAAAAGACAGAGAAATTTTAAAAACTGGTCCATTTCCAAGAGTGTATGTGTCTGAGAGCCACTCTAAAGTCTTAACTGTCACTCACTCCTGTTAATATGCACCAGTAGAAAAGCAGTTTGCGCCTATTTACACACTCAGAACAAACACTTATAACTCAAAAAACCTTTAACTTGTCACTTGAAGAGATCACATGAGAGAACAGCCCTTGTTGATTGTTATAATGTAAAAGTACTTAGATTGAGCCATAAATGTCTGATTTATGACAGGTTGAACACAGATGACAATTTGAAAAAAAGCCAATTTTGATTTTGAGAAATTTACATAGGACTCAGTGGGCATTTTTTGTGCCTGATGCCGAACAAATATTCATAACTAAAAAAATAAAATGTCAAACATTAAGATCTTTTGAGAAGTCAGAAAGGATAAGTATGTCTGCCATTTAAAATTTAAAGGGTGTTTCTAGGTGAAAGTATAAGGATTTTAGGCAAGGCTGAATAGAGAAAACCTGAATTAAATGGATAAATCACTCTAAGGTAGAGTGGAGATGACATCATCCACTCTAGCTGCTCCCTATAGAAATGAATGAAGTGAAAATAAAAAAGTGATAAAAAGAGAAGGTTGAGTGCAATCTGTCTGTAATTTGAGCTTTTGGGGCCTAGTGGCCCCGGGTCCGAGTCTTTCAATTTTCATGGCTGTAGATTTAATAATGACCGAGTTACGCCAGTTTGAAAAACTCCCTCATTCATTCCTATAGGAAATTAAAAAACATTTAAACTTTAATTTTTTAAAAACCATAAATATAAAATAACATTCCACGGGTCTCGTTATGATTATCTACGAAATGGTGTTTGAACAGAGTCTGTACATTAAGTGGTTTGGGCTGTATTAATTGCATAAATGTGCTTAAGAAAGTAGAAAAAGAATAAGACAAGAGGAATAAAAATAGGTTTCTCTAGCACTCTAAAGAATTATTGCTGCAGGCAGCACAGTGTCTCAGTGGTCTACACTCCTTACACGAACAAGGGCCTTGGTTTGATCCCCTTGGTGGCCAGGGTTCAGTGTTCTCCTCATGGGTTTCCTCCCATATGCAGACTGGAGATACTAAATTACTTCTAGGTGTGTGTGTGTCTGTGTGTGTGTGTGTGAAAATGCGTGTGTATCTGCCATGTGATGAACTAGTGACCTGTCCAGTGTGTTTCTCTGTTTTACTCCCAGTGAGACATACACTGAAGTGCTAGAAAAACTGATACAACACCTTATACTTGGTAGGTTCTAGTGGACACCACTTTTTCTTGCAGAAGTGAAGACATAGCGTTTGTATAGCGACATTTGTAGATGTACCAGGGGTAACATTGGAATGCCAGCTAAACAAACCCCACACCGCTATGAAGCTTCTACAGATGTCTGTCACTTTTTATATACACACTGGCGGATGTGACAGATGACATGTATTTCACACAGGCTTGCCTGTACCAGTTTTTCTGTCACTTTAGTGTAATGTCTATTTTTATCTGCTTTTATTTACATTTAATCCTGTGGAATGTTGGAAACAAGTTCCCTGAAATACAGCTTTTCATGTAATGGAAAAAGTTTTAAAGACTTTTCGATGTAGAAAAACGTCTTGACCTTTACAAAGCACTTCTAATGTAGGCGGTTAATACACTGAAGTGCCAGAAAATTAGGTACAGACGAGTCTATACAAAATACACAGGTTGGTGGTATGGGGTTTGTTTAGCTGCCATTCCATGGGACCCCTGGTACATCTACAAATATCTCTGACAGGTGAACACTATGTACTCCTGTCTACAGAATCGTGGACAATTCCTCTGAAACTATGGTGTTTATTGCTTACAGAATAATTTCGTCAGTTTCTCCAGTCCTACGCTCCTGTGAGGGACCTACCAAGTATTAGACTGGTGTACGAGTCTTTCTGGGACTTCAATGTAAATGTCACATAAAAGGTAGTGTATTTGCATAGTAGAAAACAAATCCACCCCTTTCTGGCCAATCGGAACAGAGAAGCAGAAAGGGCTGTAGTATAAAACACTATAAAGAACAACACGACTTGACTCGCACCGAGACTTTCATTTGAAAAGTGCCCGTGGCCTCGCCTTCTGGTTGAACAGTAAACCTATTACTCCGTGAGTGCCTTCGCAATGCACAAGCCTCATTGAAATTCATCGCGTCAGGAGTTTATGCTTTCCTCCCGTCGTATCTGAGACTTGCAGACATGCCGGATAGAGCCGAGCGAGTCGAGACTGAGCGCAGGGGGGAGAAAGATGAAGAGGGAGAACGGTGAAATATGTGGCGCTGACAGAGAACGGCGCGTGGACCTTGAAGTGACAGACAGCTCAAGGAGGAAGTAGGGAGGGAAGTTTATCTGCGCAGATTATCAAGGAGGGCAGCCGATTTGACAACGCACCCGTTTGGGTGGGAGTTATTTATCGAGCCCAAAGGTGGAGTCTTTTTTTTTTTTTTTTTTTTTTTTTTTTTGGAGAAGAAGGAGGGAGAGATGTTGAGTGGTTCCCAGGCATGAGCCAATTGCACAGAATGATGGTGGCAGTGGCTGAAAGATGGGCTTGAGAATGAACAGTGAGGGATGAGTGCTGGCACGGGCTGCTGACCCGAGATTGAAATTGCAATGTATGTGAGTGTGTGTGCTGAAAATAGCAGAGCATTTCTCTTGTACCGTAGGGAAAACGGACAGAGAACACACTTCTGGTTGGAATTGCCCTAAAGATTATAACACAGATCAAAGTAACATGGTAAATAGTATCACGGTCCGAACACTGCCTATGTGTACATGCACAGATAGTCACAACAAAATGCAAATTTGAGAGCAGCTGTGGCTCGAGGTTAGCAAACTACGTCTTGTGGCTGGAGTGGTTAATCCCCTGTACCCACAAGACACAACTGAAGTGCCACTGAACAAGGCACCTAATCCCTTATCTTGTCCCTGGGTGCCATGTACGGGACTGCCCCCGCTCTGGCCAAGTCTGCACACTGCCCCCTAGTGTTTCCGTTCACTAGTGCGCACACATGGGTTAAACGTTGAGGTAACATTCGTCTGTGTGCAAGCACAGTGGTCAATGAGTGGTTTACGTCAATTAATTTCAGATGGACTATTTATAAAAACAGCCTACGCTGCTGAATACTACACTGAATATTAACGGCGAGACTCATATCGAGTCTTTATCAATACGTACGCATTAGTCTCTGTTTCCTAGTCCAAGGTCTTATATGTGTAAAACGATGTCAGTCTCGGCAAAATCTCAGCCGCTCGCAGGGTTCTTATTGAAAAGACAGCGAGAGAGAGATTATGCGCAACCTTATTAGATTCCCTTCCTCAAATCCAACCTCGCAATTGTTTTCTTAATCTTGTAAAACACGTAGTATGAAATTGTTCCTTTACAGAATCTGCACTTTTTTGGGGCTGGCTAAATTGGTCGTTGTGTAATATGATGAACGGTGAACACCTCAGAATGTGAGGCGATGATGAAAGGAACTCTCGTCTTTAATAGATGATAAAAGGAGAAGGTTAACAATAACACTGAGTGTGAAGAACTTCCTGCTTTCATACGCTCTGCTCTGCCCCCATATGCTGAAACTATACACTGAAGTGCAAGAAAAACCGCAACACCAGTCTAACACTTGGTCTGTCTCTCACGAGGCATGGACGCCACAAGCTCGCGGAAATATTCAGAAGGTAATAAACACCATACATCCTGCGGAACGCTCCACAATTCTGTCGTAATCCGAGGTGTAGAATTTCTGTGTTCCACAGCGCCTTGTATGGCATCCCAGATGTGTTCGATAACGTTGAGATCTGGTGACTTGGGTGTGAATGACTAAACCCCAAACTCAGATGAGTGTTCCTCTGAACATAATGTGGCGCTTCTAGACGCGTCTGCCGGTGCGTTGTCCTGTTGGAAGAGGACATAAACAGGTGTCATTCGTCAGAAAGGAGACACACACCTGAGACGTTCACCTGTCAGAGACGTTTGTAGATGTACCAGGGGTCCCAGTTAAACAAACCCTATACCATTATAAACCCATCACCAGTCTGTACCAGTTTTTCAGGTACTTCAGTGTATCTACCACTTGAGTTTGTTCTTAGAAAAACAACAGACGGAATTTTAATGACACCTTTTTTCTCTGTACCTTTCGTTGCCTTTTCATTGCTCTTTTACTGAAACTTCAAAGATGCGAATAACTTTTTCTTAGGTATCTTTAAAATTCTGTGGTTGTTACGAATATAGAAACCTTTTTTAATGGATTATCCGTAATGTTTGATTGGATCGGGATTTGTTCATTCATCCTGTTTATCTAATTGTGTTTTATTGTTAGTAGAGAGTGAAGCTGGACCTGATCCAGCTCCTCTTAACTGGGCAGAATTGAACCACAAGGTTGAGACAATTTGAAGACCGAACACATCACAGCAGCACTACTAGGCTGTCTCATATCAAAGACTTTTTCATACACGCTCGAGAAATACCCCCTCTTTTTTTCCATGCCCATCATATCCCATATGCCAGAGATGCAAGCAGTGAAATCAGTGTTGGGTTCAGTGTTTGTGGTCTATGCTGCCTTTGAAGTATACAGCCCCTGAGTTGGGACTGTTGGGATTGTGGGTCTGCCTCGAAACATAGTAAGCTCTCTAAATCGTAGTAGTGCTGATACCTAGTCCTGGCGATTTCGAATCGATTCAAAACGCCCAAAAATCAAATTTAAATTGCGTTTAAGTTTTATTTTGTGTCGATCCGACTCCCGAGCATACTGCATATCGTATTACGTGTTTACTCGACCACCATAGAAGAGAGCCATCTAGGCCACCGTACAGCAAGCTGGTTATCAGATCCCTGAGTCAGATTGAATGGAGGCCACTAGCATGGAGTCATTCAGACATGATGATACAAAATATAAACGCAGTAAAGCACTATGTAATGCAGTAACGCCATGGCTGGATTACTAACCGGGCCAGTGGGGCCAGCGCCCAGGGGCCCTTGAGGTCAGGGGGCCCCGGGGGGGGCCATGGCTCGAAACATTTTGCAATGCCTATCAACATTTATGATACAATATATTTTTATTTCCGAGGGCCCTCCATTTTAAGGATCCTCTGACTATTAGGGACTTTGACCCCGGGGCCTCTTGGGGGCCCTAGCCATGCTTTTGGGGCCCCTTATGAAAATGGATGAGGCGTTGTGCCACTGGGGCACTGCCCAGGTGCCCAGACTATCCTTAATCCGTCCTTGACTAACGCAGTCTGTGTTTTATTTACAGTTAAAGATAAATGCACTGTGGAAGACTGAAGTCTACGTTTACTTTTGTATTCATATATTTTTAATTATTTATTTATTTGTAAAAAAATTTAGCCAGACATCTAAGTGAACCTAATCCTGATCATTTAAGTTACAGAATTTTATCACAATCCTATTTTTGGTATAAATATAAAATGATGCAAAGATTTGATACATCAGGAAGCTAAATGTTATATTTTTGTCTTTTTATCATGTCAACCACATAATTTAAACAAAATGTATAAACCATGTGAATAGAAAAATCGTTCCTGAATCGAAAATCGTTCCTGAATCGAATCGTGACCCAAATAATCAGAATCGAATCGCCAGACACTGAGGGATTCACACCCCTACTGAATAAAGAGCATTTTACATCAGCGTATGTGTGAGAAGCCGAGAAGGCTGCTGTCCCTACTGTGAAATGATTTATTCTGTCTGTATATTCTGACCGAATTTTGAGGAAGCTCAGTGTGCCGCCATAGCTGCGAAGACAATCCCAGCGTTCCCTGTGGCACAAGAGATTTGTCCTGAGGCAAGTTCTGTTAGCTTAGTAACCGAGTCTCTGTCTAGCTAAAATGTTTCAATGAACTGCCTTCTTAAGTTCAGACCTCTTAATCCGCTCTATGTTGGCAGCTGCCTTGGTAGGCTAGGTTCACTAGCTTATAAGACAGACCCTGTGTTTTAGACTGGATAAGTGTGTTTGGTGTTGCAGCATCTTGCAGCATGGGTTAGGGGTGAGGGAGTATTGATTAGGGAGTAGAAGGAGCTGGAGCAGGAACGGCTTCAGCCCATGGACATTTGATTCTGTTAAGAGAAGAGGATCTCGATTGTTGTGTCTTATGTAAATATCGTGATTATTTTGTTTCCTTGTAACACACTTGTGACATACTGTCTTCTTTTTTTTTTTCTCCGCACCGCTTCAGCTGTTTATGGTGGACAATGCAGCGGACGACTGGAGGATAGCCATGACGTACGAGCGCATCTTCTTCATCTGCCTGGAAATCCTGGTGTGCGCCATCCACCCCATCCCGGGCAAGTACACCTTCACGTGGACAGCACGCCTGGCCTTCTACTACACGCCGTCCAAGACGGACGCCGACGTGGACATCATCCTGTCCATCCCCATGTTCCTGCGTCTCTACCTGATCGCCCGCGTCATGCTGCTGCACAGCAAGCTGTTCACGGACGCGTCGTCGCGCAGCATCGGCGCCCTCAACAAGATCAACTTCAACACGCGCTTCGTCATGAAGACCCTTATGACCATCTGCCCCGGCACCGTGCTGCTCGTCTTCACCATTTCCCTGTGGATCATCGCCGCCTGGACTGTCAGGGCGTGCGAAAGGTGTAGCAATGCTCGCGCAAAACACGCAGAAACACGGCCGGGTTTACACTCCAACACATACGGTTGCCATTCGTATTTGTCACTGCACCCTGCAGCGTAGCAGACTGTCATTAGAATTCTGTTTACGCTCCACGATAGAATGAGCAGCGCTAATTAAAACAGCATTGATTGGCCCTACAGCGGCGACACATCTGCTGTTCGGAAAACAGTAGCATGTTCTTTTTTTTTTTTAGGTGTCAGATAAGGGCCTGCAGTTTAATTCAGCCTTTCCTCGGCTCACGCCGGGACGTTGTCAAAGTTACTGTATTAGTGTTCGGTTTACTCCAGTATACACCGTATTAACATTCCGCCTCTCAAGTTCTCTCCCGGGAGTTCCGGCGCTGCAGATATCCGTTTTTCCTACACCTGAGTCATCGAATGAAGGCTTTGATAATGACCCGATTAAGATCATTAGGACTACAGCAGAGGTGCTGTGCTACTACCGAGGTACAATGTCGCACTTTCCGATCCGCGAGTCACGGCAGAGATTTTATACTGTAGAGTTAAACCACTGTGTGAAAAATAAATGGCGAAATCTGTCCCGCCCGTCTATAGAAAGAACCAATCAGCATATTAGTAAAGGTGTCTGGGTCTGTCGTCGTCTTTTGTTAACGCATGCACAGATTAGTGAAGCTTTTGACTTTTCGATAGCTTTAACTGGTTTCCAACGCATGTTGTTAGGATGGTATTGTTCAAGAAGGTTTTACATAATATGACAATTTATTCCAAGTTTTTTATTATTATTATTATTATTATTGTGTTAGTTTAATATTATATATATAAAACGTTGACATTGCATCAAGCAACTCGTGTTGTCATGGAAACAGCTGTAAAGCAGAAAGGTGACGTAAAATAATCCCGTTATGCGCATGCGTAGTAGCCAGACAAACATAAAAAATCTTATTTTTTCTGTGTTATATTAATCCAAAAGCAAAGGTAAGGTTTACCATTTTCATCAGATTTTACCAGTGATTTCAAACATGTGATTTTTTTTCTGTAATTACTATTTTAGTTCTGTAGAAATAGACGTCTCCCTATTCAAAGAGATAGGAGTCTGGTCTTGTATGGCTGAAAATAACTTCCCGATGGCGGCGAGCGAACAGACTTGTCTTATACTGACTTTGGTCACGGCTCTGTGGGGCGCTTCCCGAATATCCTTTGTGCTCGGGAACAATATGTACGTTGCAGTGTTTCCGGTTTATTATGTTAAACTAATACACAGTCATCTTAACACCGTTACTCTCGCTTGGAAGGCAAAGAAGTTGCTTTTCGTCGCAGTTCATTTCGCCTTTCGCCAAGTTGATCAAATTATCAATAAACAGGTTATCCCTGCAAAAAAAAAAAAAAAACTGTAAGGCGCTGCTAATTTTTTAAAGCTCCCTTACACAAGACTTTCCTCACTTTTCTCTTCTCACTTATTAAAAAAACAAGCCTGTGTTTACTGAAGCTCTACCAAACTCTGGCTATACAGCCTGTCCATTTTAGCGACGCTCCAAGGCACTTCCTTTCATTTATATATACACTGAAAAACTGGTATATACCTGCTAGGTCCCCCACTGGGCAAGGAATCCAATAGCTTGTGGAAATATTACTGCAGAACAATCCACAATTTTGTCTTTTCCCAATTTGTAGGATTTCCGCAGCACGTTGCGTGGCATCCCAGATGTGTTTGATAATGTTGAGATCAGGTGGAAATTGCAAAACTCAAAACTCAGACCATAATTTGGCGGTGCATTGTCCTGTTAGAAGAGGCCAAACCCATCAGAATGAATGCAGGACATGAACGGGTGTTCACCTGTCAGAGACGTTTGTGGATGTCCCAGGGGTCCACCAGCCTGTGTGTTTTGCATAGGCTTTTCTATACCAGTTTTGGCACTTCAGTGTGTGCATGTGTGTATATATTTACAGGTAATTGATTTGAAAGCAGTGTGAGTCTATACACATATCACGTATCTACACACAAACTATTTAACATATGAACTATTTATAACTAGGGGCAGGACTTGCTATGTGTCTCTTATTAATATTTCAAGCAGTGGCCTGTTTTTGCCCTTGTCCACTACGATTCCCCACGTGCCCATATCTTTGATGCACCACAGTAAAAAAAATTGTGAGGCAAAAATAAGTGTGGAGGCTGCTTTAGATCTTAGTGTGGCTTAGCTTTTCGTTTACTTTAGCATAGCCATGTGCCAGCTAGTGTATGGAGAACAGCTCACCTGAAGTTGTGTATCTTGTCCAATCTCGATATATAGAAGATTACACTAAAGTGCCAGAAAATCCGAACAGACAAGCCTATGCAAAATACATAACAACGCACGTCGCTAATTGTTTGCATCCACCAGTGTGTATATAAAGTGATAGATATCTAGGGAAGCTTTATATAATGGTGTGGGTAATGGTTTGTTTAGCTTCCATTCCATAGGACCCCTGGTACATCTACAAACGTCTCCGACAGTGAACACTATGTGTGTCTGATGAGTTACACCAGTTCATGTCCTACATTTATTCTGAAGAGTTTGTCCTCTTCCAACAGGACAAAACAATTTTAGAGACACCAATTTATGGATTATTAATAGAACACTCGTCTGAGTTTGGGGTTGACAGATCTTAGAGAATTGTAGGAGGTATGGCGTTTATTGCCTACAGAATATTTCCGCAAACCCATGTAGTTCGTGCCGAGTCGTATTTCTGCAGTCCTACGTTTCCTTGGGGGACCTAACAAGTATTAGATTAGTGTACCAGATTTTCTGGCACTTCAGTGAACATCACATATTACATGTGTTCAGGCTCCATTCGAAAAAGTTGGGAAACATTAATAAGATGCTGATATTTAAATACATGTGTACGTGTCAGCATATCTGTTTCATATAGACCACACTTTCCATAATTTCTGTGTAAAACTGGACATTTATACATGGTCTGTGTTGAAAAAAGCTTCAGATTATTAAAGGATTATGATGTGGTACTTATCCGATGTTAGTCCCAGAACCTTTAGCTAGCATGCTAAGCTAGCTACCTGGCTAAGTTAGAAAACTAGCAGGTTAACTAGCATAGTGGTACATAGCTTCAGAGGAATCAGCACACATATAATATCATATATATTTATATACTGAAATATAACAAATATAAACGCAGCATTTTTGATTATGTTCCCATTTTTCATCAGCTGCAAAACATGCGCGATTATTGCACAGGTGAGCCTCAGGCTGGCCACAATAAACGGTCACTCTAAAATGTGCAGTTTTATCACAGCACAATGCCACAGATGTCACATGTTTTGAGGGAGCGTGCAGTTGGCATGCTGACACTCCACATGAGCTCTGAAGGTATCTGGGACAAGGACATTACCTTCTGTGGGATCGGACTAAACTGATTAGCCTTCATGCCACCGAGCACATCAGTGAGCCTTGAAGCACCGATTACCCTGTCACTGGTTTACCTTCGTTGGACCACTTTTGGTAGCCACTGTATACTGGGACACGCCCCGCAAGACCTGTTTTGGAGATGCTCTAACCCAGTCGTCTAACCATCACAATTTGGCTCATGTCAAAGTCACACAGATCAGATTATCTTCTTACAAAGGTACCTGTCAAGGGGTGGGATATATTAGGCAGCAATTGAATTATAGTGTGTGTCTAGGTGACTCGGTCAGAGCATCTCCAAAACAGCAGGTCTTGTGGTGCGTGTCCCAGTATACAGTGGTTAATACCAGTGGTCCAAGGAAGGACAACCAGTGAACCGGAGACGGTGCTTAGTGGGGTAAAGGCTGGACTGTCTGGTCTGATCCCACAGAATGTCTTGGTTCCAGATACGACAGAACAGCTTTAGAGGTCTTGTGGAGTCCATAATTCATTGAGTGAAAGCTGTTTTGGCCGGTGGTGTTAATGTAATGGCTGATCGGTGTACATCATGTATCATGCATCATGTGGAGCATATTTTTAATAGCTTAAATGTTGCTTTTTAAAAAAAAACAAACAAACAGTGCATTGGTTCTTCAGTGGGCCTACGAATAGCTGTGTACGGCTCGGTCTCCCTGTCGCACCTGACAGTCTGGAGCGTTTCTCAGGTTTCATTCCCGGAGGTGCTTTGTGAACGGACAGTTAGGGAACAACCTGTTTAACAGCCTGCTTGGAAAACTAGGACAAACGTCTATCAGGTCACCCTGACGCTTCAGTTTTAAAAACGCACAAACAAACCTGTGACTAGATTAACACAATCTGATGCTACAGATGGCAGCTCGTATCTGTGAATCGCATATTAAACGGTTTAATATAAGCTCTCTGATTAGTGCTGTTTATTTCTTTCAGTGTAGCTGATTTCATTATGAGGGGTAAAATCTGATCCTCAGACATGAGTACGGACCAGAAAGTGAACGTTACAGAGGAACATAGCTGCCACCTAAGGAGAAAAATCCTCATCAGTTTCTCATTCATTGTGATAAGCGACTTCGGTCTTTTTACTAGCAGGAAGCGGTTTCTCGTCATTATGAGAAAACGTCTCGTTATTACAAGGAAGCGTTTCGTTATTGTGACAAAACGTCTCCTTATTACCAGAGGACACTGTAGTACCACAAGAGGAGATCTCTTTTACAAAGAAGAAGCTTGTTTCTACAAAAAAATCTTATTATTATAAGAAAATACAGAGAAAACGTCTTGTTAGTACAAGAAATGTCTCACTGCTAGAAGAAAGCTCTCATTACTGTGAGATAACATATCATTAATACAAGAAAACATCTAATTTTCACACTAAAGTGACACAATGACTGGTACACCACTCTAATACTTGGTTAGGTCCCCCACGGGAGCGCAGGTCTGCAGAAATACAGGTATATTCTGTAGGTAATAAACACCACACTTCCTGCAGAACGCTCCACAATTCTGCTGTATTCCGAGGTGAAGGATTTCTGTGTTTCACAGCATGTTGCATGGAGTCCCAGATGTGTTCGAAAACATTGAGATGGTATGTTGAGGACATATGGTGATCACTGCCTACAGGATGTCTACAAAACGTCTTGTTGCTATGAGTAACCATCTTATTATCAAGCCATACATTATTATAAGGCGTTTTCTTTCAATATTAAAATCTTTTATCTTTTATTTTTTTTACTTTTTGCAGTCAAAAAAGATATCTTATAATTACAAGATTTTCTTTCAGGGCAGTAATGTGCTTCACCTGAATGTGTTGATAACCTGTGTTCCTCATGCCCATGCTGTAGGTACCACGATAACCAGGATGTAACCAGCAACTTCCTAGGAGCCATGTGGTTGATCTCAATCACTTTTCTAACCATCGGATACGGGGACATGGTCCCTAACACATACTGTGGGAAAGGGGTCTGTCTCCTCACCGGGATCATGGTGAGTCTACGGTTCGCTCGAACCTCGGTGTATAGTTTTCATGCTTCTTTGGGATTCTAAAACCAAAGCTGTGCTTGTGGAAAGGTCCGTCGCTTCCTGGTACACCGATCAGCCGTGATGTCAACACCACCAAACCACTGTGTAACATTAACTGAGTCATAATAATAGCATCTGTCGAGAGGTGGGATATATTAGGCAGCAATCGAACATTCAGTTTTTGAAGTTAATGTGTTGGGAGAAGAAAAAAATGGGCAAGGGTAAAGAATCTGGGTGTCTTTCAGAAGGGCCAAATTGTGAGATTTGATGACTGTGTCAAAGCATCAACAAAACAGCAGGTCTTGTGGGGTATGTCCTGGTATTTAGTGGTTAGTACCTACCAAAAGTGGTCCAAGCAACGGGGTCATGGACACCCAAGGCTCTCTGATATGATTGGTGGGCAAAAGCTTGCCCATCAGGTCTGATTCCACAGAAGGTCCACAGACGTCTTGTGGAGTCCATGCCTTGATAGATTAGTGCTGTTTAGGAGAGGGATGTTAACGTTATGGCTGATCAGTGTATACTGCTATTATGTTATAAAATACTGTGGAAAATATGATAATGCTGTTTATTTTGCTGTGGGAAATCTAACCTCAGGCAGTGTTTCATCTTTATTTGTCCTCCTCAGGGTGCCGGATGCACTGCTTTGGTGGTTGCTGTGGTCGCAAAAAAACTGGAATTAACCAAAGCCGAAAAACATGTACATAACTTTATGATGGACACGCAGCTGACAAAAAGAGTGAGTCAACGCCGTCACAAGACGACTTTCCAGGAATCCTGATCTGTTATACAGCAGTAAACTGTACAAATAAAAATCTCTCCCAAGGACAGATTAAAGCAGTACAGAGTGAACTTGCAGCCTGTGTGATGAAACAGGAAGGTTCAAGGGTTTTGTTTTTGGAAACTCCTTATTTAGAGCATTTGAAAGTTCTTACAGACAGAGAAACCATGGCAAGAATGGTCAAAGGAGTCTAGACATTAAGATTGGATGTAATTTTAACACCTTCATGTATACTGTCCAGATTGTCTAGACAGTCATTGTAAGCCTCTTTTATTTATTTTAGGAAAATTAGTGTAAATAAGAATGTCTGTAGCTCTAATATAGCTTTCCATGCTGTTTGTCAATCTCAGTGTTTATTAGATTTCTACCTTAAATAGATGGATGGATGGATGAATAGATTGATGGAGGGATGGTTGGATGGATGGATCGAAGGATGGATGGATGGTTGGATTGATCGATGGATTGATGGATAGATGGTTGGATGGATGAATGGATGGATGGATAGAAGCAACAGGTAATTAGGTAATTTAACACTGAGAAGCAGCAACAAGAGGGTTTAAATGCACTGACTAATGATGGGGAAACTTAAAACAGGTAAACATGATCATGGAAACATAAGGGAGACAGCCAATGACTAGACAGAGGAGAAGATGTGAATAAAAACCAAGAATGCTGAAGTATGTGACGTCTACACTGGTAGCGACAAAGTGTTGCTATTTGTTCATTTATTTATTTAAACAGCCCTTAAATGTTCAAATATGATATTTTTTTAAAATAATTTTGGTCTTCAGCACATTACTTAATGTATATTCGTACATTGACTTGAATTCTATAAACGTTAGAAGATTGAAAGGTGAATTTTTATTTGTTTATTTAATTATTTTAAATTATTTCCGGCATGGACTATCCATTTACTTTTAAGTTACTTTTAAGATGTTTAAAGTCAGATTCATGTATACATTATGTAATTTTAAATAAAAAATAAATTATTTAGAATTGAATGCATGTAAATAATTAAAAAAATGATATATTATATTTAATAATATTTTCAATATTAATATTTAATCATTGCTCATATTAGCCCTGAAGCTAATGCAGGTAACAGGTCATTGAAATGTCTCAGTCTGACTGTGAGTAACCACGTTTCCTCTACCTCAGGTGAAGAACACTGCTGCAAACGTTCTCAGGGAGACGTGGCTCATCTACAAGAACACCAAGCTGGTGAGGAAGATGGACCACGCCAGAGTCAGGAAGCACCAGAGGAAATTCCTTCAAGCCATTCACCAGTACGTACCGTTCCTGTACCAGTGTTTCACATGTCAGTCTGCAGTTGCGTCTTCTCTGTGACGGACCTACGTTCTGAGCTCTGAATTGTTTGACACCTGTAGCGCAGGGTTACAGCGATGGTGGAACAGATCAAGCGTTGTTTTTTTCTGAAGGACAGCTTTATTATCAGTGTCTCTCGGTATTGGTGATTATTATTTTGGTGTTTGGACAGGCTTGGACAGACTAATGGTTCTGGGGGGTTATTTTTTTGTCTTTTCTCTGCTCTGGCAAACTCATCAGGTATCTTTAAGGGGTTACATGAGCTGAATGGGGTGTCCGGTCCTGACTTTGGTATCTAGGTCCATCGAGTGCCAGTTAAATACTTAATAAAGTCCACCAGTTTGAATGATGCCTAATGGTGTAGTTATAGCTGCTGTCTGACTGCACTGACATTTAACTTCTCATCCAAATGGAGCTGATTGACTTATTTTTTTAAATCATATTTTCTGTATATACCTCTACAACTCAGACCATGCTGCCGACAATTCCACTGACTCCACAGCATGATAGACTGATGTATATTCCCATGGTTTAGCACCAACCAGGTAATAAAAGTAGCAACGGATAAAATATGGCTAAATCTATTGTTCATGGGCACTTCAGTCGAGTCTTGCCTGTTGCCCAGGTTTGAGCCCTGAAACCGACAAGACTCGACTGAAGTGCCCTTAAGCAAGGCACCTAACCCCCCTGGACACTGTGGATAGGGGCTGCCCACTACACAGCTGGGTTAAATGGTGAGGTCAATTCCAGTGCACAGTGGTCAAAAGAGTGGCTCACTTTCACTTTCCATTTCACTTACATGCTCAATAATCCAGGTAAGAAAATCTCAGAAAGTTGAATCAGTTCATCAGGACAGTTCAGTAAAGAAACGTTTAATAACACATCCAAGTGACTCTGTCAGGTTCTGCTGATTGTAAGTATCCCAAACCGTGTAAACAGCACAGTTACATGAGGATGAAACGGGTGATTGCGTTCATATGCAAACTGCAGTGACGGTTAATAACAATGGCCATGTGTACTGTTCACGAGGGATTAAGGAATAGGTGCGAAGTCACAGAGAAATGCTCAATGGTGTGAGAAAACTTTATCCCAGTCAGGGTGGATTTTAATCCTGTTCTAGCCGTACTGGATGGTAGATGGGAATACGTCTTGGATGGGATGCTCACTCATGTTTACTCATTCATTCATTTACATTTATAGCATCAGCACACCAGACTTTCAAATCCAAATCCGACCACTACCAAGCTGCAACTGCTGGTCCCTTGAGCCTCAAATGTTTAGTTGTATGGGAAAAATTGGAAAAATGTTCTGCCATCTGCCAAATGTAAATCTGAAGAGTTCACCCTTATCCAGAGCTGATACAACTAAGCAGTTGAGGGTTAATGGCCTGGCTTAAGAGCCCAGCAGTGGCAGGACGAGGATGGTGGTGGTGGGATTCACATTTAGTGTCAGTGTGAAGTAGTGAACATATGGAAGGTTGGAGGAAACCAGAGAACCTAGAAGAAACCCACACGGATAAAATAGACAGAAACCCGAGCTCAGGATCGCACCAGGGAGCTGTGAGGCGGCGTCGCTCACCGCCGCGCCGTCCCTTTAAGAAACCTAACGCCCATCTCAATCCGAAATAATGTCAGGACCTGCCTATTTCCACCTACGCACTTATATCACACTGCATCTGGCGTGTTAGAGCCGAGACAAAACACAGGACTCTCGGATTTACTTAGCAGCAACTCGGAGTAAACTTGGCACAGCTTCAGTCTTAAACTTAAATCTATTCACGTATAATTCATCCACAGTGTTAGCACTGAGAGTGCACATCCCATGGGCCTGTCTGGAATAAAAAGGCTTTTTAGTCAAAAATCCCCACTGGCCATGTGATATGCTCCATTTCTACTGTTAATTTGTGCTCAGGAATCACAGTGGGAGCCTGAAAGTGACTTGAAATGCATAAATCCTGCATTAGTCCTACTGTTTAGCACCAGCACACACTTTGCTTGACATTTATAGGACATCTAAAAGCAGCAGTGCACCCTGTAAATGTCAGACTGTTAACGTGGAAGATTTGGTGATGTTGGATGCGGAAACGTGTGTTTTTGTTTATGTTTCTGTTCTACACCGAAGTGTAGGATTTCTGTTCCACGGCGCTTTGCATTGCATCCCAGACGTGTTCGATAACGTCGAGGTCAGGTGACTTAGGTGTGAACAGCAAAACCCCAAACTTAGGTGAGGGTTCCTACAACTATAATTTGGCATGTGTGGCTGCGCATTGTCCTTCTGGAAGAGGCCAAACCCATCAGAATGAGCGCAGGACATGATAGTCGGAAAGGGCGCACGCGTAGCGTTCACCTGTCAGAGACGTTTGTAGACGTACCAGGGAACGCCAGCTAAACAAACCCCACACCATTATGGAGGCACCACCAGCATGTATTTGCATAGGCTTGTTCGTACCAAGTTTTCTGTGTGGCAAGTGTGTGTGTGTGTGTGTGTGTGTGTGTGTGTGTGTGTGTGTTTCATTTACATTCAGAGGAAGAAAACTGAAACCTTCATTATGAGTAACATTGTCTTTGAAATCTTAATAAGGAAACAATTAGCCAGACTGACAAGAAATTAAAAAATAAAAATTGATAAAATCTGGAACAGGAAACGTTTTTGGAAAACAGCCGGAACGTCCTGAGGCTCGTCCCGTCCTCCCTCTGTCCTTTCTGTTCTTCAGGGACCATTTTCACCTCCTTTCATACACACAGTAATACGTTTTCTCTGTTTTTTGTCTTTCCATGCACTTTAATTCCTCTCTCTCTCTCTCTCTCTCTCTCTCTCTCTTTCTCTCTCTCCCTCCCTCTCTCTCTTTTTCTCTCTTTCTCCCTCTCTTGTTCGCTCTCTCCAGCTGTCACTTTTCTTTTTTCCCTTTTTTTTTATCTGTTTATTCATCTCTTGCCTTCTGTTCATCTGCCATGCACCACTGGCTTCATGTTTAACTTGATATTATCAGCAAAGGAAACACTGCGGGATTATAAATGATTTGCATTGGAAGTTTACTGTGTCTCTTCTGACCCTCATGACAGACAGTTAAATCCATTGTGCAAATTCATGCGCTTTATCTTGTTGTTGGTGTAAAACACATTTAAACAGTATGGTAAAAATGTCATGTTATGACACGTATATTGACAACGCGTGTATTTGTGGTAGTCGCTGAAATCCCTTAACAAGCCGAGTAAAAGTTACAGCAGTTTACAGTGGAAAATGATAAAATTTTATGTAATGGCTGAAGGACACGGACACATTGACTGTCTAAAAGCAGCTGATTATATTGGGACGTTTATTTAACCTAGCAGGTTTCCCTAGTGTCCTCCTGTTTCCTTCCACCCTCCCTAAAAACTAGATCTCAATTCAAAGTACACTAACGTCAGACTAGTGCACTACAATGTAGTACCAACTTGGCAAATTTGATATATGGTCATTTCGCAATCGGAACAGCAGAGTACTTAATGATGTGTACTATAACAGCCATTATATAGAGTGTAACACTTACTATAATAGAAAATTAAGACTAGCTGAAACATTGTTTAAAAATATAAAGACAGCTCTCTAGTTCAACATTACATTTAAATAAAATATATCGCTATAAACTGTAATTTGCCCTTAGCCAAATCGATTTGCACAAGAACAAATAACAGATTTATATAATGAGACTAAAGATGTATCGGTGGCACACAAATTTAATTTTAATTATAGCTTGTGTTACCACTACCCATATATTACAGCCAGCAGCAAATTTCAAAGATGATATCCCTGAAATCAGGCTGTTTACTGTGGGCTAGCATCAGCACTGACTCCCTGGTCACAGCTCAGGCTGTCCTGCTAGCAGGACCACACGTTTCCTCTTCTGCAATCACGCAAAGATTGCACATCCCATGCACAAGGCACATCCCATCGCGTCCTTTATAACGTAGGTTGAGCAAGAACGCGTCCGGATTTTGGACTGGATTTGGCGAGATGCAGACATCCATATGGGCTGGTATATATACTGTAAGCTGATTGAGAGCTGATGAGGATGATGAAGTCAGGTGACACTGCTGGCTGGAAACCATATAGGCGTGGTAGGATCTGAAAGACACCAGAGTAAGAGTGGCAGGCGGGGCAGAATGTAAACAGACCCCCAAAGTGTGACAAGGTCTAGTATGTCTGAATGTGTGTGTGTATGATGCCTTCAAGAATGTATTCCTATCTTGTTCCCAAATGTTCCTGGGATTGGATTGGGATTTATTGGTTTCTAAAGGTAAATGAATATAAAAATATATTTTTTTTAAATGAACGCAAAAACCTCCGACCATTGAGACTAAACAAAATTATATTCATTATATTCGTTTGACCTATGCATTCAACCCATCCATGCAATAAAATTCACAGACCCGTGAACGCACACTAGGGGGCAGTGACCACACTTGCCTGGAACAATTGGCAGCCCCTGTCCACAGTGCTTGAGAAGCAGTTGGGGGGTTTAGGTGCCTTGCTGAAGGAAACTTCAGTCGTGTCTTGTCAGTACAGGGGATCGAACCGGCAACCTTCTGGTCTGTAACCTCGAGCCACGGCTACATACAGACGGTCGTTAATTAAACTATTTTCTCATCTACCGTGATCTTTAAAATAAATATAAAATAAACATAAGAATAATTTTTTAAGGAATTAACTTAAAGGTGTCTGTATATGTTATAGGCAGCCGTGGCTTAGTGCTTAGGGAAGGTCGCGGGTTCGATCCCCACACAGGGCAAGACACGACTGAGGTGTTCTTGAGCAAGGCTCCTAACTCTCATTACTGCTCCCCAGGCACTGTGGTTTGGGGCTGCCCCCTGCTCTGGGCAAGTATGTTCACTGCCCCCTAGTGTTCACTGGTGTGTGTGTTTCTCTGCATGGACGGGTTAAATGCGAAGGTCACATTCTTTCTGTGTGCAAACACAGTAAGGCAAAATAGTTTTCTTTCTTGTCTGCTAGATTTTCAGAGTTTGTGTCTGTAGGTTTGCGCTAGAGCTATGAGGCTAATGTTGGTATATTAGGTTACGTCACATCAGACAGCTTTATTGAATTGTACATTTTTTTGGCTAAAATAGGTTAAGACCACTTTTAAAAAAAACCCTGGTGGCCAAAAACAGCGAGCTAAAAACAGTTGTAGCTTCTCCATATCTTAATTAACGTGATCATTTCATTTGTATTTGTATTGTCATTAATACACACATCAGATTTTATAGATGCGTTAAACCTCCAGCGTGAGTGTACCTTGTTATGCTAACGAACAGACGGCACGCTATGACAGCGATCTGGATGTATTTCCTGATTAATGACGCCAATCGAAGCAAAGCAGACAGCAAACTGTGCTCTGTAAAATATTCCGAAGTAAGAACTACAGCATCCTTCTACAGCAGCTGAAACCTGATAAAACATATTTGTAGCATTTAATCAGTCTCTTTCTTTAATAGCAGTGACGCGACCATGCTGAGAAACTACAGCATGTGAGATCACTTCAGCTCTGTGAGCAATGCTTCATAAACACAAACAAAAATCAGCTACATGTCCCTTGTTTTGATTTAGGCACAAATTTTGCATAATGCTAACTTTTTAGCGACAGTAGCCTCATAGCTCCTGTGTAAAACTAAAGAAGTGAACTTCAGACACAGACAGGTCTCAGATTGGGGCATATTTGTGATGATTATCTCTTTTTGGGGGGATAATTTGATTCTCTAAAGTCAGCTATATGCAGAGCCGGCCCGAGGCATACTCGAATTACGCGGCCGCTTAGGGCCCCAATGCCACCAGGGGGCCCCCAAGAGCACCAAGATATCATGATAAAAATATATATTTTAAAACTAACACTGAATAATAAAACTAAATGGTATTACACAGGTAAAAGTGATTATTATATTTATATTTAGGCACACCTATATAGGTTAATCAGTTGCTGCTGTTGGCTGCTGCCACTGTCGGGCACTTCAGCGTATTGTACAATATCTCTCTCTGGGCAAATCTCTCTAAGAAAATAAAATTAAATTTAAATAAATAAATAAAAATCAGCTCCCGCTTTAGGCCTTCCACTTCCTTTTTGTTTTGCCTCAGCCTCCTAGCATTAGCATTGCATTTTGCATGCAATCCATTTTATATTAGCCAGCTTTTTATTATGCTAAGCTGCTGCTGGGTTATTCAACGTCATGCAAAGTTATGCTAAACCTAACAGACCGGCCGTCTGCTATAAAACAAGTTTATTCCGCTATAAAAAGTCTGATGTCATAGGTTAGCAGGGAGTTGCAAGATTAATGAACATGGATCAATTCTGCAGTTTTCTGCCTTGTGTGTGTGTGTGTGTGTGTGTGTGTTTGTGTGTGTGTGTGTTAATAATAATCAATATGGCCAGCCAGTGTGTATGTATTAGCCTTATGCACCCTTTACATGATTCCTGATAATGGCTTTTGTGTAAAAGAAAAAAAAAAGAGAAGCTTTTTTAGCCTTAGATGTCATGCTGAATGTTACATGCTAACAGATGCTAGCACCTCATTTGCAATAGATGTAAATTACAGCATGCTAATTAGAGGATATTAGCATTCAGTCGTGTTAGTGTGCTTGATTTTATTTATTTAATTTCCTTAGGCTACATCCCACACACTTATAATTTTATCCTACACACTTCTACACAACAGCAGAACTCTGTAGTGTAACTCTTTTCAGATTAAAACACAACACTTTTACATTCTTACACTTTTTTAAGTCTTTTAAAGTCTTTTGATGCGTCAGTGCCCGTGCTACATTAGCGGAAAAGAGACTACGCTAATCACATTAAGCCAGCGCACATAAGCTAACGCAAGTCTATGGAGAGATGTCTTTACTAGAACTAAATCAGCAATAACTCACTTTATGTTCAACTAATTGCAACAAAGTGTGCTTTTTTTTTTTTTTTTTTTACAAAATTATCAACATATACTACATGGGCAAAAGTATTTGGACACCTACACGTTACACCTACAGGATCTTTCATGATGTCCTATTCTACATACATAGGCGTTAATGTGGAGTTGGTCCACCCTTTGTAGCTATAACACCATTGATTCTTCTGGGAAGGTTTTCTACAAGATTTTGGAGTGTGACTGTGGGAATTTTTGCCCATTCATCCAGAAGAGCATTTCTGAGGTCAGACACTGATGTTGGATAAGAGGACCTGGTTCACAGTCTCTATTCTAGTTGATCCCCAAGGTGTTGGATGTGGTTGAGGTCATGGCTCTGTGAGGGCCAGACAAGTTCTTCTACACCAAACTCACCCAACCAGGTCTTAAAGGACCTTTCCATTGGGGCACAGTCATGCTGGAACAGAACAGAGCCTTATCCGAACTGTTCCCATAAAGATGGAAGCATACAAGGCATTCACTCTGTGCTTTTGATTGTATCCCGATACTTTTGTCCATATTGTGCATCTCAGGTTATCTATATACACCGATCAGCCAAAAGATTAAAACCACTAACATGTCAAGTGAATAACATTGATGATCTCATTACAAGGTCAGGTGTCATGGGGTTGGATTTATTAAGCAGCAAGTGAGCAGTCAGTTTCTTAATGTGGCAAGTGTAAGGATCTGAGTGACTTTGGCAAGGACTAAATTGTGATGTCTAGGTAACTTGGTTAGAGCATCTTAAAAAACAGCAGGTCTTGTACTGTAGGGTGTGTCCCAGTATACAGAGGTTAATACCTGTCAAAAGTGAACTGACGACAAGGTCATGTACACCCAAGGCTCAGTGGTTGTGTGGGGTAAGGGATAGCCTGTGTGGACCGATCCCACAGAAGATCCACAGAAGGGTCTGTTGCTAATTTTTCATCTTCAGTGGTCCTGTGGGATCAATGCCTTGACAGGTCAGATCTGGTTTAGTGGCTGTTTAGGCAGGAGGTTTTAATATTATGTCTGATGGGTGTATATCTGTACTGTTGATCATTTACAAGATTTATTTTGTGGCATAAAAACACAAAGCATAAGATGATTACATCTTAGTAAGCACGGAAACCAATCACAAAAGCAGCAAATAATAAAAATATCAACTAAAACCTGAGCTTGTGTTAGTGAGAAGCTACATTTTTACATTACAATTATGTATTATTACGTATTATATTATGCATTATATAGTAAACAATATAGTATTTTATTCAACCATAAACAAATAAAGCTCTGTTGATGTGCCATTAGTTCTGAATGGTGACTACAGTAATCCTATTATACGCTGAAGTGTCAGAAAAACTGATACAAGATGAGCCTGTGCAAATACATAGGCTGGTGCTGGGTCCATAATGGTATGGGGTTTGTTTAGCTGGCATTCCATATGACCTCTGGTACGTCTCTAAACATCTCATCACCTGGTCGGCCAAAAGGGCACAAAAGCATGGCTCGCCTGCAGTTGCTCCCCAGGCGCCGTGGATAAAGTTGCCCATCGCTCTGGACGAGTGTGTTCACTGCCTCCTAGTGTGCACACTTTTAACCCATGCGTGCAGTGAAACACACACACTAGGGGGCAGTGAGCACACTTGTCCAGGGTGCCCAGGGAGCACTTGTGGGCTAGCCTTTCTCAAGTGCACTTTCTCTAGTCATATCTTGTCGTTGCGGGGATCAAACTGGCAACCCCCCATAGTGTCTAGCGCAGTACACTAGATAAAATCCAGTAGATAATCAATCCAGTAGATAATCAATCCAGTAGATAAATAAATTTATACAATATATAAATAAACAGGATAGAACAGCTCACATGTGAAATAAAAAAGACACTGTAATAAATAAAGGACGTGCAGTGTAAACCCAGTACATACGTACATGTGAGGGATGGATAACCTGGTGCGTAGCCGTTATTCCAAAGGTGTTCAGCGGCAAAACATGTATTCATGGATCTCACTTTGGACACATGTCACATGCCACATGTCTGGGTTTTACATGTGAAAGTAAACCGCTCACTGACCACTGTGCTTGCCTACAGATTAATTTGACCTCTGCATTTAAATCATCCATGCAGTGAATCACACACACACACACACATACACACGCATGCATACACACACAAGGGGGAGGTGACCACGCATGCCCGGTGCAGGGGGCAACCTTATTCTTGGTGCTCAGGTCAGGTGCTTTGCACTCTATTCATATTCTGGGGATTGAACCGGTGACCTTGTGGTCGCAAGGCTGATTCCTTAACCACAAGTTAAATCCTCACCAGCATTCTTACACCTTGGATGTACAGCCAGGACGTCTGTGTTCTTCCAGCTTCATGGCAGCATGTGGGTGTGATGGTCCGGTGTCCATATACTGTTGGTGTTAGAGGTGTACATACAGAGAACATTACCGGATTATTTTGTTATTTGGTAGCATCTAATGTAACATGATTAAAGAACTGACCACAATACAACCTCTTATAAAAAAAATAAATTTTTGTATGTATGTGAGTATGTACGTAAAAGGGCTGTATATCTTATCTGATGTTATAGTAGCCCATTTAATCCTGCTGTAAATTCATGCTTTTCAAATTTTGCTATTTCCGGTGCAGGTAACTAAATACAGTAAGTAGAATTTCCAGTGCTGGAGGCAGCATCTGGCTGAGAAATCAGGAGCAAAATTATGACGCCGCTACAAAGCTGGCCAAAAATAAGGAGGTAATTTGGTCAGGATGGAAATGAAATCACAGAAGAGCGCCTGCACAGGATGAAATTACCCCAGGTCCTTTTGTGTGAAGCAAATCCTGTCCAGATAAGATAAGTCCAACTGTCTGTGTTTCCCTGAGAAAATGAGAAAATTCCTTCTGCTTTAATCATTTTAGTGCAGTTTGTCTAGTTGTCGCTTGGTAAATATACAGGAGAACTATAGGTGCTGTATTTATTCATGTTCACGTATCCAGAGATGATTAAAGTAAATAGTAACGTTAAAGGTTTTTTCTTCGGGTTACTCGTGTATGGTGTGGGATTACAGCTGCAGCGCCGTACTCCTGGAGTCATCCTTCACCGCACAATCCGGTGTTTTTCCTGCTCTAACACAGCTGACTCAACTCGTCAGCTCATTAACAAACCCTTCAGGAGGTTAAAGTGTGTGTGTCAGCACAGGGAAACACTAAAACCCCGCACTGAAACGGGGAGCAAATTGCAGAACGCTGCTGTGCGTTATTGTTTGGGGCTGTTATTTGCTTAAATGGGTTTTGATTAGAGGTCTTATATTCCGGCGTTTATATTTTTTTTACAGGGCTTTCGCTGTGTTTAATAGAGGTTTTACAGATACACTGAAGTGCCAGAAAAACTGGTGCACCAGCCTAATAGTTGTAATGGTCGGTCCGTCCACAGGAGTCTCATGGAATGCCAGCTAATCAAATCTGATACGTTTATCAAACCACTACTCGCTGCTACGGTTCCCTGTTGACATGGCTTCATAGGGTTTTCTTAACACACGGATCCTCCCATCTCCCTGAAACCTGGCTCGTCAGAACAGACTCATTTCCAGTCATCAAGCGTCCGTCCAGTGGCGGCGTTGCCAAGCCATGTCGAGCCGTACAGCCCTTTTTCATTCATTCATCAGCAGTGCTCGAGTTGGGTGTCGGCTCCTAAAGCCCACAGCTCTAGAAGCTTCCATAGATCCGTAGTCTATCGCTTTATACACGCACTGACGGACACATGACATGCATAGGTAGTGTTTTGCATGGGCTCATCTGTACCAGTTTATTCTGGCATTCAGTGTATACCTGGCGTTTGTTTTGGAAATGGTTTTAAGCCTTGTTTCAGTATTATGTAACTGAACCTGTGAATGCTGAAAGTGCAGCATTCAAAAACAGGTCAGATAGACGAGATATGAACGCGTCTCCTCTGT
>JAOVVF010000008.1:22519632-22534068 GCA_028565595.1 Duopalatinus emarginatus | reverse complement strand
GTATATATATTCCATTAAAACAGCAGCTGTGCTACATACTTTTACACATTTCTAGCCAGCTGATATTGTGTATAGTTTCTCTGAAGGCGGATCATCAGACCAGAGATATTCACTGATTAAGGGAAGATTCTTCACAGAGATTCATACATCTCTCTCTCTCTCTCTCAGAACGCAGCGCCCATAGCACTACATTAATATTCATGTTTCAGCCGGGACTACTTTCACACACCTTCTGACCAATCAGATCACAGCTGAAGTGCACTTTGGTGTAAAAGAGTCTGAACGTCTGTGTCTGTTTCACTGTTGTCTCCATGTCCAAGTGTGTCTTCATCCATGTGGACCTTCATACAGTTATTATAGTATCTTCATCTCACATTCAGAAAGAGGGATGCAAACTCTTTAATATACAATATAAGTATTTTCAATGACACCGTTTTACCATTTTGTTTCTTTTTAATGATCTTATTCATCGCTTACATACTGTACTCTGTGGTTACTATCAGTCTGTCTCAGAGTAAAGACTTTATAACATCATTTGTACAAAATATAAATCGGTGAAATGATGCTAAAGTGGAGCTCAGATAACTTAAAGGTGCAGTTTGTCATTTTCCAAAGAATTTTAAATAATCTGTAATAATCATACCCTTTTCAAAATTAAAAAAAAATATTGTATTACAAATTTCTACAATTTATTTGTATGCAGTCTTTAATTTTCCAAATTTCTGGCCCAGAAATGAATTCCTTCACAGCTGAAACATGGCTTCTCATCTCTGCTGCTTTGCTCCAAAGGTAATCATAGCACACAGAGACGGAGTGCCAGGCTGACACGCACAACAAAATCCTGTTGGTTGCCTGATTGGTTGAGACAGGGTCTTGGGTACGGTTGTGTACATGGAACAGCATGCACAGCAAGTCCTCATCTAAGGGCTTCACAGTCGACCCAAATGCATTTCAGGCAACGTCTCTGTTTAGTTTCAGAATTGGCTTTATTTTATGTATTTCTTGTACATTTTGATTGGATTTGTGCAACTCTGCCCGCAAGTGCGTGTGCTGATCACGTGTCCTAGCGTGACTCATGTGTCCATGGTTAACACTATTACAGACGTGTAAATGTAAAACCTTCAAATTTAACTCATGAGGTCTGTGTAGAGGCACTGGAGGAGGAAGAGGTGGCAAGCGATGTGTTTTGTAATTGTAATTGACAGGCAGCAGAGGGCGCCAAAGATCACAAACTGCACCTTTAAGACACATTTGAGCTTCTCAGCTAGATTTAAGTTCAGATTTAAAAACCACCCTAGATATTCAGCAGGCCAGGTTTAACTAATAATCTATCAGATCCAACCCCATTCTGAGTCTAAGACTAGATCTAATCTATACCACGCAGCCGGGATCTGAGAGCTTTGTGTATTTCAGTTCTTTCAAAGAGGCAGACTCATGTGTCTGATACCTGGTGGTCTGGTGCAAGTTGCTCGCATGTTACAGACTGTGATATTTTTTTGGATGCCCAACTCATCTGATGGTCTGAAGCTGGATGGATCAGCGCGGTACAGAGCGAAAACACGTCTGACCTGTGAGATCGGTGCTGGATCCAGCAATTTCACCAACATTTGAGTGATAATAATGTATGCAAAATGATTATAAACAATAAAAAGAAACTATTTACCAAACTGACTGTTTGCATATTATTATTGTTGTTGTTGTTGTTATTATTATTATTATTATTATTATTATTATTATAATATTGAGTGAAAGTGAACTATTTGCCTACTGTGCTTGCACACAGAAGAATGTGACCTTCTCATTTAACCCATCCGTGCAGTTTAACACACACACACACACACACACACACACTCACACCAGTGAACACTAGAGTGCAGTGAACACACTTGGGGTAATCCCCAAACCACGGCGCCCATGGGCACATCAGACGTGTCTTGCCCTGTATGGGGATTGAATAATATTATTATTATTAATATTAATTCAATGATGACATATAGTTATGTCATGCATCTATCCATTTCAATCTACACTATTATTATTATTATTATTATTATTATTATTATTATTATTATTATTTATCTAGGATGCAGTGTTGACATTGACATTGGAAGATGTGATTTTTAAATTAGTTAAAATGTATTTCTCAGTCTTGCATAATGCCAGTTAGATTAGTTGGTTAATGATTTTATTTACATTTTATCAATATTTTTCATGCTTTGTAGTAATTTATTATGGTTGCATAGTTTTTTAAACAGCAGGCAAGGTGACTTTAAAGACTCCCACACTTTAATAGCCCTATTGTTTCCCTCTTTACCCAAAAGGAAGAAAGGAACCATTTTTTAAAAGTGTACTATTAAAAAAATAATAATAAATGATATATTTTTTTATTATATTACATTGTTTTTTTCTTGTATCATAAATATTATTGATTATAATGTTATAGTTATATTAATATGAATTATATTCATGAATACAAATATTTTAGATAATTTTGAATAAGTTTATAAATTTGCATTTTTAAAAGTAAATTATAAGGAAATGTTAACACGTTTGTTAGTACATAATATTGTGTTGTATTTGTAAATATAGTGTGATATTACTTAGATTGGAGTGCAAGTGCAGATTGGAAGTTATTATGTCCTGCAGTGTGACTCCACACCAGCAGGTGGCACCATGTCGCTGGTTACTCAAACAAGTGACCGCTTTTTCTCGTGGCGCCGCTCGCGCGACGGCATGACAGCGGTGTGCGGGATTATGTTAGCATCGAGCTAACAAGCGGTTTAAGACTAAAGACAGGGTGAAAAAAAATATCTAAACAGTGTAGATTATTTATTTTACTTTCTGAATTTCTCATGCAGAAGGACCAACACCAGAGAAAATGAGTTTGCTTGCCAAAATCGCCGAGATCGAGAACGAGGTTTGTGTGTAGCGCTGATTAGCTTAGAAATCAGTGGATGAATCTCAAATAGCCTCCTGTACCCTATACATGCGCCCTGCGTAGGGTGTTTAGTCAGTCCCTGCTCCGCCATATTAAGTGCACTCGTTTAGTAATAGGAAGGCGTTTAGGATACGGGTGTAGAAAGGGCCGCGATTTAATGTTAGCGCTGAATTTTAACACTTTAGGAATAAGTCCGGGATGAATTAAAGTTAAAATTAAACAAGTCCACTACTTTATTTTTATTTTAATTTATTTGTGTAACATATTTCTGGCCTAGACTGAACTTGGCTTGCTTCGTTAGCAACAAATTTATACCTTGTTATTAATTAATAATAATAAATAAATTCATCACAGCTTTAGAAATAAAATAAATATGTTAGGAAATGATTATATAAACCAAAAAATCATTATTAAAACCAGTACAGAGTAAAGGAACCAGTCTAAAGTGTCACTGGTTAAATAACGTGGCGTTAAATGAGCCTAGTGTTCAAATATCGTCTCGCGATACTTCACTACATATGTTCACGATAATCGATATATCGCGATACATACACGCACTACAGTGCCAGAAAAAAACCAATGACACATTCTGCTGGTGGCTCCATAATGAAATAGGGTTTGTTTGGGACCCCTGGGATACCTACAGACATCTCTGACAGGTGAACACTATACGTGTCTCTGTGTGTATTCTGACGAGTTACCACAGTTCACATCCTGCATTCATTCTTATGGGTTTGTCTGCTTCCGACAGGACAATCTACCATCACATGTCTAGAGACACCAAATGATGGTTAGAGGAACACTCATCTGAGTTTGGGGTTTTGTCATTCACACCCAAGTCACCAGATCTCAATGTTATAGAACACGTCTGGGATGCCGTGTAATGCGCTGTGGAATACAGAAATACAAGTCCTGTTGTATTCCGAGGTGTAGGATTGCATGACATCCCAGATGTGTTCAATAACGCAGAGATCTGGTGACTTAGATAGGAACGGCAAAACCCTAAACTCAGATGAGTGTTCCTCTAACTATCATTTGGTGTCTCAAGACGTGTGTGGTGGTGCATTGTCCTGTTGGCCCCATCAGAATGAACGTAGGACATGAACTGGTGTAACTCAGTCAGAAATGATGAAAACGCAGTGTTCACCTGTCAGAGACGTTTGTAGATGTACCGGATGTACCAGGGGTTCCATGGAATGCCAGCTTAACAAACCCCATACCATTATGGAGCCATCACTAGCCTGTGTGTTTTGTCTTCGTATCCGTTTTTCTGCCATATCTGTGTACATATGATCTGATACTGATCCAGGTTATTGTCTTGACATTGATGCACTTTTTAATTTAATGTTGTCCTGTCCTCCAGATCTGTCCTTTTAGTTATGAATAAGATTTTTTAAGGCATTGTGATTTGTGTCCTGGGTTGCAGATGGCTCGTACTCAGAGGAACAAGGCCACGGCACATCACTTAGGCCTGCTGAAGGCTCGACTTGCCAAACTGCGAAGGGAGCTCATCACTCCTAAAGGAGGTGGCGGTGGAGGACCTGGTGAAGGTAGGTTGTACAGCATGACTGAAAAAAAGACACTAGATTCTTGGATGGGTTATGAGATTATGCTTCTGCGAGATAAACATTTCAGAAAGCACTTTACTTCTCAGTATAGGTGATTTAGATGGAGGTAGTCATGTGTAACCTTTAAAGCATTCCCTGTGTTTCAGGCTTCGATGTTGCAAAGACAGGAGACGCACGTATCGGCTTTGTGGGCTTCCCCTCGGTGGGTAAGTCCACTCTGCTGAGTAACCTGGCCGGAGTGTACTCCGAAGTGGCCGCTTACGAGTTCACTACGCTCACCACGGTGCCAGGAGTTATCCGCTATAAGGGAGCCAAAATCCAGGTTCGGGGGGAAAATCAGTCACACAGCACACACTGTTTAGGTTTATGTATTTACATTTGGCACAGAACTGCTGTCATACCTACCAATTTTTCCTGTTTCCAACACATCAGCTTTGAGAACTGACTGTTCATTTGTTACCTAATGTATTTCACCACGTAACATAATATGGTAATTAATGTTAGGCCTGTCACCTGACGGTGGTGTTAATCTTATGGCTGATGTGTGTACAGTTATTAGAGGCAATTATATATTTCTTCAAATGAAAATATTGTGATAAATAAATTGCACCTGATCATGGCTGATTGTATTGTGTGTTTTTTTTTTTTAGCTTAATGTAAAAAAAGTAAATGATTATTTAATTTTTAAATATATTAAGCTGTGTGATTTTGTTTTAGCATTTACATAGTTTAACGCCGTGTCGCTGATGTCTCGTCTTCTGTCTGCGTTTCAGCTTTTGGATCTCCCAGGTATCATTGAAGGAGCCAAAGACGGTAAAGGCAGAGGACGACAAGTTATAGCAGGTAGAGAGAGTTAACTTCGCTACACACACACACACATCAGGCATTGAGGCATTTCCTGTTCAGCTCATTTCTCTTGACGTGTGTTTCAGTGGCTCGAACCTGCAACCTGATCCTGATCGTCCTGGACGTCCTGAAACCCCTCGGACACAAGAAACTGATCGAGCACGAGCTGGAAGGCTTCGGGATCCGCCTCAACAAGCAACCTCCCAACATCGGCTTTAAGAAGAAGGACAAAGGAGGCATCAACTTCACCACGACTGTACGTCACACTGTCATACACTCATTGGCTTTGATTTATCAGGGTGCTTGACCTCGTGAACACACCTGACGTCACGATGAAATGTCAGCATGGTCAACAGATTAGCTTTGTAAGACTAGCCATATAGATACGACCTTGCTCTGGGTATCCTTTTTTTCTGAGCCGACCCACGGAAACGTGTTGAGATCTTAAACACAGCATTAAATCCTGGTCGGGTTTGTAAAGCTTTGTACATATGCTGGTGGTGTGTGTAAATCGTAAAAAGCATCAACGCTATAGCGAGCAGGTTATTTCTTATATAGTCATGATTCTGATCACAAACACTATCTCAGCCTTTATACAATATACAGTCACGACACAAATCCAAGAGTCATGTTTTCTGTAGATTGTCAATATGGCCCATGGCCACTAAGTGGCACTGTGGAGACATTGACCGTATTCCTGTTTAACACCAGACAGTTCTGGAGAAACCACTAGGGGTGGCACGGTGCCTTGGATGGTGCTTAAAATTAAAAAAATATGGCTCTCTGTGTGACATCTCAAGGGCAGATCAGAGCGTCAGTGAGAGTTGGTGAAGTCGGAGTTTGGTTTTTTTGTTGTTGTTGGGTTTTTTTTCCCCCTTTTACTCATCGCAGTCCTCTTGTCTCACAGTGTGCACAGAGCGAGCTGGACGGCGACACCGTGAAGACCATTCTGGCCGAGTATAAAATCCACAACGCTGATATAACACTGAGGAGCGACGTGACGGCCGACGACCTCATCGACGTAGTGGAGGGAAACAGGTACATAAGACCTGCAAAGGATTGTGGGTAGTGACTGACCTGCCGTGACCTGCTGTTTAGTTTAGTAATTCAAATAACAATGTTTAATTTATTTAACTCCATTTCGATCTTTCTGTTTTTCCCCCCTGTCGCTCTCTGTTTGTCTCCTTTTTTCATTTTCTTTATTTTGGTCTCTTTGTCTATTTTACTATCCTTCCTTTCTTCTCTCATTTTCCTTTTTTGTTTCTCCATCATCTCGTTTTATTGTTTATCTTTTTTCTCTATCTCTTTCTCTATTTGCTGTTTCTTTTTTCTATCTTTTCTTTTTTTATTTCCTCTTCTGTCTCTTTTTCTTTATCTGTTATTTTTTTTGCACCCTTTCTTTTTTTCTCTGTCTCTTTCATTCCTGCTTGCTCTGTCTCCTCACATTCTTTCTTTCTCTCTCTTTCTCCATCTCTTTTTTTTTTTCGCCTTATCACACCACCCCATATTTCTCTCTCTTTAATATCCATCTCTCTTTCCCTCTATCTCTCTCTCCACCCCAGAGTTTACATCCCCTGCATTTATGTCTTGAACAAAATCGACCAAATCTCCATCGAAGAGCTGGACATCATCTACAAAGTCCCTCACTGCGTGCCGATCTCCGCTCATCACCGCTGGAACTTCGACGACCTGCTAGAGAGGATCTGGGATTACCTGCACCTCGTACGCATGTAAGGAAATCCTCAAGCACATCTGCCTAGAGCAGAAATCGTCCTCTCGGGTTTAGAGTAAAACCTTGATGTTGTACAAGCTTTAAGATGTTAGTACATAAGGTAACAACACTTCCTGGCAAATTAAGTGATAACAGTCATAACACTAAGTTTGCAGGACACCTTTAGCTTTGATTATGGCACCCATTCGCCATGGCGTCGTTTCAATAACATTATGCAGCACCACAACGTTTATTTCCATCCAGACTTGCATTGATTTTTCTTGGCAACGAGAGTCGAACCACTCCATAATGTCTTCTCCGGCACATCCCAAAGACTTTCAATTGGGTTGAAGTCAGGACTCGGTGGTAAAAATGATTCCTCATACTCCCTGAAACACACTTTCACTATTTGAGCCTGATGAGTCTTGGCATTGTCGTCCTGAAATATTCTTGTTCCATCAGGAGAGAAAAAAAAACCTGGTCACCTGCCACATGATGTTGCTGAGTCTCGACCTGACCAATTACAACAACCCGATTGATTATGGATCATAACACTGCATCTAAAGACTCCAAAACCAAACATTTGTTTTTTTTTTGTCCAGGCAGTCTAATAACTAGGACTGGGTCATTCCGAACCACTGAAGTAGGGCTTGGCGATATGACCAAAAAACTCAGATCTCGATATGTCTAAAAGAAATGGTGATATACGATATGATATTCTAAATACTTATTCTTAAAACTCTGTTAAGCCCTGAGAAAGCCAAACTGTCTCCACACAACTGATTCATGCGGCTCATTTCTGGAATTAAAGCTTCACCCCGGTTTCATTTTTGTCCATTGTTAACTTATTGATCAGATGTGATCTGAGAGGTGGACCTGAGTGAGCGGCATATATGTGCTGAGAACAGCTGCAGCAGTATTGTGGTGTGTGTGTGCAAGCATATGAGTAGGTGGGGGTGCACGAGAGTGGAAGACTAAAATGTAGTCAGAAGGATGCCTGCATATCCATGGCATACTCGATATAACGAATATGTTCATTTTCAGAATCGAAAAAAAAACCCAAAAATACTATCAAATAGGGCTGTGTGATATGACCAAAATTTCATATCCCGATAACGGTACATATCACAATATAGCACTTTTTCTATAAATTCAATAAATTGTTTTTAAATAAAATGACCACGTTAAAAAAAAAATTCTACATTGGATTAAACAAAGTCAAACAATAAAAAAACAACAGATTTCAGCGTCTGGGTCTGCAGCTTTCATGCATCTCCAGTCGCCTTGACAATGACCTTGTGAGCATAAAACTCCGGTTTGAATAATGAAAAAAATGGAGCCTTTTTCTGTTTTGTTTCATTGTTTTGTGATGAAAGAAAAGCGATCTGAGTCGCTTTTACATTTTGTATTTGTTATTTTTGGCAAGAAAAACTTTCAAAGCAATATTTTAACGAATTTGAAAGCAAAAATCAAATAACTAATAAATAAATGTTTTTTATTTTTAAATTTCTGTTCTGTGATTTTCTGAAATGAAAATCAAATGACCAGAAGATACACAGACCCTTTAGGTCTGAGCTCCTCGTTTTGTGTTTGCTAGTCTGTGGTCCCTCTCCTGTTCGGAATTAGTCCGGTCTGCACCGCATGCGTCTCCTACATTTTTGTATGTGCGCACGTCCACACGACAGAACGATTGCAGTACAGTGTGGATTTTGTGACACAAAGAAACAGACGATAGAGTGTAATATTAAATGTTAGACGTTTTTCTATCGTCACTCGATATATATCGTCATATCACACAGCCCTACTAGCGAATATATCAATATTTAAAGTTAAACTCTTTCTGTTTATCAGGATCACAATTTAATGTCTGTCTGTAATTAAAGTGCCTTTTTTATACTCCTCAGCTACACCAAGCCCAAGGGTCAGCTCCCTGACTACACAGCTCCTGTAGTCCTTCCTGACGGACGAACAGCTGTTGAAGACTTCTGCCTAAAAATCCACAAAAACCTCATCAAGGAGTTTAAATAGTAAGTCACCCTCATGTTTGTACTGCAAAGGGCAAAATCCAGAACAAGACTAACTGCTATGAAGTGCAAAACCTTAATCATGGTAATGTCTCGAGAGCAGAGACTGACCTCACAAAGTTAAACAGAAACCAGCGCTGGTCTAATTTATCTCGGGGACCCACAGGACACATCTCTGCCAAGGAACGATTGGCTCAGTTGAAATTTTTATTAATGTATAATTTATTTTTAGCGGCTTGAGTTTCAGTAGTAAGAACTCGTCACTTTCCTTGTTAATCTGTAGAATCAGGGCACTTCAAATGCATGTGGTGTGTGTGATGCACCATGCATGCTGACTGGCCGCAGTGCACTGAAGTGCCAGAAAAACTGGTACAACTGTACTTGGGCGTCGGCTCCTTAAGCCCTTCTTGGAGGGAACGCTGCACAGTCCTCACGCTGATGTTAGTTTAGGCCACAGCATTGAATTCTGATCGTACTGCCATTGTGTAAAATGTTCCTGCCGATGCCAGTCACATTGACCCAGTGTCTTTTTATGGCCACACTGCTGTTGTAGGTTCGGGGTTTTGCAGGAGGTCTTGTAGTCATGGTACATCATTGAAATGGTCGTATGTGAAAATCCAAAACTTGTTTCTGCCTCTGAAATCCAGTGACCCATCTCATCTTGTAATTTAATTGACCAGTATTAGGTTCACTTAGCTGTCCAGATTTTTCTTAAATTAAAAAAAAATTATCAATGAAGAAATAACTTAAAATATATAAATACAAAAGTAAACACCGACTTCAGTCTACCACTGTTCAGACAAAAACAGCTGATAACTATCTTGCTGTATGGTGGACACGTAATGCGATATGCAGTACACTTGGGAGTAGGAGTGGCAAAAATAAAACTCAAACACATTTTAAAATCGATTTTGGGCATTTTGAATCAATTCGAAATCGACAGGAGTAGGAATCGTGATTCTTTAAAGAATCGATGTTTTTCAGCACCACTAGTGAATATGCAGATGTTTTGGTGCTGTTTATTAATCAGATTACGTTGAGAAAGAAATCAAGTGCATATGTTTAATGTAATTTTTATGTGGCCCAGCGTCACCTGGGTAATCTTTGGCAGGGTTTTGAGGGCGATACAGACATGTGACAAAGGAAAACGTCTGTAAATGCCAAATAGTATTTTACACCATACCTCATACGTTTTCTAACTTTCGGCTTCGACGGCAGAACCGTTTTGAAAGAACGTTAGCAGGGGTTTGTTTATTTTTGGAAGAAATGCTTAAAAGCACAGCCTCTGCTATAGAAGGTCCCCTGTGGCGTGAGTGTGATGAAAGATGCAGGAAAAGCCATTATCAGGTCTTGGATCGGAGCTTTATGGATAACTTGTATAAACTTTCCTTTCTGCAAGCTGGTAGATTTCCAGCAGCAGTGCAGGACCTCTGTGATATAATGTACGAGTATAACACCAATCATAAATCGCAGTTTTAATGGAACATAGCCTGACTTTTCCCCCATCCTTCTTTCCAGCGCTCTGGTGTGGGGCTCCTCCGTCAAACACAACCCTCAGAAAGTGGGCAAAGACCACGTGATGGAGGACGAGGACGTCATTCAGCTGGTCAAGAAGTAAAAACGAACTCAGACACTTTGCATGGCCGAGCTGCTCTATACAGCGAACAGCGAGACGGCTTCCAGAACACCAGAGACATCATCCATGACATCGGCATCGCCGGGTGGCTTTTCATTCTTTCCTTCAGACGTCATCAGGTTATATATGAACGTTAATGTTGCATTTAGCCTTTCCGACCTGTGTTGAAGGCGTGCATGGGTTCGAATGCTGTTTAAAAAAAAAAAGAAGAAAGACATTGTATCTATAGGTTTCAATAAAACAGTTACAACTCTGAAAATGATGCTTTTCATTTCTGTTCATGGCTGTAATTCAAAATACTGTCATTGTTGAATGTTTTTGTTTTTTCTTGACACGTCTCTGGGATTGTCCTTGTCTCTGATTGCTATCACTAACTACTACAATTACTAACTAGAGTTTCACATGTTCTTGTATCTGCATGGGTTTCCTCAGGGTTCTCTGGTGTCCTCATACCTCTCAAAAACATTATGGTCAGTAGGGCTGTGTAATATGACGATATATGTCATGTGACGATAGAAAAACATCTTTTGTTAATTATGACGCTCTGTTGTCTGTTTCGTTGTGTTGCAAAACACACACTTTTGCAGTCGTTTTGTTGTTTGGATGCACGTTAAGGCAGCGCACACACAGACATGTAAGAGACGCAGGCGGTACAGACCGGACTAATTCCAAACAGGAGAGGGACCACAGACAAGCAAACACAAAAAAACGAGGAGCTCAGACCTAAAGGGTCTGTGTATCTTTTGGTCAGTCAATTTTCATTAAAAAAAAGGAAAAACAAACAGTTACTTGATTTTCGTTTCAAAGTCCAAATACAAGAAACAGAAATAAGTCATTTTTTGTTTTCCTTTCAGAAATAACAAATACAAAATGTAAAAGCGAATCATATCTTTTCTTTCTTTACAATAAAACAAACACAGAAAAAGGCTCCTTTTTTCCCTCAAACCGGAAGTTTACGCTCACAGTCCGTTGTCAAGGCAACAGGATGCACGTACAACTTGTGCTTTTTTTAGATGCAGACGCAGACATTGAGTCTTTTTCCCGCAGCACACCATACTGCAAAAAAGATCTTTAATTGTTTGATTTTGTATAATCCAACATATAGAAATCCTCTTTTTATGTGGTCATTTTATTTATTTTTTTATTCTCTGAATTTACAGAAAACATGCTATATCATGATGTCTTGTATCGGGATATAAAATTTTGGTCATATTGCACAGCCCTACATCCAGGTTTATTAAAAGAATTTCACTATACAAAAACAAAGTTGGTGTTATATGTTGTATGATATTTGCTCTTCCTCTACCTTACTGAAAATCTGGTACACCAGTCTCCTACATGTCAACTCATAGGTCCCCCAAAGACATGGACTCCACAAGCTTGTGGAAATATTCTGTAGGTAGTGAAAGCCAAGCTTTCTCTACAGTTCTGTTGTATTCTAAGGTGCTGAATTTTTATCAGTTGTTTTCTTAATTATTTAAAACACGTAGTATGAAATTGTTCCTTTACAGAATCTGCACTTTTTTGGGGCTGGCTAAATTGGTCGTTGTGTAATATGATGAACGGTGAACACCTCAGAATGAGAGGCAATGATGAAAGGAACTCTCGTCTTTAATAGATGATGAAAGGAGAAGGTTAACAATAACACTGAGTGTGAAGTACTTCCTGCTTTCATACTTTCCATATGTTTTTACACTAAAAAACTAATCTACACCAGTCTAATACTTGGTAGGTCTCCCACAGGGCATGGACTCTACAAGCTTGTGTAAATATTATATAACACCAGACTTCCTGCAGAACGCTCCACAATACTGTTGTATTCTTAAGTGTTGGATTTCCGTGTTCCACAGCACCTTGTATGACATCTCAGACGTGTTCAATAACATTGAGATCTGGTGATTTGGTATGAACGGCAAAACCCCAAACTCACACGAGTGTTCCTCTAACCATAATTTCACATCTCTAGACGTGTGTGGTGGTGCATTGTCCTGTTCGAAGAGGCCAAACTGCTCAGAATGAATGCAGGACATGAATGGGTGTCCGAGAGGAGGCACACGCCTGAGGCATTCACATGTCAGAGATGTTTGTAGATGTACCAGGGGTCTTATGGAATGCCAGCTAAACAAAGCCCACACCATTATGGAGCCAACACCAGTTTTTCAGGCACTTTAGTGTATGGTACTTTACAATTTCTGCCTTTCTGAGAGTCAGTGATGGAGAAAGAATTGACACAGTGATCGTCTGACAGAACGAGGACTTGCGAATGAAGGATCCAAGACTTGGAACACATCATTTATAAAAACTAAATCAACGTTCTTTATTTATTTGGTTTTTAACACCGTATCAGCCTTTAGGCTTCATGGCAGGACAGGTCTATTTAATTCTCTTGTCAGCAGATACACCCACTTACAGGCAGTTTAGTGATCCATCAACCTAACATGCATGTCTTTGGACTGGGGGAGGAAACCCGGAGTACCCGGAAGAAACCCACTCAAGGACAGGGATGTCATGCAAAGTCCACACAGAACAACCCGGGAATCAAACCAGGCTTCACTCGCTGTGAGGCCGTAATCGCTGTAATCACTACACCAGCAGCGACCGGCTCTAAGGAAGGACTTGGTGCATGGCAATGACTCTTTTTCCTCAAACAGCTCTCCCCCGGTATGCAGCATTCTCGATCTGTCCAGCCGTCTCGCAAATATCGAAATCGAGGCACGTATGCTCATTTAAACACTTGTGAGATTTCAGATCAGATGCTCTCAGCAGTTTTCCTGGTGCAGTGAAGGTACGACTTGAAGAGCGTCTCCTCCTCCTCCTCCCCTCCTCCTCCTCCTCCTCCCCTCCTCTCGACCTCCTCCTGCGTCCCGCAATAAGTCACTCTGGATAACCAGATCACTTAGTGAATGAAACGCAGAGCAAACGATCGACAGCAGCACAAAGGCACAGATGTGCTTCATTATCCACTCTGTGCGCTGAGATGAATGATACCGGGGTGTTTCTCATGCAGCCGCCTCATGGCTTCATCAGCTAAAAAGCATTTCGGGGGGTTTTTCTGCTTTGTTTGTAATAATTTACTCTGAAACTCGGATTGTCCACTCGAAATGCTCTTTGGGTTTGTACTGTTGTCTGTGTACAGCATTACTGCCTCTGTGCTTCAGTTTCACAGTTGAGAGCATTTGTATACAGTTTCAGGTAGAGACTCAGAAATTTCAGACTGCTGACTGACACCGAGACGTACCGCACTGACACAAACCTGATACACGTCTACAAAAACGTGTAAGAGCCCCATCAGTGTCACGTACATGCAGTGGGATTACTGTGTTTGTCCTAAATATAAGACAGTATATAAGTAAGTGCGACAGGAGGATAAGGATTGATTTAGTGGGAGAGATGTAGCTAAGGAGGGATGGGTGGATAGGTAGATATATCTAGAGGGATAGGGATGGATGGATAGAGAGATATAGATAAGGAAGGATAGAAATGAATACATAGAAAGAAATAAAGAGTGATTAGGATGGGTGGATTGGTGTAGAGATGGATAGAGCTGAATATAGATGGACAGGGATGGATTGACAGAAACGAGGGATGGGGAAGTAAAGCTTGAGCAGGATATAGTAGGATAGGGATGGACAGATTGGGATAGATAGATAGATAGATAGATAGATAGATAGATAGATAGATAGATAGATAGATAGATAGATAGATAGATAGAT
>JAOVVF010000008.1:22491835-22512470 GCA_028565595.1 Duopalatinus emarginatus | reverse complement strand
ATTTTTTTGTTTGTTTTTTTTTTAATTAATTTATTTTTTTACCTAAAAATATCTCTGATATAAAAATAAATTGGTAAGGAAAACAAATGGCCTATATATAACCTGTGCTCTTTGTCCGTGACTGTATACCAGAAGTGCACCAAAATGTAACTGACGATGCCAACAACAATGTAGACATCTCCGAGTACGTGAAACATCGCTGGCAGTCAGTCACTGATCAGCTTGGATGATGATTGATGGACATTGTTCTGGAGATGTGCTACAAAGCCATGTGCATTAGTATTCTGCATCAGAGACTCTTCACCGCTCTGAATAGCGATGACTTTGTGCATAAAACCGTCTTGTCTCTCCGCCACAGTGGTTTCAGTACTGTAGTACGATGAGTGATCAATATTTCAGAATTATAGCTCCTCTGAGACCTTGAGGCACCATCACTGTGACTCAGGAGACACAGAAACCTGAAAGGATCTGAACAAACCAGTGCTTTTCTACCAAATCTTTATCCACCATTCATTACCTGGAGGATGTGTATTTTAGCATCAGTCCAACTGAAACGGTTGCTATGGTAGATTTAGCGTCATCATTAGCAGACATGGTGAACTATACATTTCATTCAATTTGACAGGATACTGATTTAAAATATAAGATATATGAGGACACCAGTTTATTTCAATGGTGTTCAGCAGGGGTTGAGGTTACGGCTCTGTGCAGGACATTTAAATAACGTCTATTACAACCTTAACACACCATGTCTTCATAGGCGCAGCCGTAGACCATGCGGCCAAATCGGCCATGTGACCAGAAAGTCCCTGGTTCGATCCCCTGTACTGACAAGACACGACTGTAGTGCCCTTGAGCACTGCCTAACCTAAGCACTGTTTCCTGTGCACTGTGGACAGGGATGTTTACTGCCCCCTAGTGTGTGTTTCACTGCACATGAGTTAAATGCTAAGGGTCTAACTCCTGTGTGTACATTTACGGCATTTGGCAGACACTCTTATCCAGAGCGACTTGGTACACCAGTGGTACACCAGTGTGTACATGGAGCTTGGAAACCAGTTCATGTTCTGCATTGATGATTGCAGGTATGGCCACATCCAACAGGACAATGCACCACTGCACACGTCTAGACGCCAAATTATGGTTAGAGGAACACTCGTGAGTTTGGGGCTTTGCCGTTCATACCTTAATCACCAGATCTCATGCAACGTGCTGTGGAACACAAAAATCTTTCACTTAGGAATATAACAGAATTGTGCAGAGGTCTGCAGGAAGTCTGGTGTTCATTTCATACAAAATATTTCCACAGGCTTGTGGAGTCCATGCCCAAGTATTAGACTGGTGCATAAGGTATTTGGTATGCTTGTGTTAAATCATTGCACTGGAAACTGACAATAATTATTAAATTGGTTTTATTAAATGCCAGTGTAATATGTAACAAGACATAAAAAAGACAACAAACAGGTGATACCTGCGTCATCAAATTCATATCCATGTGAATAAAGAAATTCACCATCACACACACACACAGAAATTAACCAGGTAAGATCTGCTCATGAAACATTAAAAAACATGGTTACATTCATAGGTTTTCTCTAAGCACCACTAGAGAGATCTGTTTAAACTCAAAGTAACATATGCAAACAGCCCTGCTGAAATCTGAAGCGCAGGTGATGAAAGAACCGTCTGGACAACAGAGACAACAGATTTCCCAAACGCAAATCCGTATTCATGACATGCTTTTATCATATGATTTAGCACAATAGGACTAGTGCAAATTTATAACAAAAAAGAAATCTACACAATATTTTTAAAAATCTGTACTTTTAGAAAAAAAAAAACCTCAAAAACTCACACACACAACTGATGTAAAACTGTTTTTGGTTTTGGCTTTGCTTACTTTTGACAATCAGAGTTATTAACATACAATAAAGAAAAACACTGCAGTTTATTACATAAACAATTATATTATGATGAATGTTTCATTTCCAAACTTTACAAGAGAAGACATTAAAGAAAAAAAGGTGGTGATTTGGGGCAGCCGTGGGCTTGTGGTGAAGTGAGTGAACTACTCTTTTGACCACTGTGCAGTAAAACCACACCTCGTCACCGTAAGGTCCGCAGTTTGATCCCCGGAACCAACAAGACATGACTGAAGTGCACTTGAGAAAGGCAGCTAACCTCCAACTGCTCCCTGAGCACGGTGAACAGGGTTCCCCATCGCTCCAGGAAAGTCTGTACACCGGCCTTTAGTGTGTGTGTTGGTCTACATGAATGGGTTAAACACAGGCTGAATTCCTGCATGTGTGTGTGTAAGCACAGTAGGTCAATGAAAGGTTCACTTTCACTTTTTACAAGCTTCTCAATCATCGAACAAGCCAAGATTTTCAGTTCATGTAGATTTTTATAATGAATTGTTAAAATTCTTGAACATTTACGCATCATGTCGTGATGCACAGCACTCATATTACACCCTGGCACAGTATTACAGAAGAAGTCTGTTACACAGTTCCTGTGAGTTTTTTGCAGAAGTTGTTTTCGGTTGTTTTTTTCTTTTTTTAAACACACAGTTCCCAAACGCATGACATTTCAACATAACTGCCATATTGACGAATCCTGGCGTTTTAAAGTGACCGTGTCTCCGATGTTAGAGGACAAATAAAGATATAAACAATAGAAATAAACAATATGGACTGGATTCATTTTCAGTTCGAGTCTTGAACACACAAAAAGACAAATTGATAGTTATGCTATTCCAGGTTGCTCCATAGAGACCCAGGGATGCTACGGATTCAACAGGATTTACAAAGAAACAGAAAAAATGGGGTTGGGGGCAAAATAAACTGACCATCATAGCCTCCATATAATCACCACACAACTGGGAATGCTTTCCCGTTAAGGACCGACATTCACCTCCAGGTACCTGCCTTAAATCAATATCTTCACTATATGTAATCTTCATATATCAGCAGAGCTTTTTATACACTGTGTCTCAAAAGTATTAAATGAAAACTGTTCGGCAGCTGATGACCCAGTTTCAGATACAAGCTGTGGGAGAAGAGGGAAACCTGTAAGGCCATGGCACCACTATGGCAACCAGAGCTTGGGTCTAAAATTGGACCAGGAAACCATCTGATAAACCGTTTTCATTTTATACGAGTTGTTTTCCACTTTTGAAACACACTGTGTTACGGTTTATCAGGGTCATCATGAAATATCATCAGACCAGCCGAGGTATGGCTGAGTGCATAGGCATAAGAGCATCGAGACCTCGATTAGCAAGAGGTTCTTAGGCTCAATTCTGAGGGAAGAAAAACCAAAACAAAAACCCATCAAGTCTCAAGCTAATTACACACACACACACACCAATCCAGTGAATCCCAGCTCTTCATACACACTTTATTCATCTTCAATGGACACGTATATGAACCTGATATTCCTGATAGGATGTGTGTGTGTAATCGAACTGCTGTATTTCTAGCAGCTGTTAATAGTCTAGACTGGTCTCAGGTAGGTCTGACCTCAACGTGTTATTTATATTAACGGAACAGCAATTTTACACATCTTTCAAAATAATGCAAATGGACAGAATTTGATCTTACAATACTGACACTGTATTCAAAATAAAAGGATGTGATTAAGCAGTGGACAGTGGGTTAGGGTCTGACTGATCAGATGTACAGGAGTTGATCAAATGAAGGCAAAGTTTAAATGTATGAAAAAGTATGAATCTAGCAGCTGGCTCAATACTTTAATAATGCAGATCGTAAAGATTGTAAATGTTGCTACCTGATCTGTGGGTCAGGAGGAATTTTTTTCTTCTCTAATGTGACTGGGAAACTTGAAAAATAAATCCTTCTCTCTCACTTTTCATTGGCCGGTTCCCAGTTACACCAGATCACCATCCAAAGTTTCTAAACTTTTACTCGAGTCATCTGTTGACCAAGCCGCCAACATACATCAACACCATTTACGTGCTTTAATTTTAAATACTTTACTAAGCTACTGTTGAGTAAAACCATAAGTGCTTACTACACATATACACTGATCAGCCATAACATTATAACCACCTGTCTAAACAGGCTCTGACCTGCCAAACCTTGGACTCCGCAAGACCTCTGAAGATGTTCTCTGGCAGACATTAGCAACAGATGCGACTGTGGATCTTCTGGGGGATCGGACCAGACGGTCCGCACACACGAGTGAACACTGGGCATCCACGACTCCGTCCGACTGGTTCACCAGTTGTCCATCATTAACCCCGTTTAGGTAGATAACCACAGTACACCAGAATCAGCCTACAAGACGTGCTGTTTTGGAAATGTTCTGTCTCAGCTCTTGTCAAAGTCACCAAGATTGTTACGCCATTTTTCCTGCATCGAACACATCAGCTGTATGTTATAATGTTATGGCTGATCAACATAAATGCCTTGTTTGCATCGTTATATGGTGTTTAGTTAATTCAGAATTTGATCTTAAAGGCTCCATTAAAGGCTTCTTTCTTTTTTTTATTATTTAATTAAGTAACCTTGCTTCTTCATGTCCAACTGATTAAAAGTCTCAGAACTGACCTGAAGTTGAGCATTCATATCAACGCTCCTACTCTACTACTGATAAACCATCTTGCAAGTAAACACACGTGGTTCTAGGGCGCAACGTCCTTCAGCCGATCACGTGACAGGAGCTCCTAGTGTTGGGCAGTGATAGGCGGGGACACCGCGTGACGCCAAATCAAGAGAAAACATCGACAACGGACGCAGCTCTGTCGCAGCAGAGGAAGTGTAGCGTGCTAGTGAGGACGCTGAGGTCTGTAGAACATGTCCCTCACTTCCTTACAAGGAGCTGAGAAAAGTGTGAGCGTGCAAGTGCGTGCGAGTGAGTATGTGTGTGTGTGTGTGTGTTTTTGTGGTGTGGTGAGATGAAGTACCATGTTCAACAGACAGCGAGTGTCTCGGAGTTTTCCAAACCCAAACCTTTTTCAACAGGAAGAAAGGATTACGAACGGTTTTCTCAAAATTATTGATAAAAATGAAATGTTTATATAATTTGGGTGAAATCAGGAATGAAAACTGAAATAACGGATACACAAAGGCACCAAAACGACCAGCATGTGCCATGATTAGGTCATGATTAGTCTCGGTTTGCAGACATGACCCATGACATGAAAAAGGCGGTGTCTTCCATCTGGCACACTTATAAAATAAACACCTGTCAACACCTCCACCCCATCGAGCCATGGACTCCACAAGATCTTTAAAGGTGTGTGTGTGATATATGACACCAGATCCTTCTGTAGATCTTCTATGAGATCAGACTTGATCGTCTAGCCTTCACCACCTACACCAGGGCTGCTCAATCATTGTCCTGGAGATCTACCACCCTGAAGAGTTCACATTCAACAACACACCCGACTCTAATGTTCAGTTGCTCCTGAAGGCCTTCATTACATAGATCAGGTGAGTTAGATTCAAGCTGGAGCTAAACTCTACAGGGTGGTGGATCTCCAGGACCAGGATTGAGCACACCTGCCCTACACACATCAATAAGACTTGGATTCCCATGACCAAGCTGCTGATTTACTGGTTCTCTTTTCTTGCATATTGGGACACACCCCACAACCACAGGACCTGCTGTTTTGGAGATGTTTCGACTCGGTGAGTCTCACCAGAATTTGGTCCTTGTCAACCTTCAGATCCGAGATCTCAGTTCTCAGATCTGAGAACTGACTGTTTATATTTCCCCCCTTATATATCCCAACCCTTTGAGAAGTGCCATTTCTATCCATATCCACTGGACTGATCATCCAGTCGGCTCCATAACGGTATTCCAATGGACCCCTGGTGCATCTACAATCGTGCGTGTCTCCTTTCTGATGATTTCCACCCGTTCATGTCCTGTATTCGTTCTGACAGGTTTGGTCTCCTTCAGCAACACAATGCGTCATCACACATGTCTAAAGACGCCACATTATGGTTCGAGGAACACTCATCTGAGTTTTGGAATTTGCCGTTCACACCCAAGTCAGTAGATCTTAACATTATCAAACACGTCCGGGATGTGATGCAACGTGCCGTGGAACACAGAAATCCTCCATCTCGGAGTACGACAGGACTGTGAACCAAACAAGCTTGTGGAGTGGAGTCCATGCTCTGTGGGGGGACCTACTAGGTATTAAACTGGTGTACTAGTTTTTCTGGCACCTAAGTGTATTCTCCTATTCACCTGACTGGCCTAAAGTCCAAAATCTACAATTTTTTACAAATTTCTTTTAATATCCTGAAATACTCCGGTTGTCCTAAAGCTATACAAACGTTTGCACTTAATCGTAATTAAAAAAAAAGACATTTCTGTGCAATAACGTCCGTGAACGAAGACGACTACACGTGAGAAAACACACTGACATGTTGCCAGATTGGTGTGGCTTGGGAGTTTGGTTGGTCTCCCACCTCCTCTTCCTTTCCGTTTTATTAATTCTGATTTATCCTTTCTGTTCCTGAGAAGTCGTTTGGGGAGGTAAAACTCTCAGGGGCAGCAAAACACACAGCTGAGCGAAGGGATGCAGATTTTAACATACTTGTACAAACAAAAATCATTACATCTGTACCTAGGTCCTTATCTCACCGTGAGATAGCGTAACACACACACACACACACACACACACGGACAGAAAGGTGTTTTTGGCAGCAACAGCATGTCTCTGATTCTCACGTGCTGTCTGTAGGTTCACAGTAAGAGGCTCTCTCTCTCTCACGCTCTCTCTCTGCTCAGGCTCCGTCTCGCCGCTCATCACGACCATGTTGTTTATCAAACCCGAGGTCTCTTAGGTCTTATGAATCGCCCTTTACTCGTACATCTGGCCATCTCTTTTTTTTTTTTAGGCGTAAATATGGGAGGATCCAGTCGTGCGTGTTCCTTCGTTCTGTCTCTCCGAAGAGGCCTGCTGCACCTGTTTCATCACGCCCACGTAGTCGTGAACGCCGACCTCGTGGTTCTTCGCACGGAGAGCAGCCACGTGAAGCTTCTCCAGGAAATCGGGCATGCCTGAGACGGAATTGGAAAAAAAAAGCCAGACATTAAAAATAAAAGCAGGACAGAAACAGGGAGGGGAAACGTATGAACATAAATAATTAGATGGAAAGAATTAATTAATTGATTACTTAATTAAGGAAAAAAGCAGAGAAAAAGTGGGAGAAAAGATATAAATGGACTCAGGGACTGATGGATAGACAGATCAACAGATGAGATATCATAGTCAGGTTGATTAATGGATAAACATGTGGATAGACTGATAGATTGGTTAAACAGTCTGTTAGACAAATGGGAGACAGACAGGGAAGTGGATGGATGGATTCGAGACAGAGAGACGCATACAGACACTTATATAATTGCAAGCAGACACAGAAAGAGACGGACTGATGGGTGGACAAGACAGACAGAAGGTCAAAAACAGACAGAACTGAAGGAGAAAAATAAATCGAAATTAATTTTATAAAGAGATCTAAATAAAGACAAAAAGGAATTAAAATATAAATAAATATCAATTTAAAAAAAAGAAAAAATAAATAACGAAAAACAGTGAAAGTGAGATTAAAAAACAACAATGAACAATAAAAATGAAAACACAGAAAGAGTTAAAAAAAAAGAAAAGAATAAAAATCTTTAAAAACATTTATAGAGACAATATTAAATTATTTGATGGCGCATTAGGGCCATTATCATTAGGGCCAGGGACAATTATACACAGTACTAGGGTTGGGCGGTACGACGGTATTCTGGCACCAGATTTCTGCTTTATATCTACATTGAACACTGGGACTTAAAAACATTTCTCTCATCCATAATAAAACCAGGTTTATAGCTAGCAAGAGGGTGAGCACACCAACAATGACGCAATCGATGTGGTTCCATGCCTGCGCATGGTAATCAGTGCAGAATTAAATACGTAAATGAATAAAATGTGTCACAGAGATCTAATTCATGAAAAGGAGATCATTTAATATATAATCCAACTGATTATAAACAGATTAAACACACACACACACACACTCCACTCACCACTGGACACCATCCAGCTCAAACAGTAACGAGGGAAAACCGTCTGAGGATCGTCGCTGTACGTCAACAGATAATCAAATCCATTCTGAGGAAACATAAGGATCAGATGACAGAACATCAGACCGGATCAGACAACATACACACATCAGGAGAGAAGGGCGATGGGTCCTTTAACCATGGGATGTGTTTTATCCTTGTGCTTGTCCACTGGACAGCACACTGCAACTCTACTGCAGGAGACATGCGTCTGGGTTCACTGGTCTTACGGACCACCAGCCGCTAGTTTTTTGAGAATGCACAGGAACTTTTAACAAACAGATCTGTGGGGACTTCGGAATAGAAGAAATGTCCTGGCTTGTGTGGTTCATTAATAATATAAACTAAAGATTTTAAAACATTTGTCTGGAGCCGGGTCTCCAAAATGAGCTGAAAATGAGTTCACAGTCTCACAAGCACAGCTCCACTTCAGAGAAGAGAATAACACTGTCTCAAATCATCAATGTCCCCTACATAGTGCACAAGTTGTCAAACAAACAGCTGAGTTTTAAATAGGGAATTAGTAACCTTTTGTTAATGTTGATTACAGAGGACTTAGTCAAACATTTTATGCACTCTTTGGGTGAAGGATTTGCTATTTCATGATCCACGAAGTGCACTACGTAGGGAAGATAAATGCGTTTTTTTCTGTGTTTTTAGGCAAAGCAGAGTTTCAGAGATTAAACTTTGAAAATGTATTTCTGCCACACAGTTCAGATGCAGGTCTTACAATAAGTCATGTTATATTAAATGTTGGTCAAGATTTAATATTATTATTAATTACAATAGTTATTGCAATAAAAAATTGTAATAATAATAATAATAATTGTTATTTGTGTGTTATTGTGTGTAATAATAATAATAATAATAATAATTTGTTAATTGTGTGATAATAAATAATAATTTATTATAATTATTAATTTATAAAAATTTTAAAAATGGAATTCTTTTGTTTGAACAATATCGCAATAATATCGATAATTGTGATAATTTTGGTCATGATAATCATGATTGGTCGTAATATGAAATTTTTATACCATTTCATCTCTATGCAGGAAAGACAGACTGATGGGAGGATGGATGGAGAAAAAACAGACAGACAGATGAAAGAAAACAGACCGATAAAGACAGATAAATAATAATTTCTGGCACTCAGCACAGATGACCAGATGATGGACAAATGAAAAGACGATGGGCACTCGACACATTTGCTTAGGACCTTCAACGCATGGCGGTATCGGGTCAATAGTTTTCCACACGTTCAGATCAGATCAGACCAGACAGACGGACACCTCTCTCTCACCTCGTCAAAGGACTTGTGGGGTCGGATGACCATCCTGGAGCGATACGAGTGAACTCGGACGAACTCCTGTGTCTCGGGAACTCCAGGATGTACCACGGCTCTGATATGCACAGAATTCACACGTCAGTGTGGCTGCTAATCCATGAACAGTCACTGTGTAATGACATCAGAGTGAAAACACTCACCTGGACACCAGGACCATCAGGTTGTTCTCCAAGTCCACGTCATAGCGGCGCACGTACACGTAGTCTCGCGAGTACATCGGATACTGTACAGAGAAAAAACAAAGACTTTGACACTCAAGGACCTAAAGGTGAAAAGGTGAAAAGGGGTGTGTCTATAACAGTGGCCTGTTCACTATAGAGGCAGTCATGGTTAGGGAACCGGTCTCGTGACCAGAAGGTCATGGGTTCGATCCCCGCCCAGAGCAAGACATGACTGAGGTCATGGGGGACTGAGGTCCCCGCCCTTGAGCAAGGCACATAACCTCCCCAGCTGCTCCCCAGGCGCTCTGGGCAAGTGTGTACACTGCCCCCTAGTGTTCATTGGTGTGTGTGCGTTTCACTGCGCAGATGGGTCACATTCCTCTGTGTGCAAACACATTAGGCAAATAGTTCACTTTCACTATACTGGATTCCTATATTCCCATATAATCATGACAGGGCGTGAACAGGAATACCCATAATGCTCCATGATGCATCTGACTGATCTGATTTACACACATCATACACAACCCGACTAACCACACTACAACAGGTCTGAGGAATGTGCAAGATAAGCCGTACTTTTCCATCCCTTCGGGTGCTAATACAATTAGACTGCACGGCCGATAATCGGTTTATGCGGCGCCGAATTCCTTATTCCGATTGGTCAATAGGTGGCAACGGAAAGTTCCGTTCAACAGCTGCTCTGACGTTACCACAGGCTTCTGTTAACGCGCTCCATGTAAACAGATAAAACACGTATCCAACTAGGGCTGGGCGATACAGATTAAAAAAATCGTATCCCAAATATATTTTAGCTGAATGGTGATGTACGATCCGATATTATATACGCTGTGAAAAAAAATGTGAAAGAATCTAAGGTTTTCATTGGATGTCTTAAGTTTCTCCTGATGATTGTACATTTTGATATTTTTCATCATGTGCGAAAAAAATCGCAAAGGAAACCTAAACACGATGTCAGAAGAACATTAATATTTATCAAAATAAAGAGTGAAGTACAGAACAAATGACTTCATTAAAGGCTAAGCACCACCTAATAAAACAGCTGGTGATGTCACATTGTTTTAGATACTGAAACAGACATGAATTAGAATGAAAATAGCAGCTTAATTTGCATGGAAATTGATGATTTTAAAGAACTTAACAGAAAACCCCGAGCTCGCTAGGGAAATTCCTGACACCACGTGTGACGTCACTGGTGAACGCTGTGGTAAAACATCATTATGACCGACTTGGACTGGGAATTCCTGATGATATTTCTGAATGTGATGAAGAGGATGAATCTGCAGTGACAGTGGGGGTGACTGGATATCATAAGGAAGTTAAACAGCCTGTTATGTCATTTTTGCATCACCGTGAGTACTCCGACTTGGACATGTAGTCGTCCACCACATACGTCACATGCGCAACACCTACCACGGTTTCTGAACAGCGTAGTTCTTGAATTTAAAAAAATAAAACATTTTCTGACTGTCGATTATCACACGTTAGGGACTCAAATTCCTCTGTAATTTATGCGTTTGACACTTTTATATTATTTGCTGCTCAGACTTTAACTTAGACCTACCGTGTCTGTAAGAAAGTGCTTTTAAGCACAATATAATTAGGCTACGTGTTAAGAACATCTTGCACATGTAACAAAAAAAGCAACTGAAATTAAAAAAGCTCAAATATGGTTTACAGGTCCGACTTGACCATATATCTGTCTTTAAGGTAAAATGTTTTACTCTTGTGAGCCAGTTGGAAACGGTCTGTCTGACTTAAATGTACATGTTACAACACTTCTCATGCAAAAAAAGTGCAACTGGGCTATTTGTAGCATGGGTCAAGAGTTTTACTCAGCCTTTTGAAGCCCTCTTGCTCTACTGTTGAAACAAAGAGCATACCCTTTGCTATGTAATAAACTACTGCCTCAGTAATACCAGGCCAGAGCTGTGCGATATGACGATATATATATCGAGTGACGATAGAAAGCGTGTTTAATTGTGTCGCAAAATCCACATTTTACTAAAGTCATTTTGTTGTGTGCAAGGCGGTGCACACACACACACATGTAGGAGACACACTAGACCAGACTAACTTAAAACAGGAGAGGAACCACAGAACAGCAGGCACAAAACGAGGAGCACAGACCTAGAGAGTCTGTGCATCTTTTGGTCATTCAGTTTTCATTTTCATTTTTTAGAAAGAAATTTAAAAATAAAAACAAACAGTTATTTATTTACTTTAAGATAACGGAAATAAGTCATTTTTCGTTTTCCTTGTCAGAAATAACAAATACAAACTGTACATGCAAATCAGTTTCTTTACAAAACAGGTAAAATGAAATTGCACTGAAACAAAAACAGAAAAAGGTCAGTTTTTTTCTTTAACCGGACATTTACACCCACAAGGCAACTATAGGCGAATGAAACTTTCGTAAAAAAATAAATAAAAAAATACTGAATTTACAGAAAACCTCCTATATCGTGATATGTATCATTATCGGGATATGAATTGTTGGTCATATTGCACAGCCTTTTAACATACCACTTCGTACATTTCTTTTCGTAAGGCACAATGTTAGCAAATGAAACTTGCAATGCCGTCTGAACAGGTTTTTGGCCCACTGGGATGTAAATGCTTTAAAACACTAGCATCAGCACCTCAGAGTTTAACATCTTCTTCATGCAGAAGTTTGCGCTGCTGTCGTCAGTGCAGAAATAGGTTGGTGGTACACCTGTATTCTGATACTACTACCTTTAGACATTCCCTGTAGATTATATGTTTCTGTATTTTGTGCGTGCGTGTGAGAGAACACAGGTGTGGGCGTGGCTCCATAACCGGCTCTATTTAAGTCCCTATATATTTTAATATATAAATATACTACCCAGCCCTATGTCCAACCTGTTAATGCAGTTGTCTAAACAAAGCCGTTTATTTATTTCTAATATTTACAAAAGGATGAATCTCCTTTCTCGGTTTTTTTGTAACAAGACAACCGGCTTTTTTCTTTTATCTTACTGCCCTCGAGAAGAAAAAGACTGGTGACTTCTTCACTGCTTCTAGAGCATAAGTGATAAACTTTACACACAACTATAAATGTATACACCAATCAGGCGTAACATTAAAACGACAAAACCGCTGATATCTGAAGTGATTATCTCAATACAATGGCACCGGTAAAAGGATGGGACATATTAGGCAGCAAATGAACAGCAGGAAGAATGAGCAAGTATAAGAATCTGAGTGACTTTGACAAGGACCATGTCTAGACGACTGGGCCACGACATCTTCAAAAGAGCAGGTCTTGAGGGGTGTGTCCCAGCATACAGTGGTTAATACAAGAAAAAAACCCGTATAGTAGTGTGGTAAGTTTATCCTCCAGTTATGAGGAAGACTGGTGTCCGATTCACATTCCCGGACGGGGAGACACCATTGGTTACACTAGGTCCATCTCTTAAGCCCATGAATCCATGTTCTGTGTTTACATGACTAACTGAGGCATATAAAGAGGTTTTGTGTCTTACCGGGAAATGTGTGGCCCAATGGACGACCTCTGACCCTGTGTTCATGTCCCGGTCCACCACTTCCAGTCTGATCACCAGTGCATCCCATTTTTTCCTGTACTCAGTGTCCAACTAGGGCAGAGGTAACCACAAAGAGGCGTGACCATCTAAATTTAACTCGCACTGACACACAGACAGGCAAATGTCACGACCGTAAACAAAACAGCAGATCAGCATGTTCAGAATGTGATTACAATCGTGGACTTTTAATCAGACAGCGAGTACCTGAACATTGAAGAACTGTCTGGGGGTCACGTCAGTGTAGGAACCGAATACTGGAACAGAAAGTGGTATACAGAATGTCAGTCTGGATTTCAGCTTCAGTATACGTGCTATGTACGTATGATGACACGCTAATTACAGACACTCACCTCGGTACTCGAACAGGTGGCTTCCTTCAACTGGTCTCCTCCACACTTTAAAGGTCTTCTTCTCCATCACGATTTCCCAGCCAGTCTCAGCCTGGGCACTCTCCTTCCCCACGGCGGCCTGATGCTTTACAGCATCCAGAGCCTGGAGCTCCCATGCACACCTAAAACACACACGCACACACACATCAGGATCAGCAAACCCATCAGCAGAGACATTACACTGAAGAAAAAAAAATATGGAAAGGGAAAGAAAGTAGGAGAGGAAAGGAGAAAGGAGATGAGAGGAAAGGAGAGGAAAAGAGAATAGAGAAGAAGGAGAGGAAAGAAAAGGAGAGAGGGGGAGAGGAGAGGTGAGAGAAAAGGAGAGAGGAGAGGTGAGAGAAAAGGAGAGAGGAGAGGTGAGAGAAAAGGTGAGAGGAGAGGAGCGGAGAGGAGAGGGAAAAGGAGAGAGGAAAGGGGAGAAGAGGAGAGAGAAAAGGAGAGAGGACAGGAGAAGAGAAGAGAGTAGAGGGGAGGGAAAAGGATAGAGTAGAGGAGAAGAGAAGAGAAGAGAGAAGAGGAGAGGGAAAAGGAGAGGGGAGAGGGGAGAAGAGGGGAGAGAAAAGGAGAGGGGAGAGGGGAGAAGAGGGGAGAGGAAAGGAGAGAGGAGAGGAGAGGGAAAAGGAGAGAGGAAAGGGGAGAAGTGGGGAGAGAAAAGGAGAGAGGAGTCGAGAGGAGAGGAAAAAGGAGAGAGAAAAGGAGAGGAGAAGAGAAGAGAGGGAAAAGAAGAGAGAAAAGGAGAGTGAAGAAGAGATTAGAGAGGAGAGGGAAGGAGAGAGGAGAGGAGAGAGGAGAGGAAAGGGAGAGAGGAAAGGGAGAGAGAAGAGAAAGTGAGAGGAGGAAAGCAAATAAAAGTAAGGAAGAAAGATGTGTGTGTGTAAAAAGGAGGGAAGGAGGGACAGACAGGGAAGGATGAGAGAAACTTGTGGAGGAAAAAGAGTGAAGGAAGAAAGAAAGAGGGGAAAAGAAAGAAAGAAAGGTAAAACAGAAGACAAAAAATGAAGTAAGAGAAATATATGGAGAAGGAAGAGAGGAGAGAAATGTAAAGCAGAAAGACATAGAAAGGAAATAACAGGAAAGGAGAGAGAGATTAAAGCCTGAAGTAGGGAGGGAATGTGGAGCAGTATGATATGAGGGGGAATAATGATAGAGGTGATCTTGACGTTGCTGTATGTGAAATTCGTCCAGCTTTAAGACTAACCTCTTCATCTCATCATCTCTGATCTTCTCGTCTTCCCACATGAAGACCCCGGCCAGGGCGGCCAGCAGTTTCCCCGCCGGGGCTTGTCTGTTCTGCAGCCGGCGCCATATGCTTCCCACCAGTGTCCACCTGCTTCTCTCTGAGTACAGGTTCGAGTAGAGCTCTGCGATCTGCAAGGCTCTCCTCAGTCTCTGTCCGGTCACAAAGCTGCAGTGGTCAGCCAGGATGGACAGCAGACCTTCTCGCTTCTTCTTACCTGGAACGCCCTCACCACCGGCTCGTCCTGCTTTCTGGAGCCAGGTGAAGACAGACTCGAGCCATGCAGCAGCCCGAGACGTGTCCGGTCGAGCTCCAGGACTGCTGCTGCTGGGTCTGAGAGCGGGCGTGCAATGCGCACGAGCTGCACGAGCGCCGATGGTGCACAGGGGCGCGCGCTGGACGGATTTCAGCATGTCTGGTGCACGTGCAGATGTCTTTTTCACAAGCGGATCAGAAAGTTCTTACGAGTTTGGACAGATTCCCATGTGCGATTAGGACAGCTAGCATGCAATGTCATGCAGTCCACTTGCATATGCACGTTACTAACGTGTAGACAAGACTGTGATCAATTACAGATACAGAATAACTTCTAAATAACAGGTATATCACTCACAGTTTTGTTTTATTCACCCAGAAATCAAAAACAAAGCCACGGGATATGTGGACAGTTTGACATTAGCACACCAGGCTAGCTCCTGAACACTACAAAAGCCCGAAGAGGAAGTGCTTTAAAGAAAAAAAAACATCTCCATAACATTTACCACACAATATCTACCTCGTCTTGATATAAAAACCTCGTTTAATCACTTCCTCTCACCAGTTCCTCCTACTTTTTAATCCTAATTCTCCATTTCATGCCGTCCTCATCATGTTCCTCAGGGGCAGCGCACGTCTGCGTCCATGTTGGCCCGCCCACAAGGCGTTATAAAGATTCCGATTGGTCCATTCCAGTGTCATTCAACGCAACGTAACATAGCGTGCGTGCTTTCTGGTTCCGCCCACGCGCCGTTTGGACGCTTCTGATTGGTTGTGCGAGGTCACGGTCACCATTACAGGAGGTGAAGGCGTAAAGGCTCATGTGCGCAAGCATGGTGGGTTTTGTGTGTTTAAGTCAGCTTTAAAGCCACTAAAGAATAGGGAATAGATCTTAGATAATAATTCTTACAACAAAAATGAATGTACACAATACATTTAAAAAAATATTTAATAACAATAATATAGCATCAACTTCCTATTAATGCTATTAGAACGACTGCAGCTGACATGTGAAGGTTAAAGAGGTCATATACATTCTGACCTGCTAGCATAAAACTGCCTAATGTCAACTCCTTCAGGTGACATTAAGTGCAAAAGTGACATTATATGTCTGTCTGACATTATATGTCTGTCAATCGCAGGGATCCGTTTACATGGTAACCATAGGCTTGAGCTTAAAGGAACCAGCCTTGGGACCAGAAGGTCCCCGGTTTGATCCCCACAACCAACAAGACTCACCTGAAGTGCGGAATTTGACCTCAACATTCAGCCCGCCCGTGCAATAAAATACAAACAAGCAGTAAACACACTTGCCTGGGGCAGTGGGCAGTCCATATCTCCAATGCTCAGGGAGCAGTTAAGGGGTTAGATGCCTTGCTTGAGGGCACTTCAGTCATGTCTTCTTGGCATGGTGGCAACCTTCCGGGCACGACTGGGGGTCAGCAGTAGGCTTGTGGTTAAGCAAATTTTGGTCTTGTGACCAAATGGTTAGCAGTTTGATCCCCCATAATCAACATGCCATGACTGAAGTGCATTTGAGCAAGGCACCTAACCCTCAACTGTTCCCCACCGCTCTGTGGCACCTATGCTCACTGCCCCCTAGTTCACTAGTGTGTGTAAGGGTTTTCTCCATGGATAGCGATACAAGGTTGATCCACTGGCGTCTTTTGAGATATAGGACGAAATTGGAGAACATAGAGGGATATGGGGACAGAGTGAAACACAACACAGGCAGTAACCCGAGCTCAAGGGAGAACCAGGGTCCTGGAGTAGTGAGGTGTTGCCATCTAGTGAAGGAATTATAAGATATATTTGCTTCTTTAGTGCTGCATCGGTGTGGCTAACAAATAATATATGTTAAATTAACGTTGTTTAAAGATCATGTCTAGAATTACAATCTCACCTTGGGACAGTCTCAATAAAGGCATTTGTACATAAACAGCTATACAAAACATCTGTGTTTAAAGAAAGAAAGAAAGCTATAACCCCTGTACGATTCTGGGAACCATGTCTCCTACCTGAGTCTGATGCTGGTGCAGAGTGACCACAAACTATGTGCAGAAAATGATCTGGCTCCAACTTCAGCTCTGATTTTTTTTTTTTTTATAGATTACAGTGTGTTATAAAGTGTCAGAAACAACATTTACAAATCTACTGAGACACTGAACTTAAAACAGCTTATGGCAAATGTGTAATGATTTACAGATACGGTGCCAGTTTGAGGCAACAAATGCTGGCTGCGGCTGGTTTGGCTCCGCTCAACCTCTAAGAGGGACCATCATGGCAAATCAATACTGCAGTTCATCTCAATGATAAACTATCCTAGTTCTATGAGCGTTGCCTTATTCCCATCCCTGTCCGCATGGCACGGTGCAGCACTAAATGGCTTGTGAGGAAGAAAATAATGTCACATTAAATCATATACTATGGCTTGCACAGTCACCTAGTTTTATGCCTGTGAAAGATTTTAGAGCAACATGTCAGACAATGCTCTACACCACCATCATCAGTTGAAGGATGTTGAATGGTTTCATCTGTCAAGTACAGTTCCAGGGACAGAACTGAAGCCAAGACACACTGAAGTTGTTCTGGCAGATTGTGCTTTTCCTTTAAATCCTTAATGTCACGTGTGTATAGTTTGCATAGGGGTACAATGGTGGCTACCAGCTTTCTTAGATTTAATGTTTAGGAAGATGTTAAGACAGGAAGTTTTATTAGTAGGCCACAAATCATGGTTAGTAGGTTCCTCCAACTTTAGCAGCTATTGATGTTAATGGTATACGCAGGTGTTAAAGGTCAGTGCTGATGCACCCTTATGTTCGAACCCCATTTTAAACTCCTCACCAAGACAGCATTCTTTCTTCGACACACTATTACATGCCTCCACCCTCTTCTGTCTGATCCTGATGCCAAAATGTTTGTCAATGCCTCCCAACCGTCAGCAGTAGATACAAAACTCAGCAGTACGAGTCCTCACACTCACCCAGCACACCTCACACATCATCACTGTTCTACAGCAACTGTATTAGCTAGCAGTTATCCCGGATTAAATATAAAATCCTTCTTCAAAGCCATTCTTGTTTTTCAGTGAGCTGGGACCCTCAGACTGTCTGGCTCTAAACTCTGTTTTTTATTAATAAGATTAAAAATGACGTTGTGCATGAATGTTGACATGTTTTATAGTGGTGCTCTTATCACGTATAATCCTTTTACAGATGTTATGATGAGTGAGTGAAGTGAATGCTGGCTCCCAGAGGAATTTGACCTCTTTGACATCTGTGCAGTAAAATACACACACTAGTGAACACACATACCAGAGGGCAGTAGACACACTTGCCCAGAGAGGCGGACAACCGCTTTACACAGCAACCAGGGAGTATTTGTGAGGTTAGGTGTCTTGCTAAAGCACACTTCAGTCATGTCTTGTTGGCCAAAACCGCCAACCTTCCAGTCCAGTACAACTGGGGGACAGCTATAGGCTTGTGGTTAAGGAACCAGATTTGTGACTGGAAGGTCACCTGTTTTATCCCTCCAACTAACAACTGCCCTTGAGCAAGGCATCTAACCCCCAACCATTTCCATGGTGATGTGGATAGGGGCTGCCCCCATGCTCCGGGCAGCTCACTGCACCCTGGTATGCGCGTTCACTAGTGTGTGTGTATTATTTCACTGCACAGATTAAGATTAACCTCACAGGTGAAATGTGAGGTCAGATTCCTTTGTGTGCAAGCACAGTAAGTTCATTTTCACTTTGCTTTCACTTCACAAGACTGGTTCACTAATCTTGAGCCTTGTAGCTGCCTCCGAAGAGTAAGTGTGTGACTGAGAGTGAGATGGGATATGGGGGATTCAAACCGTCGATTCCCATGGGAGGGTCCAGTCTTCTATCACGGCACCGAACCACACCACTGACAGAAATATGTGGTAGATCTAAACTGAGTTGGGTAAAGGTTTTGTAAGAATGAAACCAGTTTTCTCTTCTACTGGAGCGAAGAACTTGCAGTTGTATGCTCTTTTTAATCCCAGCTAGAGCATATGGAACTACATTATATAAAATGCCAGATGGTTGTGGATTAGCCCTTTCCTAATCACTAAAGCTAGATGTTACACTGACCACCGGGGGGCAACATTTCTCTTTTCTCTTCGCTCACTAAGCTGGTTATGAACTTAGCAGGAAATTCACCATACTGTGCTGGAATGTAGACCTGGTCTAGAATGTTCTAGCTGAAGTGAGAACCATCCAATTAATAACAGCAGAATGAATTTGTTAATTTGTGCTTCAGTCATATGACTTGTGTACCAATCTGCTAATAATCACATGCTGGAGCTGTAATTTCGCTCTACTGTTGGTTTGTACAGGGAACTTATCCGGGCACATTTTGTACTGCTTATCAGAGACTGCACACACACACACACACACACACACACACACACACACACACACTTATGCAAGGCTTAAATTTCGAGAGAATTTGAGAGAACCGGATCCTCTTTCGTTAATTTTTAATGGCGGTACATATCTTGGTGTAAATGGTGTTAATAATAATACTGATATGTTAATGACTCATACTTTCTTTATAAAGTCCAGTGGAGAATGTTTTCATTCATCAGTCAAGATAATTGTTAACTGCTGTGTTAATAATCATTAAAGCATTTTGTCTTGGTTTAAAGGCCACATCCTGTTTCAGCCTTAAATGATTCAGAATATATTATAATATTATACTAATATTATAATCATGACGGGTTTGTGAGTCTGTGAGTTCAGTATAACTCCATATATCCGTAATATCGGTGTTAAGAACTTTGCATAACAACTTATGCAACTTACATAAGCACACAGAGTAAGTAGAGGAACTGGGAAGTACTGCAGGCTGCACTGAGAGGAAAGAGTGTAATGGGCAAATTAGCCGTAATTTCTGGCAGAAACAACATGATGCCACATTTATTCACATTTCATACATCAACTTATAACAATTCTTATTTTGTTCACATAGGATAAAAAAAAATGTAGTGTGTAGGTTGGCTCACTTTTTAATAATATCTCTATACACCGGTCAGCCATAACATTAAAACCACTGACAGGTAACGTGAATAACATTGATTGTCTCATTACAACGGCACCTGTCATAGGCTGGGATATATTAAACAGCAGCAAAACAGTTAGTTCTCAAAGCTAATGTGTTGGACGCAGGAAAAATAGGCAAATATAAGAATCTGAGTGACTTTGACATGAGTCAAATTGTGATGTCTAGACACCTCAGGCAGAGTGTGTCCAAAACAGAGTGTGTTCCCAGTATGCAGTGGTTAGTACTTACCAAAAGTGGCCCAAGGTCACAGGAGACCAAGACTCAGTGATGTGTGTGGGGGTTGTCTGGTCCTTGCTGTAGAAGGCTAGCTTGTCTGGTCCTGACTATAGAAAGTCCACAGAAAGATCTATTGCTAATGTCTTGGTGTTATGCCTTGTTTATGCCTTGATGACTCAGAGAGGTTTTGGCAGCGGCTGCTTTAATGTTATGACTGATATATATGTAACGTGATATGTATTATATGTGTAATTATAATTA
>JAOVVF010000008.1:22476781-22491295 GCA_028565595.1 Duopalatinus emarginatus | reverse complement strand
TTAGATGCACTTTAATAAAAAAATCGACAGCAGTGTGTACTGATGAATCGTAATTTATACCATTTTATATGATAGTTACATTTAGTTTTTGTTTTTGCTCAAATTATAGCATCTGTAAAAAATAGTTCCTTTATTTTATCTCACTTTAATATTTTTGTCTCTACTTAATCTTTATGTTTTATCTGTATATTTTCCCTCTACATTAATTTTAGATCATTTTTTAAAAAAGTTGAAAAAAAAAACCCTCAAAGACTTTCCCTTGGAGGGAAATGTACTCACTGTTACACAGCACTGACACCTGAGACTCTTTCCACAAATGTTAAACAATAAATAAATCTCCTTACAGAAAACGAAATATTTTTATTGCATTTATTATTCTTTATTTGATTATATCTTTTCCCCATCCATGAATATTAGCCATATAAACTACTCTCAGGGCTGCTGTTACATTAAAATAAAATGATAAATAATATAATATACAGTATGTTGGAATTTCTGTTTACTTGAACTTGTTTTCGAACTTGTTTTATTGCATCAGGTTATATGCTTTATGTTCTTTTCCTTACTGTTTCTACTGTGTTAAGGGGACTTTACAAATCATGGAAAGTTTGTACTGTAGCCAAAAATATTTTGAGATCCATGATAATAACACACACAGTGAACTATACTAATCCCTTATTGTTTTTCCCATGAAAGAAGCAGAAGCTCGTCCATATCTTAAAATCCCAGTTTAAGTCCTCAGTTAGCATAAACAATAATTTACCACAAATGTGATGTTTTGTGTATCTTTTATCAGAATCCACTATAGTTTACTATGGATTAACTGCAGTACTGTAGGATAATTATGGTTATTAAACTCTGCTAGAATACAGTGGTATGTATATGAAATTATGTTATGTATTTTTAAATTGACAGTACAGTCGCCTTAAAGCAAGAAAGGCCTGGGGACAGTTCACTGGCTGGGCAGCCAGGGTCCTTTCTTCTTTCTGGAGTCTGCGTGTCTGTGTGAGTTTCCTCTGGGTTAGGAAAATTGGAAATACTAAATTGCCTCTAGGTGTGAGTGTGAATCTGTCTGTTTCAGTGTCTGCCCTGCGATGGACTGGTGACCTGTCCAGGTTGTTTCCCTGCCTTCCGTCCAATGACCAATATAATAGACTTCCTGCAACCAAGTGGTAGGATAAGGACTTATTTTTTTAGGAATTAATTATTTTATTTGTACTATTATATCTAGCCGTATGGTTAAAAGGGATATTTTGACCATGTTCGATATGGAGCAAGGAACCATAGTTAAGTTGTTTTCTTCGTAATAGACAATTCATCAACACCTTCTGCCAAATCAGAATCAACAGTGATATCGGATCTCAGCATGTCTAGCAGACATTGCTTTATGGATGGCTGCCCACCATCTCAAACTCAACTCTATCAAGACAGAGCTGCTCTACATCCCAGGAGTAACTGGATGTAATCATGATCTCTTGATTTCCTTTGAGAATACCATGATCACTCCAGTTAAAGAGGTACGTAGTCTAGGAGTTGCTATAGATGACCTTCTCTGGTCATGTTGCTAACTTGGCTCGGTCATGCAGGTTTCTCCTTCACAACATTCAGAGAATTCGACCTTTTCTCTCGAGGGAAGCTGGCCTACAAAGCCAAAAATGTCTTGGTTAAGGCCAGGCGCACACCTAGAGCTCTTTGTGCTTCAAGTATGGCCCGACTTGACCCGTCATCATCCAAGACACATGGAAGGCAAACATCCAGACTCTTCTCTGTTCTGGCACCAAGGTGGTGGAATGAACTTCCCCCTGATGTCTGTACAGCAGAGTCACTTACTGTTATCAAACTCACCTGTTTTGCCAGCACTTAATTGAAAAATAAATGTTTGTGAACTGTATTTGTCTTATTTGTTCAGTTTTATGACTATTTTGGTTATTGTCTTGTTCTCTCTACAGGGTGACTGGTGTAGAAAGTTTTTGGATGATTGATACTACATGACACTTTTTTAGTAAGATTCTGGTCTGAGTTCTTGAATCCTGATTTACCTTCACTAGTTTCAGATACTCCAAGAATTTAGCTAAGCACTCTTGCAAGTTGCTCTGGATAAGGGCGTCTGCTAAATGCCGTAAATGTAAATGCAAATATGGTATAAGTAGCATAAACTTTTATTTGTATTATAGTGAAAAGGACCGTGGCTGCTACACATTTTACACATTTATGCCATTTGGAGTCATGCACATACAGTAGTATTCACATTACACATTTCCACTAAAATGCACCTTTACACCATGGAGTCCATTGTAGTTGTGTTTACCAGTGGGAGGACAGAGTTACCATAATAATAGTGAAAGTAAGACAATTATACTGTAATAACCACTGAATAACCACAGCTTACAAACACTGGTTTCCTTGTGCCTGTAAACAATGGAAAAGTTTCATAATGGTAGTCTTAAGTAATAAGATTGAGACAGACAATATAGAATAACACATTCTTCTAAGATTGCATTCTTGTAAGTAAATGAGAGTGTTACTTCTAAATTCTTCTGTGTAGTCTGAAGCTATTCAGAGTCACTAATGTGTACTGTCTGGGGCTATTTTTGCTTTAGCATGAAGAAACCGATGGCTTAGTTTTTTAGCACAGCGGCCAATGTGGGGAGAGCACGTGCACTGATAGGAAGGCCTGAAGGGAGGGACAAAGTCTGCCGTCTCTTGGCTGGCCGGAGACTGGCCTGGAACTTTTGTACAGGAGAGATCAAGTGTCCTGTGACTCGGGTTTATAGTTTACCAGTGTGTCTAAAAGACACTGGGGTCCTCTATGACATGCCTCTTGTCTTGCATTGCTTTATAGTAAACTAGCTTTAGTATTACAGCTGACATTGAAAGAAACTGTGTCCTGTCGGAAAGGCTGAGTGGCAGGGAAAAAGTCTGGTATCGGAAAGATAATCTGTCCTGTGACTCAGTTTAGAGTTTAACAGTAGTTTTTGGGTGAAAACACAATGATTATTAACATGTCCTGAGTATTTCTAAAGCATATCTGAGTATTATGATAAAAGCATAAGTGTCCTGGATAAAATATAATAACATAAATGGTACAATATAAATCAGTCAGTCACATCTTATCCGCTTAGTCCGTCAGGGTCACAGTTTATCCAAAGCCCACACGGATGACTGGGGACACCAGGACATAAAGGGGGTCAATCTATCACAGGGTACCACATACATGTCAGTTGGGGGAGTTAGGTGCTTTACTAAAGGGCACCTCAATCATGTCTTGGCCTATTGCGGGGATCAAACCTGGGACCTTATGGTCACAAGACTGGTTCCCTAACCACTAGGTCACGGCTGCCCCCCGAAATATACATATATATATATATATATATATATACAGACAGATAGACTGATATGTGTCATACACAGATAGACAGACTCAGGTAGGCAGAGAGACAGACAAACTGGTAGACATAAATAAACAGACAGACAGACAGACATACAGATAGATAGATAGATAGATAAATAGATAGATAGACAGATTGACTTTGTTTACTATTGTGTGTTAAAATAAATCAAAATAAGGCATCCTGGGTTTATAAAGTATAATTAAACACTGAGTAACTGAGGGTTCAATAAAAACACAGATAACTGCGTAGCACGCCACACATGTTAGCTTAAAACCAGTTTAGTCCAGTGCGGGGCGGGTTTTTTTATTCTCCATATAAGGTGAATAGGGCGGGGTTCCTAGGCCTGCGCGTGACGTATCAAAGGAAACAAGACTTCCGCCTTCGTGAAGCGCGTGGAAGAGACGCCTTATAAGAGCCCAGCTGAGCGGGTGTTCTTCAGAAATCGGATTTTTTTTTAGTCAGATTTCAGGAGTTTCATAGTAATTGAGCGACATCGCGTTTATTTTTGTATTTGTTTCTCATTTTCGGTTTAACATCCGAGTTTGACTTTGTTCAGTGTAAGTGTGAGGTTTATTCGGTTTAATTTTGAAACCCGTAGCGCGCGCACTAGACGTTAAACGTTAGGCGGGCGCGCTGTCTGAGGAGAAAAAAAGAAGAGAAGAGACGCTCATTATCATCGCTGTTTTATCGTGGTAAGATCGATTTCTTTAAATGTGATGCGTTATTGTTTTATTTACGCGTCATGACATTGTATTTAGACTTCATTTGTGAGAATGAATGAATTTTTTATGGGTTGTACTTGGCGCGAGCTAGGCTAATTTAGACTAGCTAGGTTACCGCGCCTACGGACATGTAGGAAACTCGGACCTATTTTCATTCATTTACATGACATTAACTGTAAGATGTTAATATTTATTATGGCACACTTTTGGCACGGAGTGTGTTTCGAGATGCTTCGACATTGTTTCTTTACAGCAGGATTCAATGTCACATGTAGAAAGTGAATACAGGTCTTGCGAAATAATCCTAAATTATATATTGGTGTATATTATCAAAACAATACGATCGAAAGTTTGACAATACGATTTCCTATTACTAAAAATGTGTATCTGGAATTCCTAACAAAATACCATCTATAATCGTCGAGTCCGTGCTGGCAATTCATTGTTTCAATGCGTGCTACTGAACGAGTCGACACTCTGAGTCGACTCTATCGTGAACATCTAAAACACACAGCCAGCAAGTCATTTTAAAAGCAACATGTGCTATGATAATTTATACGAAATGTGTAATTTAATATTTTTAATAACTGGTAAGGCTGCTGGCGAAAGCGCGGCATGGTAGATCTGAGGAGTCGACTCTTCCTGGTAAGATGAGTCAAAAGATTTGATTCAGCGAAAAGGGCTGGAATTCCCATCGCAATTTCATTGTGCGTTTGTAAGATAATCAGTTGTACTGCACACAAGACGATGTTTATATGATCGTAATCCGGTTAGATTTTAATTTAAATTGTTTTCCATTGAGGAAAAGGAAATAGGAGAGATTGTTTAAGACCAACTAGCCGATAAGAATCGAATTAGCATTAAGCCGGTCTCGTGCTCCGTACATTAGCCGCGGTTAGCTTCGTAGAAAACGGCTAATCTGGATTATCAAGAGCCGACATGATGATGTGTGTGATGTTCATTGCTTTTGTTAACCATTAAAGTGCCAAAATAAAAGCTGCTAATATCCTTACAATCACTTAATTGCTGATAAAAGAAGGGGTAGGATGACGTCAGATGCATTAGCCGACTAGCTCGCATTAAGAGGAAGTGAACAGGAGGACATGGCTGTTAGCCAACATTACGCTTCGGCTTTTATTATTGAGAAATAAATATAGTGATGTGATGACCTCCACCCTGACTTAAATCCGAACCTGCTGGGGTCACAACCTCCATGACACTTAATTTCTAGCAGTGTCTCAAGGGCAAGATTGTCTCTCTTGGAATGTATAGGACATGTTTATTCTTTGTGGGTTTGTGTGTAAAAAAAAAAAAAAAATGAATTCTTCGGAAGTGTCATCTGTAATCAGATGTAAATCTACAGCCGCTGGTAGTTATTGAATTTCCTATCCTGAAAAACTTGCTTTCTGGTACATTTGAGTGTTTTTCTAGCACTAGGACAAAGGGGTTAAAATGACCGTTTCTTCCACAAACCCCATCCTGTAGTTTGCCTTAATTTCCTGGCCATCTTACCCAAATGCTTAAATGCTAATTAGGATAATGCTGTTGGTGCCAAAAGTCCAGACACAAGTTACACACACACACACACCCTTTAAAACCTCACCTAACTCTAACACTAGGTATTCTTTCACAGCATTGCCTCTTGTGCTGCAGCATAATTCCTTATTTTGTCTCATGAATCAGGATAACGCTATCAGTGCCAAAAGACCAGGCACAAGTTAAACACCAGTCCTTTTAGGTCTCACATAATCACACCAGCCCTAGATATTTTTTGACAGCATTGCCTTTTGGGCTGCAGTTTAGCTGTTGATTTTTGTTGACATATTAACCACTCTAGTTCACGGCTGGGTAGTTAAGTGTCTGTCATTTTTGTCAGCAGGATGTGTGTAATATTGTGAGTATGCAGATGAACAAGGAAAGTGTTGGCTTTGGATAATATAGCAATATGATAAATTGCTTTAAAAGTGTCGCATATTGTCATGGGTTATGACCACCACTTAATTTTTTTTAAAATGTGTATTCTTATTTATTTTTGTTTGTTCTGGTTTACAGCTTTAAGCTGAATGTCATTTAACCTATGTTGTGCTGTTTTTACCATGCTGCCTTGTAAATTTTCCAGCTGAACTGAACTATAAAGGTTTATAGGGTTATTTCTTGGTAGACATAAACATGTGGTGTTGTATGGCTAGACATCCACGTGTTTTGGAAAAAGTTTTACTCTCTCTTGGAATATGGCGCGACACTGTCCTAGTACGATCGCCGCCCACACGGCTGTTACCTGCATGTCCAAGCCAAACCAGAGACTTTACTTTGGGTCTGCTGTGGTCATGACGCATGTTTGCCATGTGTCTAAATCCTTGCTTTAGTCTACATGCTGTCTGTTATGGCTGGATTCAGTCAAAAGCCGTTTTTAAAATATCCAGCATAAACTATCAGTTGTGCTTGAGTCCAGAATGAAACGTTTTATTGTTGAACAGCGTAGGAAGTCGGCACTTGTAGGCGTTAAACAGTTATAATCATGTTTAACTCCTCGTATGCTGGTTACCTTGGGTAAAAGTTATTTCTAGAGATTGAAATGAAATGCCATGCCCAGGGACTGCTTGAAATCTGAGCCATTTGCTTCATTTTGACTGCTCAGGTCTGGTTAAGGCTTTGAATACTTGACCTCTTGTGCTGGTTGCACCAGTGAGGAAGAAAAAAAAAAATTAGCGCCTCCTAAAATAGGCAGAGAATGCATTCTGAATTGGCCTGTACGTTTCTTATTTGATGGGGTGAACGTTTACACCATAAGCCAAAACATGATAACTTTGTTAATTAGCCGACTGATGAGCGATGCTTTAACAGCATTACAGCCAGCATTTCTACTATGACATCTTGGTTTGCCCTTGATGAATCATTCATGTGTCACACTTAATATTATCATCCTAGGAATTTTTTTTCTATTACAACAGAGTTATTCTAGGGGAAGGTCTGAGCCTGATCTTTAAAACAGTACAAAATGTTTTACTTCAGAAGACAGCTGTCCATGTCCTGCCTCGTTAAGTGGGGCACACTTTATCTGCAGAACACAAACGCAGCATTAAAACCCAGACACGCCGTATCTAAGCAGCCTACTCCCAAACAAGGCACTTAAACGGTCGTGATAATTTATTATGTAAAGTGTCGAACGATATTGCAGTAATACCGCACACCTGATCAGAGACTCTAAGGAACGTTACCATGGTGAACGACATGTTTGTTTCCCTTTTGTAAAAGTTGGATACAATGCATTAAAACTGCAGAATTGTGAACATGTATCAATCAATTTTGTGTAGTGTTTTCCACATCAGTACAGGTCCACGTAACAGGCAGTAGATGTTCAAGTTCCTTAAATGACAGCTGCTCTGAACTTGGAGTGTTTATTTATTTATTTATTTATTTGTTTATTTATTTAGCAAGTTCATATGACAATGATGCATTGATCACACTAGTGTTTTTGCCTCATGTTGTTTCTCTGTAAACTGTTACATAATATGGGGGAAATGACCCTTTTTTTTTTCTCTCTCTGTCCTTTTTCTTTTCTTTCAGGAATGAGCTTCCATTCATCCATCCTGTCTGTTGCACAATGGATGTCCGTTCTGTCTGCCTAATCGGCCAAACTAAAACGCATTGTAGCAGTACTAGTATATTCAGAGGATAGCAATAGCCCCCTCACTCCACCCTCTCCCTCAGCATTATACACCAGTTTACAACTTACAGCAGTGCAGATTCTTTCGCTTGTGTCTGGATTTGCTCTAAATTGCTGTATTAGCAGAGGGCGAAGGTAGGTAGGTTTGGGGAAAAAAAAATAAAACAACAACTTTAGAAACACTAGTACCTCATTTATTTATCCAGTTCCAGTGTGCTGCTGGAACTAAGCTTTAGGGTTCTCTTATTTGCAATTTCTTTTGCCCTATAAGATTGTGACGCTATTTAAAACTTGAAAGAGCTATATCACACAATGGTGTCGACAACGTTAGCTACCGTAACACTGATGAGCACAATCGCGCTAGCCACCCAGGGCCCCATGACTGAATACATGTGGCTCCTGGTCGTCGGCTTCATCATTGCCTTCATCCTGGCCTTTTCCGTGGGTGCTAATGATGTCGCCAACTCGTTTGGCACTGCCGTGGGCTCCGGGGTGGTCACTCTGAGAGTTGCGTGCATCCTCGCTACTGTGTTTGAAACCCTGGGGTCAGTGCTGCTGGGAGCCAAAGTCAGCGAGACGATACGCAAAGGGATCATCGACGTGAACATGTACAACGGCTCAGAGCAGTATCTCATGGCTGGCTCAGTCAGCGCCATGGTTGGTAAGTAACCTGCCTGTGAAAGTTTTGATGTTTTTTAAAAATGCTTACAGCGATGTATTTTAATGGTCTGTTGTTTGTTTGAATCTCAAAGGCTCTGCTGTGTGGCAGCTGGTGGCTTCTTTTCTCAAATTGCCCATTTCTGGTACGCATTGCATTGTGGGAGCCACTATCGGCTTTTCACTGGTCGCGAAAGGTCAGCAGGGAGTGCGATGGCTTGAACTTTTGCGAATTGGTGAGTCTGTCTTAATCAGAGTAACAGTGAATCACTGAAGTGACTTTAAATATAAGTAATGAGTGCAACTTGGTCTATTCAAGTCCCAGTACTGCATTCTTTTTCATTGTGGTTATTTTACGGTAAAATGTGTCTACAAAAACAAACACGATGGGAATTCACTTACAGTGGAAGTCTAAGGTCATTACTGGACCGGTCGATACACACACACACACACACACACACACACAACTCCACTACTAAAGCTTTATCTATAGAGCTTTTTAAAAACTTCCAGATACTGACATGACATTTTTGTAGTATCTGTCCTAGCTGTGGTAGCTGCATAACTGTTAGTAATCACAGATTCTTGTCATGCCTCATCCTTTTGTAGACCAAACTAGTCTAGTCTGTGAAAGGATGAATTCTAGAGGTTCACATGACTGCACATGGTTTAAACTGACACTGCTCTTTTGTATATTCATGGCCTTTTTTTTCTCTCCTTTCTTGCAGTTGCGTCTTGGTTCCTCTCCCCGCTCCTCTCTGGCATAATGTCTGCTGTCCTCTTCTACTTTGTCCGCATGTTTATCTTGCAGAAGGTAAGAACAGGAAACCTCTCCCTGCTCTCTCTACATGAGTCATGTTGAAGGGTGAATTAGCATAATGGCTGAGGCGCCACAGTGAGGACATTCTGGACCAGAGAGACAGCACAAATTATACTGACATGCCTGCAATTGAAGCCTCTCTGTGCACTTTGTATTTTTATTAAAGATGGAAAAAAAAAAATTCATCTGGTTGTTTTCATGTTTACAGAAGGATCCGGTTCCCAACGGACTCAGGGCCTTGCCTGTCTTCTACGCTGTCACTATGGGAATAAACCTGTTCTCCATCATGTTTACAGGCGCACCGAGTAAGTATTATTCTCTTGTCACATCCATCTCTCTTTGAGTCATTTCTTTTAACTCCAGCCCGAACAGACTGTGACGCAACACTATTTGTGTGCGCTGTTAAACTAACCAGGGGAAGCTCGATGGACATGATCATGCGGTGTCTTTTGCATTCTTGACCTCTGTATCAGACTTTCTGTCCTTTTTGAACACAGAGGAAAGAAAATAAATCAATGGAGTACACTTGTCGTCCATCAAACTGAAGTAGCTTCCTTTTTCTTTTCTTTCCTTTTTTTTGGCTGTTTTTTTTTTTTTTTTTTAATTTTATTTTTTAATGCGTAACATTTTGGAACCTTATTAAATGAGCACTTTTTTTGCTCCTTTTTGTTTTTTCTACCTACAGGGATCAACAATGCAAGAAGTCAGCTGGCCTGGGCCATATATGAAGGCTACAGGCCAGAGTATGACAAGATACACAGATAGGAGTGTGTGCCATGTATGCACTCTTATTAGGCACGGAAAGGTGCATCATATGCACATACACCAACAGGTCCACCTACACACAGACAGGTTTAAAAAGAAAACGAAAAGGGCTTGATCAGATATTTAGGGCAAACTGGTTGCCTAGACAGGGTTGTCCAACCTGCTCTTTTTTAAACTTCCCACACACGCATGTAGTTGGACAAAGTCTCCTGCTGGTCTTGACCCCTGTAGCCTCCTGTAACGGAACCTGATTAATGCGAGGATTAGCTCCAGATCTTTGGCCACACTTTGCTGACTCCACCATGTCATCTGCTTCTGGATTATCGTCAGGCACAGTAGACCTTCCTTCATGAGAAAAATGCCCTCTAGGTACAGTTTACTTGAGCTCAGCATACCGTTCTCAAACCTCATCACTATTACACTCATCCCTGGAGGGCTGGAACATTCTGTTTTCAGACCTAGCTCTGCTACAGGACATCTGCTGCCCTGTAGAATTCATGTCGCCGCATGGTTTAGTGCAGTTTTATCAAATTAGGGTGAAGCTTAAGTTTAAGGGTACACAATCTCTAATAAGTAAACGACACACACTTGATCTATTTAGTAGAGTAATAACTGCCATGACTGTACCACTGGAGACCCAGTTATTTTTAAGTGGTACAAAATTAATCCCACTGCTTGCTAAGACTTGAAAGTCACCACCACCGGAGCTTCCGCCACCCTAGCGTAATGTGCCGAGGCCCTGCAGGGCTTTGAGAGGAATGTTCTTGAATGCAAATAACATGGTTACGCAAAAAAAAAAAAAAGATTAGGGGTGTAGCAGCTTTTTATGAGGACTGTTGCATGCCCTGGGTTGTGATCTGACTGCTGTTGGTGAGCTTGAAGTGGTTGTCTAGTTGGGGCCTATGAAAATGCAGTCCAGTAGTAAAGAGAAAGTACTTCCTCATTGTGGTATGAAGTCTCACTTCTCATCATGTCCCTCCCAGGTCTGGTTTTATTTTAAAGCTCTCTTACTCTTCCAAAGCCTCCACTCAGACTGGCATTGCTGCTGTAGGTAAACTGACGGGCGTCCTAACAAAAATAATCCCCCTCACCCATGCGAGCCAACATTCGGCAGCAATGGGTTGCCTGGAAAGTTCTCCTCATGTGTACGATCCTTTCTTTTGTTATGCAAAATTGTAAATGATCCTTTAGTGGCATGAATCGACTCTGGATGGCTCATGTGGCTCTTCGGCTCTTCGGCTTTTTGGTGTTTGCGCTTCACACGAATATGGTAACATGGCCTGCTTGCAGCCTGACTGAACCTGTTTGCATGCTCTCATTTGCATAACACTGAGGAGAGTCCTCTCGGATTTCACTTGCCATTAGCAGCACTTGCCTACTATGGTTAAAAAAAAAAAAACCCATTTAGCTTTCACACTTCCCTCCCTAGCTAGGGTATAACAGCAACATGTCTTTGGACAGTAAAGTAAACTAAACTGAGGTGACTGACCTCCTGTTCGGTTAGGATGGCTAGTTAATGTCACTCTAGACCGAATCTGGTGACCGTGCTCTAAAACTGTGGCACCTGAGATTGGCAGGGCAGAATAATTTGTGCCTTGCAAATAAGCACAGGACAAGACGGAAGAATTCTGGTGCCATCGCAGGAACAACCAGCAGGCACTATACGAGTGGTGTGTTGTCCTGTTACATACTTGTCAGAGACGCAAAGGAACTCATTAGCAATAACGACGTCGACGCAGAACACTTCAAAAGCAAGTGGTTGGAGTGATGTGGCTCGGTAGTTGTTTACCTTTGTGTTTCGTGCTGTAAACTTTGATATCGCCTTAAATTACATTATTGAAGTATAGACCTCATAGACTGATTAGAGTCCTGTAATCTCTTCGTGTCACATTGTAATTTCATAACCGCTACATACATGTCCGCTAATTTTACACATTATTTGATTGCACTGTTTATTAGTTATATTTGACACCACCTCATGCACGGCACTGCATTACGAATAATGCCCGCTGCTCTGTTTGTCAAACAATGAGCGTTTTAATTAATTGACAAGTTTCCTCAGTGACTTTATCCAGCTTTGCTAAATGCATAAATGTAAAATGCTAATTAATACATTATCCAGATTCGTCTGAAAGGACTCGCATTTAGGAAATGGTGTTCTGCTGATGAGTAGAATCTGAACTCCCTAATTAAATGATGAGCTACCACTTCACTGTATGTGCCGTTCATCCACATCTGTGCCTTATAATGTAATATTTGGACTCGTTTTCACAATCAGTGATTCAAATGCCCAACTTGGACTTCAGGTGATTCGTCACAGAATGCAAACATTCAGCATCGCAGTAGTCAAATGAAGCGCTGCTGTCAGGTTCTAAATTTGTAGTTTAGACCAAAAGGAGTCTTGTGGAGGAAAAGTGTCCTTTCCATACCGAGGTGACATGTCGTATGCCAAACTTTTATGACTGCTTTTATATCACAAGGCATTTTTATAGCCCGATTTGTACCATCAGATCTAGGTTTGCTAACACACTATATTAACATGAGATACGTGACTTCCCGTAAAGTCTAAGAGTACAATTAAAAATGTAGGTACATGTGGTTGAGATTGTGCTCTTATGTCTGACAGATAGAGTAGCATTCCTTTTTTTAAAATTGATTTACATGATGATGAACCAAAAAACTAGAAATTACAATATTGCACAACTGCAGTTTTACCTGTTTAAACTGACGTTGCATAATCGCATGACTATAAGTGCTTGGGCGGTGATGGGCTCATTAAAAAAAACAAAACAAAAAAAACATCCTCTCGGGTGTTTATTATCTCAATATCGCTTTTTTATAAGATCTCACATCTCAACAGATGACCTCAGTGTATTATGGTGTGTAATGGGGAGCCACGGAGGATGTGATTTAAAGTGTTTGATAAGCTTTATAGTTTCCTGAAGTTAAACAGATAAACTGGTGCAGGATTACCTCCATGTAATAGACTTCTTGATAAGATATGCCTTTAACATTCTCACACTGCTGTTAGTAAATAGGCTCCCGTAAAGATACAAACAACATTATACATTCCCACAAAGCTAAAATGGTCACCCTTTTTTTTCCACGGACTGGATCATAAATAGTAATCAGACAGTCATGGCAATAAAGAAACCGTCTCCCGAAAACAGCTCTTATTGTGTAATAGAAGCCGTGGTTTAGTCTGGGTTTATAGTCTGTTAAAATTGTTGTTTAAGCCGAACTGCATTCATTTTCAGCCCGTTTATCCCACAGCATGGTTTTGGCATCGTGTGGCATCTCTTGTTTTTGTAGTGAATTATTCTCACGTGATGAACACACAGCCTACTCCCCCCCCCCTGTCGCCAAAAAAAAAAGCCCCTCATTCCCAAATGCTCAAATTTTTAGCTTTTAATGTTTATTTTCAGTCAGCTGATGCCATCCCGACCTCCTCCCATCGTTCTCACGCACCTGTTAAGCCTTTTCCACGAGACTCTGACTCATGCCTGGCTGTGGGGGGAAAAAAAGGGAAAAGGCATTCTACCTTTACCCTGAAAGAAAAAAAAAAACCACACCACCCACGGTCTGTCCTTTCTCTTTGACTAGTGTAAGTGGAGCACGTCGCAGCCGCATGCTGCATGAGCACGTGAGTCAGCGCAGGAGGCGGAGAGCCACCGCGCTCACTGCAACCGGTCTCATCCAGAACATTTCCACACACATTCACCTCTCCACCCTTCCCTCCCTCCCTGTCCTCTTTCATTCCGACTTTTTTTTTTTTTTCCTCTCCCCCCCTTCTCCCACCACCACTTTGCTGACTTGTGTTTTCAGTCCACACATTGCAGAGTTTAGTCTAACAGCCGCCTCCTGTGCCAGCATTCGTCTTCTCAGTACGCTGGTCACATTTGTGTTCTGCAGTCTTGGCACTGAAGTGACTTGGCTCAAAAAGTAGAAACACTTGCATTTATAAAAAAAAAAAAAAAAAAAAGATTTATTTATTTCACAGGTGCTTTTATACACTAGGATGAGTTAAGTCTCACTCTGTGACGCAACATTAACATGGAACGTTAAGCTGTGGACTAGCAGAGCCTTTTTTGCATTCATCCCATAGACTTCAAGTGTGTTTATTTCTCCTCTCCCATCCTGCTTTCTACCCCGATCAGGAACTCTACAGCGATCTGTAACCCCACTGAAGTCTTTTGAGCAATATGTCCTTGGTGTATACCCTTAACAGTGCCGTGCCACTGCGGCATTTTTGCTGCTGTTCACATTTTGCCGTCTCCTTGGCTGTTGCACAAGTCAGGCTGGATGCTTGCACTTCATAACTAACTGCCACATTTGTCGCCTGGTTGCAGATGACGCTGGTGGCTTTTACAGTAATTTGAACTTGCTAGCTAGTTTTAATTCTCCCTTAGCTCCCCCTCTTTTTTTTTTTTTTTTTTTTTTTTTTTTTTTTTTTTTTTTTTTTTTTTTTTTTTTTTTTTTTTTTTTTTTTTT
>JAOVVF010000008.1:22449737-22476681 GCA_028565595.1 Duopalatinus emarginatus | reverse complement strand
TAGTTTTAATTCTCCCTTGGCTCCCCCTTTTTTTTTTTTTTTTTTTTTTTTTTTCTTTTTTTTTTTTTTTTCTTCTTTTTTTTTTTTTGGGTGTCTTCAGATTCCTAAATACAGCCCTGTCCTTTAGTTATCCAAACCTGATTTCCTCCTTTGCCTCAGTTCTAACATCACTAACAGGATTATGTAATTCAATCCCAACCCCTGAATGATACCTTGCAGAAATCTGTTCTGGTAGCACATGCTGCCTTTTTGTCTCAAAACCACCTTTCGTCTCTCTTTCTCCCTCTTTCTCCATTCCCCCTTCTCCCCATCTCTGTCTCTCTCCCATCGATGCTGGATCTGCAGTGCTGGGATTTGATAAACTGCCCTGGTGGGGTGTCCTCCTCATCTCCATCGGATGTGCCATCCTCACTGGAATCATCGTCTGGTTTGCCGTTTGCCCCTGCCTCAAGAAGAAGATCGAACGTGAGTAATGTTTCAGTCTATTTCTGAGGCGTTTAGCAGTAGAGTAGTTTGCATTGCACTATAACAGTACAAATAACATGACAGGCAATTTTTTGAGTACAAATAATGGATGTTAAACAGCATTTTTTTAACGCATTCTGATGGTCGATTATTCATTAACTTGACCGTTCTTGCCCCAGATATAACCTTTGTGCCGAATATTGCCACGTTGATGTAAACGATGTTACACGTAAATTATATGATTAAATTGATCTTTATATTGACCCTTAAACACCTCAAACCATTTTAATTATTCAATGTTTTGCCGAACCACACTGGTTGTCAGGACGCGTTCACGTGTCACTGACGGATCCCTTTCAATCACATTATCGCCGAAAAGCCCTAGAGCCTTTGGCCTTGGTGTGTTGAAAACACTGTTGTTGCTCTGCCATGCTGCTGGACAGCTTGTGTAAAGATTGGGTCAGTGATGTCACTGGGTCAGAGTTATCCAGTAATTGGACTTTGCCTACTGGATTAGAATAGCTGTTCTTTTGATGAACACTAACCCTGCTAAGACTCTGTGTTTACGCGTCTGCAGGCTTTAGCAGAAAGTAAGTCATTCGATCACACGTTCGGCCGCGTTGATCACGCGCAGCCTGATTGTTGGAAACTGAAAGAAATGTCAGCCTGTTCGACCGGCCTTGAAAATTGGTTGCAGCCAAACAACAAGCAAACATGGACTTGAGAACAGGACAGGGCAGGATTAGAGTGGAATAGAGAAGGAAGAAAGATTATAAATACAAATTTGTTGTAATGTGTAATAATTAATTGGTATTATACCAATGTACTGTAATGTCAAATTTGGTCTTGAGTAGTGAAACCAAATAAAGGTTAAACTGGTTAACACAATTGCTTAAGAGACAAATGGGGAAGAAATTGGGAGCAGTGTGCAGTTTCCCCGTACAATATTCTTACTTCTATATGTGACGGTGTGATTAAAGTGTTCGTGGAAAACTACTCGTTTCATGTTTTGTCTACCACCTGGCTGGGTTTCCTTTGGCATCCAGTTTATGACTTCATTGGCACCACACCCACGATAACCTCTTTGGAAGCCTGTCGGCAAATGTACAAAGTTGCCAGTCACACTGTTGTTTGTGTGTGTCTGTCTGTCTTTTTTTTTTTTTTTTTTTTTTCTCGGTCTGCGTGTTTGGTCAGGAATGTTAGCTAAACCCCCCTCCTCCCTCTTATCTCTCTAGGTGAAATCAAGTCTTCCAGCCCCTCAGAGAGCCCCCTAATGGAGAAGAGAGAGATGGAGTCACACTGTCCTATCCTAAAATCAGTTCCCGCAGAGACCACGTCTGCCCTAACCGCCAGCGCACCAACATCAGCGCCTCCTTGTGAAGAACGCAGGGTCACCTTTGACTTTGGAGACTCTGACGATGCAGAACCAAAAGAGGGTGAAGTCGGCAATGGGAGTGGTGAGTTTTGAGGCAGAGCACATGCTTTACACACATGGAATCAAATATGTAAAAACGTGTCTATTTCACAAGTACAATCAAAGCATATCTTTAAAAATATCTATGACCTTTTTCCCTCTCTCCCCCCTTTAACCAGCTCCTAAATCAGTTCATGTTCAGTTCAACACTGGCCCCACCCATGTCCCCAGCAATGGCTACAGTCAGTACCACACTGTCCACAAAGACTCGGGTCTCTACAAGGACCTGCTGCACAAGCTGCACCTCGCTAAAGTGGGCGACTGCATGGGCGAGGGCGGAGACCGGCCCATCCGCCGCAACAACAGCTATACCTCCTACACCATGGCAATCATCGGCCTCCACGGCGAGTTCAAGCCCCGGGAATCGGATTTCCTTGCTGCCGAGGACGGAGACAAGGAGAAGGTTCAAGAGCGCAAGAGGATCCGCATGGACAGCTACACAAGCTACTGCAATGCTGTAGCCGAGCACGGCGCCCCTGAAGATGGCCTTGGAGACGGAGAGTTGACCCTTGAAATGCCCGAAGAGGACAGGGGAAGTAATAGCAGCTCGCTGGAGGAGGAAAGGGCTGAAGCGGATAAACCTGAAGTTTCCATGCTGTTCCAGTTCCTGCAGATTCTCACTGCCTGCTTTGGCTCCTTTGCTCATGGTGGAAATGATGTCAGGTAGGAGCGTTTCAGTCGTACAACAGTGTGATTTTAATTTTAAATGAACTAATTTCATTTTACTTATTCCTTGGCAATTGTGTAATTCCACAAAATGTATTCAGTTCAGAAAATAAAAGGAGCTGAGGTTGCTTCAAAATGGCTATGATGCTCACAGCATCTCCAGTTTTTCTTGTTTGGTTGTTGCTCAAGGCCATTTTTACCTGTAAACAAAGGTGGTTTTGTTGTGTACCAGTCGCAAAACATCAAGACGCTAAACAAATGTCTGCATGATTGCACTGAACGCTATCTAACAGGATCACATAATTAAATTCTTCTGTTTTGTATCCGTTTCCCCTTAATGCAGTAATGCTATCGGTCCGTTGGTGGCGCTGTGGCTGGTTTATCAGAGTGGCTCTGTGGAGTCCACCGCTCCGACCCCTCTCTGGCTGCTGCTGTATGGAGGGGTGGGCATCTGCATCGGACTGTGGGTTTGGGGCCGTAGAGTCATGCAGACCATGGGCAGAGATCTTACTCCTATCACTCCATCCAGGTGTGTGTGTGTTTTGTATGTTTGTATTTGGAAGTGTGTGTGTGTGTGTGTGTGTGTGTGTACACATGCCTTCGTTTCTGTGTACTGTTGATCATTTATACACTTCTGCTTTTTTTGGTGTCCACATGACATGGTAGTTTGGCGATAACTTCAAATGTTGTAGTGCCTTCACTCCACTCGTTCTGAACTCCGTCTTGTCATTACAGTGGCTTCAGCATCGAGCTGGCTTCAGCCGTCACTGTGGTCGTCGCCTCCAACATCGGCCTGCCCGTCTCCACCACCCACTGCAAGGTGAGCGAGTGTGACACACACTATGCAAACATGAGCCGATGCAAAGCAGGCCAATGGCACAGGCCCATTTGACTGGGGTGGAGAAGTCCAGACTGCAGTGTGGGAGGATAAGTACAGGGTTGGATATGTATGTTTCACCCAGTCTTGTGGTAGTGCCGTCTGTAGAAATCATTCCTTTTACACGTTTTCCTGTCCGTTCTTATAAATAATACAATGTCCTTTCTATTTTTAAAAGTTTTTATTTGCACACACACACTGAAAGTAGATTAGACTTCTGTTTACGATCTGATGTGTGTTTATACTCCAGTATTAAAACAAATGAGTCACGTGGTATAAAATAAACATGGAACAAGGTGTCCGGTCCGTTTGGCATGCGGAGTATAAGGTTGGACCCGTCTTTCCAGTCAGGTTATGTTTTTAAAATTACTGAAGGTGGAGATTGCTTTGTCTGAATTCAAATTTACGTGTTTGTCTTCTCTGATACCTTGAATATCTGCCCATATCGATCTGGTGGAGGGTTGCCTCTGTGTTTGTGATTTGAATGTAGGATTTATTAAAATTATTGTAACCAGGAGACAAACTGATTAGATTATGGATTTGAGGGTCAAGGTTGCTGTAAGGTCAAATGTCTACGTTTTTCTTCAATAGCTTCCTTTTCTGTTTAAAGTATATTTAAAGGGGATTACAGGAAACTTCACAATCTTTGAACTGAAATAAGATGACAAACATGGGATAACTATTGCTGCTTGTTTTAAATTAAAGCAAATCATTGGAATACCGCCTAAGAATGGCAGGTAACTAAGCTGGACTAACACATGGCTCAAACAAGATTCGCTCATGATGTTTAGCTCCATAAACAAGTTTCTAGTCTCTTCATAACACACTGTCTGTGCCTTCAGTATTAAGTAGGATAATTAAGAATATTCCTGGGCTTGCCCCCCCCCCCCTTTTTTTTCCAAGCTTGAAATTGTTTGTAGATACCTTCTGCAATTTGAAGGAATTATTTCTATAAAGAAACAGAAATGTAGCTTGTTTTTCATTTGCTGCTATGTTGGTTAGACTGGAGGAATGGTTCATTGTACTGGAATAATGTTTGGATGATATGTACGAAATACACCACAGCATGTATTTAATCCTGAAGGTGAGCGAACATTGACCCTAATTAATGTTTTTCTCTCTCTCTCTCTCTCTCTCTCTCTCTCTCTCTCTCAGGTTGGTTCTGTGGTAGCTGTGGGTTGGCTACGTTCCCGGAAAGCCGTGGATTGGCGCCTTTTCCGCAACATCTTCATGGCCTGGTTCGTGACCGTGCCCATCTCCGGTCTAATCAGCGCCGCCATCATGGCTCTCTTCACCTTCGTCATTATGCCTGTGTAGCCTAGCTTCTGCCATTTGCAGCTAAGAACGCGCGAGAAGTCATGTTCTGTCGACTCCCACTGCCTCGTTACCATTACAGCTCCGGTATCCATCTTCATTGGAGCTAAACAGTGGTTAATATCTTTTTTTTTTTTTCTAACTAGGCCTTGTTTCTTAGCTTGCAGCACACATTGAGAATTCATCCATACGGAGTGTGTGAGAGAGTGTGTGAGAGAGCGGGTGCACACAGTGGTTCAGACGCCAAGCGTGCAGAAAAAAGTATATATTTTCTTCATATTTTTTTTTTTATTTTATTTTCTCAATAGAATTGTTGCCATGTATACATACTTGTGTTTTTTTGTAAATAATTGATCAAAATAATTTTTAAAATGTAATTATGTACATATAACTTCAACTTTTTTTTTTTTTTCCACTTGATTCGGGCTGGGGTGGGGGTGTGGGAGAACAATTGCAGTGCAGTATTAGTCACATCTCCCTTCTTTGTACACTTAATTTTCAATCATTCACTGATACAGCACTCTGCCTAGAGCAGTATTTAGATGTAAACGAGGTCACTGGTCAGTTCGGATTTACTTTCCATTCCTTATAACAATCTGTTGAGTGTTTTGTGAGAAGTGCCCATGTAGGTCCTGATGCTTCCCGCACTAATCTTTGACTTGCGGTGAATCTCCCGTATCTGGGAGTCTTTTAATTAATTTCAGGATGTCAGCTGGAGATTTTGGTTGTTTTTTCCCTCCCTATTTTACGGTCAGTGCTTTCTGCCAAATGCACTGACTTGTATTTGTTGTTTGTGTTTTCTCCCTTCCCTAGGGGCAACTTGTTGCCTTTTATGTTCAGCTTTCCTCAATTGATTTTTATATATATTGGATATAGAAATGCACTGATTCCTCTTTCTTTTCATTTGAAACACAATACAGTGCTGGAAAACTTACCTTAAAATCCGTCTTGCACTAAATTGTCATCTGTTCTGTCAGATTGGCTCAGTTGTTACTGGCAGCAAAGATATACTGATTGGATGTAAATTTTTTTTTTTTTTTTTTTTTTTGTAAACGTTTGATTTTATTTAAATTGATGTTTAACCGTAGCACTACTGTTTTTCTGTAATTTTCACTATTTAGATTGTATTGTTTTTAGTATTGTGATGTTTTCATACGTCATCCGATTTTCAATCAACTCATGATATAATTGCGTAAGGTCTTCGGAAACTCTGGGACTTTCAGATCTGAAATGAAAATGATCATCTGAGCCAATGGGGGGGGGGACAGTAATAGTACAATTTCTGAAATTACCACATGATCAGACCATAAATTATTTCCGCACAACGCCGATGTTACACTTGTGTAGCTTCGAGATTTATTAAACATAAACTCTGAGCGGTGTCATTGAGAAAGTCTCCACGTCTGGCCGCACATGAATTAATGAAACGTCCTCTAAACGTTTCCAGTCTCCATATGGCGCTTGCGTGCTTTGTGTTGCGTTGCCACGCAGCACCCTTATTGAATTCTGATGAAGTGTAGCTAGGCTACTGGAGACTCAACACATGGCCAGTTTAACACATGGTTATGAAGCAGTCTTTCATAACCATAACCCTCTTGTGCAGACGGAAAATGTTAATATAGCTCACAATGAATGCGGGACCACTAAACCTATTATAGACACCAACCGAGTTGTTCTGTTGATTTAACTAGAGCTGGGTGGCGAATAGGGCGTCAAAATTGGGTAAAATGTGCCCAGCTGGTATTTAACAGAAGGAAAGATTAGCCCTGCCTGTTCCTGTTGTTATTGTTCCAGCTTTGATTTAACAAGTTATATTCATTTCAACCTCCAGGCTTGTTCTGATTGGCTGTAGGTTGGAAAATCGGTGAGAGTCTAAAACAACACAGAACAATTTCTGAAATGTTTAGTCAAACCCGTTTATGCAAAAAAAAAAGGAGGGGGGGGGTGTTTCCTTTTAGCATGCTTTTGGTTAAAGCTTGGTGGTGGTAGTTTCAGGACCAGTGTCGAAACACTCATCAGAAGTAGACCATTAACATGCTGCAAACACGACCTTAACATTCTCCTGTAAAACTTGACGACATCCGATCAGGTGGTGCAGCGATTTCTCTTAGCATCACATGCTAATCCTGCTAAAGCTTTAGCTTGCCTGTTGAAACTTTATAACCTAGATGAGGCCGCTGTTCTTTGCCAACACGTGCACTGGCGTATACGTATGGACACGTCAGGGTTAGATACGAGCAGCTTGTTTGTATTTATTTTTTTTTATAAAGGAACAGTCATGTGAGTAGTCACATCGCACATGGTGATTAGCATGATATACAATTCAACACGCTAATCAGTTACTTATTGGACATGTTTGGTTGTTTTTCATTTAAGGATGGGCGTGTAGGCGGGTAGCTGAAGCGAAGTCGCCACCTGGAATTGTTTATTTGATTTTTATTAGCGCCCCCTGTTGGACCGATAGTGGCCGTGCAGTAACTGCTGTAAAACCTGCGTTAGTGAGCAAGTGGCAATTTCGCCACTGTAAAATTTGACCTTTAGATTTGCTGTAGATGCCTTAATAATGTGTTTTTTTTTTTTTTGTTTTTTTTTTTAGGTACCAAAGATAACTATTGGTGTGTATATTGTAAACATATACTCTTTTGTCAAAACAAAAACGGGGGGGGGGGAGGAAAAAAATAAAAAAAATTTGGGGGACATTTGCTTCATTGACTTCATTTTGAAAACTTTTTTTTGTTTTGGTGAGGAAGTGCATGTGAAAATAACTGCCAAGCTTTTACACTCTTGAATTATAAAATGACTACACACTATTTTATAATAATAAACTAATTACAATATACTCTTTAATAATATAATTATAATAAACTTAAACATCCAGAACATTAAACAAATATAAAACAAATTTATTTACAGTAGGCATTATAGCTTTTTAATCTGGAACCTTTCACTTGAACAAGAACCAGTTACAATGTTAAAATGTAAGCTTGAGGGTAGATTAATGTGTCTGTCTCTGTGTCCGTCTGTCCACATTTAATTGAGTGTAAATCTGTACCTGTGTACCTGTGTAAGAGATGCTCAGAATGAATCTTTTTTTTTTTCATAAAATTGTTAGTTGGAGTGGAGTTTAAATTATTAAAATATAAATCATATTGGTGAAAAAATTAAAGTGAGCAAATAATACATTAGTAATAAATATATTTATTAGTAGGGTACAACCATCTAGTGAGCATATACACAGAGTTAATAAATATTGATCTGTCATTCATATATATGGACACGAATAAAAAGCCATTTGGGATTTTGCCTGTTTTTGAGGCTTCCTCCATATAATTTAATATACACAAAACAACCATAACATTAACACCACCTGCCTAAACAGTCACCAAAGCAACTCTGATCCATGTGGTATCTGTGGGACCAAGATGCTAACAGCAGATCCATCTGTGGATCTTCAGTAGGATTGATCTAGCCCTCACCTGCAAAGTACCTCAATGAGCACCTGTCACTCTGTCCCCGGTTTACTGGTTGTTCTTTCCTGGGACACTTTTGGTAGGTATTAACCACTGTATACTGGGACACACCCGCACAAGTCCAGCTGTCTTGGAGATTTCCAACACATAGACTTTGAGACCTGACTGTTTCCTTGTTGCCCATCCCTTGACGAGTGCCATTGTAATGAGATAATCAATGTCATTAACTTGACCTATCAGTAGGTTTGTGGTTTTATTGTTATGGCTGCTTGGTGTACGTAAGCTGCTGCATCTTATTAAACATTATTAATACACCACAGACCAGACGGCGAGGCTGTAATTAAGTGCACCATTTTTTTATTATGTGTAATAAGCTTTGTGTTTCTTCAGCAGGTGCATGAGGTGTGTAAACATGCTCCTCTTCCTACTCCACAGCCACATCAGAGTCACCTGCTGTAAAAAAAAAAAAGAAGATATTATTAACAAACATTAGACTTGATAGTAAACTGTGACGCTAAGGCTTACTAAATTTAGCATTCAGTTTTGATCGATTCCACGCATCGACCTCTCGCTCGGTCTGTTCCTCCTCCTCCTCCTCCTCCTGATGCTCTTACAATGCATCCTCAGTCCCAAAATAAACCAGGACGATGCAGGAGATATAAATCAAGGCGAGCTGTGTGGTGTCGCTGCGGCTCTAAAAGAGCTCTGGCCTCGATTTCTGGCCCACATTCACAGCAGCACTGCAGTCTGACGCTGCGGCCCAATAAACCCAACAAACAGCTTCTGTGACAGTCTAGACCCAAAACACTCGGGCAGTAAAAACACTGTGAGCTTCAATAAAACCTCAGACAATGTGTGTGTGTTTGTGTGTTTAAATAACTAAACAGTTAAGGATTTTATAATGTGTTATAAGTTTAATGTACCCGAAAGTGCCTGAAAAAGTGGTTAGCTTGGATGAAGAAAGATGAAAGATGAAAGTGAACTATTTGCTTACTGTGTTTGTCCACAGAAGGAATGTGACCTCTGCATTTAACCCATCCATGCAGTGAAACACATACACACACCGGTGAACACTAGGGGGCAGTGTACACACTTGCCTGGAGCAGGGGGCAGCCCCAAACCACAGCACCCGGGGAGCAGTTGGGAAGTTAGGTGCCTTGCTCAAGAGCACCTCAGTCGTGTCTTGCCTCGAACCCGCGACCTTCCAGTCACGAGACTGGTTCCCTAACCACTACACCACGGCTGCCCCCGTGGTCATGGCTTCATAATGGTATGAATGGTATGAATCTACAGGACCCCTGGTACATCTAAAAACGTCTCTGACGTAAATATTATGTGTCTCTTCATGTCCTGCTTTCATTCGGATAGGTTTGTCCTCTTCTAAGCGGACAATGCACCACCACACCAGAAAAGAGATGCCAAGTTATGTTCAGAGGAACACTCGTGAGTTTGGGGTTTTGCCGTTCACACCCAAAGTCACCGGATCTTAACGTTATGCTGTGCAGGTTTGAACGTTTTGTGTCAGTTCATTTCCGACTGCAGTGCTAAAATAAACGGCTGCCCCACTTGGGATTTACAGAGAGAAGATCAGCATGCAGTGAAAAAGGTTCAACAATCAACAGGTGATCACTGAAGAGCTGAAGCCTGAAATTCAAATCAAACACAAAGGACTGATATACAAGAGTGTTGTGTTGTTGCATACACGTCTACACACCGATGTCTGTACTGTCGACACTCTCTTAACACTGTTTTGAGATGTTAAAGCATCCTCACTATAGTTCTGATTTTACCCCATTTCCTGTTTGGTCCCCTAAAAGAAGCCCTAACAGGATAAAGATTGACGTCTGGTGAAGACAGAGGTGCATTAGTGGCTCGCAGCTCAGAATAAACCATTTTGTAATGAGGGAATATGAAAGCTTGTTGACAGACGGACAAAGTGTATTAAAAAGCAGGGAGATTATGTGAAAACAATCAAGTTTTCTTTTCTGAAAGTTGCTTAAAATTCTGCAGCCAGAGTGCAGATAATGTTTGACTCACCCTTGTATTATTATTATTATTATTAGTAGTAGTAGTAGTAGTAGTAGTAGTCGTAGTATTTTTTGTACGTACCTGCATGTTTAAGCACCTGGATGTCAAACCGTTCTGCAAACAGAAACAGTGTTAATGCCAAAAACCACAGTCTGGCATGTGTAAACATCTGAATACGGTCCCGACAGAGTAAACGGCTTAACCCATGACCCACTTTTTTAAAAGGTAACGTTTAGAACAGGCCTCGGGTCTACCAGTGTGTATTAAAACATGAGAATTCATTTCAGATGAATGATTTATGATTTTCTGGTACTAACAGATGAAAGGTAATGTAGGTAATATGTAAACCTCTTTTAAAATACACAGATAAGTAATAAGAGATGTCACTCCAGGTACGTATTTGAATCTTGACCACAGCTTGTGTTCCTAATCAATGAGCGTAGCTAAAGTTTGCGCTGATTAAATATCATGGCCGTGGTTATTATTTATACAGTTTATGAAATTAAAGAAGAGTTTATACACTACTTTGGAAATGCCTTAGGAAACCCAGATAGCAAATAAGTCATGGCCCAGATCTGGTCCACAGTCAGTACTTCATCTGGCCTCTGACTGCATCCAGATTTGGTTACCAGAACTCAGCAACAAACCTATAGTGCATACAGTTGGGCCTGTTTTGGCCCAAAGTGGCGCACTGTCCGTGACACCCAACTGAGCCTGGGTTACCCTGCTTCCTCTCAAGAGTTTGCCCTCTTGTTATCTCAGTGAGTTTTCCTTGCCACTGTTGCCTACGGTTTCTCATCAAGGATAAAATTTTTTATAAATGTATAATCTGATTTATCTGATGAGCTATATCTCTAAAGCTGCTTTGGGACAATGTCGATAGTAAGTAAAACTGAATTGAATTGAAAGCATATTATTACACATGGTGGACTGGATGTGTACCACATGTGGCCCAAAGTCTGCATGCCATTAAAGTATGTGGTGGCGCTCAAGGTGGCACAAGTCACTTGCCATTATTATAAGTGTTAATATTATTATAAAAAGTCTATCTAGGAAATTTTGTCATACATTATTATAATGTGTTTGTATGTGTATATATATATTTATACACACACACACACACACACACATATATATATATATATTAGGGTCTTTTTCTTTCATGTAGAGTACTGTATATAGGAGATGGAATACTATAAATACAATAAATATAAAATAACACAATGTAAAACATTATTATTATTATTATTATAAACTAATAGTGACCTACTGAGAAATCTTTAAATGTGCATAGCTTCACACTGCAGTTTTATATAAATTTTTATTATTTTATATTAAAATGACCCAATTTTAAGGCACAATATTAAACTTTGTTTCCAAGCAAAGCTCAATTTCTTTAATCACCACATTGGTTTTTATTTTGTTGTATTTTTTTGTGATGATGATGCACTCCAGCTTTCACTTTCCCACTTAATTCACTATTGTTGAATATTGGAAGAGAAGAAATATTGAAATAAGTTTTGCTATATAATATGACTGTGTCTGGTTACTACACATCGTTTCCTCACCTTCTGACGAGTCACTGTCTTCCAGCAACATGTCTGAGGAAGTAAAATCATGTTTTAGGGTCTAACATCACTTATATACTCTATTAGCAAATCAATAAATAAGCTAAAAAATAAATAAATAAATAAATAACCAAACGCTGCACTTACCCAAACTCTCAGCTTGAACTTCTGCTCTTGCTTCAGTTCCTCCATCTGTCAATCAGATACTCTCATCACACACGTCTAACACATTCAAAGCACTTTCCCCAGGGCTTATGGTTAAGGAACCAGCCTCGTTATCAGAAGGTTGCCGGTTCGATTCCTTTACTGACAAATGACTGAAGTGCCCTTAAATAAAGCACCTAACCCCTAACTGCTTTGTGGACCCCATAGGGATTGTGGTTGTGCTGCACTGACATTTGAGAACATATAAAATATTTGTGAAAGGTTTCAAACATAAAACCATGACACAGTTTTTAATTTGGATAATTTATCATCATTAAAACACAATAATTAGTGCTTTTTTTAGTCGTACCACCTGACATTTTGGGGGTTTGAGCTGAAAACATAAAAGAAGTCCATAACAAACAGATGCAGATGAACCCATGCAAATTACACAGCCTGGTGGTGGCTCCATAATGGTATGGGCTTTATTTAGCTGGAATTACATGGGACCCCTGGTACATCTACAAACCTCTCTGACAGGTGAACACTATGTGGTGAGTTACACCAAGTCATGTCCCGCATTAATTCTAATGGATTTGTCCTCTTCTAACAGGACAATGCCCCATCACACACATCTAGAGACTGGTGTTCTGGTGTTCATTGTGTACACAATATTTCTACAAGCTTGTGGACTCCATGCCCTGTTGGCGACCTACCACGTATTAGACTTATAGTTTCTGTTTTTCTGGCACTTCAGTGTACACGTGCAGGTCATGTCGGATGTTAAGGTGTTTTACCTTCAGTCTTCTCCTCTTTCATGCTCGGAGTCTCGGCTTCTTGTGTCATTACTGTAGAAAAGAAGCACAGGTCGTTACAGACGAGTAGAAAGTGCAAGAAAACTAAACAGTTCATCCAGGATCTTCTCAAGTCTTGTCAGTAGGTTTCAGGGCCATCTGGTGGTCATGAGTGAGTTAAGACTCCATGCTTTTCCTCACCTGCACTGACAGAAGAGGCAGTTGGTTCTATCTTCTGCTCAGATTGATCTCTTATAGCCTCTGAAATAAATAAATAAAAAGACGTATAGCGCCGTCTGTTATCTTATTGTAAAGAGAATTGAATAAAACAGGAATTATACGGTGGTTATTTGATTTAGATGAATTCTCATGACTAGATAAAGGATGTAAACTTACTCTCAAAGCAGTTGTCTTGTCCATGTTTCTCCACTGCAAGCCAATGTAGAAATATTTCAATAACAGCATTATACCCCTCATTATACCACTACTGAAGAGTGGATTCTGATTGGTCAGAAGCAATAACACTAAAGCACTTGGTATTATTTCTAAAATGACGCTCACAAATAAAATACAACACTTAACAAATTAAAACATCAAAATGATTAATATGGTGAAGTTCTTTGTAAGAAGATGTTTATTTAACATCTATAGAAGGAGTCTCCAGTGTTAGGGAAAGTTTTCATGACAGGAAGAAGTTCCAGTCCTTCGTAACATAGCATAGCATAGCACAGCACAGCACAGCACAGCATAGCACAGCACAGCACAGCACAACACAGCACAGCACAGCATAGCATAACACAGCACAGCACAGCACAGCACAGCACAGCACAGCACAGCACAACACAGCACAGCATAGCACAGCACAACACAGTACAGCACAACACAGCAAAGCACAGCATAGCACAGCATAGCACAGCACAGCACAGCACAGCACAGCACTGCATAGAACAGCACAACACAACATAGCATAGCATAGCATAACACTGCACAACATAGCATAGCATAGCACAGCATAGCAAAGCATAGCATAGCATAGCAAAGCAAAGCATTGCACAGCACAGCATAACACAGCACAGCCTAGCACAGCACAGCACAGCACAGCATAGCATAGTATAGCACAGCCTAGCATAACATAACACAGCACAGCACAGCATAGCATAAACTAACAGCACAGCATAGCATAGCATAACATAGCATAGCATAACACAGCACAGCACAGTACAGCACAGCATAACACAGCATAACATAACATAACATGTCAGGATTTATTTGCAGCCTTATTAACCTTATTAAGAAAAAGAAGGGTTGATGAGGGAGTGATGTGTGTGCATTAAAAAAGTATAACACATTGTCCTTCAATTTATTATAAATTAATTAATACCACATCACCCTGTTACTGATTATTTACCTTTAACATGACATGCAGAAGAGTCCTCACTTACACCAATCAGCCAGAACATTAACACCAAAAACATCTCTGACAAGTTATAGACTCCACAAGACCCCTGAAGATGGTCTGTGTTATCTGACATCGAGCTATTAGCTTATATATAGCTTTTTATATATCAAATTACCTTCGATTTCTGCTTTAGCCTCGGACTCATCTGGAAAAAAGGGCAAAAGTCATGAAGCTCAATTTAAAGTATTGACTGATTTAAGTGACAATGTACAAAACCTCCAGAGCTCCGAATGTCTAAAGCAGGTGTAACTTTCTATTGTTGTAAGTAAGTGTAATGAGTGAGCAAAAATTAAATTAAATTAAACTAAATTTGATCTACATGGTGCATTTAACTGTGGTCATTTCCCTAAATCAGCTTTACTGAAATATAAAATCTGGATTTTAAACTGTCAGTAAAATATAAAATCTGGATTTTATACTGTCATTAATTCAGTCCTGCCATGCTCCAGTCCCAGAACTCCAACTCCCAGAATTCCTGCCAGCCATTCAAAATGGCTGCACCTATTGTGGACACTTAAGTTTCCACCCGTTCTCAGTCCCCAGAGTTTTAGTTGTGTTTTCCCCGACAAGGTTCCTGATGACACCTCATGGCGTTCACCTGTGTTTGGTTAACTCTGTACCTGTTTCGTCAGTCAGTCATTTTCTTACCCAATTGGTTTGACTCGGTTTGTTTAGAGCCCATTGGAATCACCTCCCAGACAAGGTGCCAGTCCATCGCAGGCAGTATCAAGCCCTGTATCTGTCTTGCCTACTTTTTTCAGACACTGTTCTCTGCCTTGCAGCCTGGTTCCTGATCGTCCGACTTACTGCCTCACTGGGATCTTGATTTTTTGATTATATATAATATGGATTGTTTGTCTCTACTATTGAAGCACCTGCACTTGTGTTCTTTTACCGTGTCCCATCAAGTGTCTGTTCACACACACTGAACATACATGTACATTTATATCGATTTTTTTTATGACATACCTGATTTCTGCAGGTCACCAATCTCCACTGATTTATGTGAAAAGAAATGAACAGAAAAAATAGATAAATGAATAGTGCTTATCATTAGATTCGATTCAATTCGATTCTGTGACAATAATTAGACTGAAGTGGATTTATCTAGAAACAGTGATACCTCTCTCATCAGACGCATCCTCATCAGACGCAACACTCACGGACGCAGAAAACACTGGAAATAACAGACATGTTGGAAAAAGATTAATCTGGGTGAGATTAAATCCACTGAAGACAACACAGTTCAACAGGACAATCATTCATAGATGACTTTTTATTTCTGTTTTGGGGCGATAGGACAAGACAAGACAAGACTCATGTAAACTAGAGAGAGACAAAACAGTGCAGTGGAAGTAGAACTACAGACAGAACAGTACATTTTACTTAATACAGTTTAATTTAATTTTAAGGAATATGGTTTGGATGATTTTCCATTCCTCATTGACCATTATGCTTGTACACAGAGGAATTTGACCTCTGCATTTAACCCATCCGTACAGTAAAACACATTGACACTAGGGGGCAGTGAGCGCACTTGCCCAGAACGGTGGGCAACCCTGTCTTTGGTGCCCTGTGGAACAATTAAAAGTTAGATGCCTTGCTCAAGGGCACTTCAGGATGTATAGTGGATGCTTCACATATACAGATAAATAAAGCACGTAACTAATGTGGTGACACTTGTTGTCAGATTGTCAGATAACATTTATGGAAGGAGTCTCCAGTGTCAGATCTTGATATGTTGGAGATAAAGCTGCTCTCTTAGAGGAAAATATTAAAAACAGAGAGAGATAAAAAGTCTGAGTGTTGAATAAGTGTTAATAGAATGAAACAGGAATTCCTTTGTTTTGTTGGTCTTATGCAACATTAAATGTAACTATAAATGGATAAAAAAAAACAATGCATGCATTCTTAAAAAGAAACAAAGCAGATGCACTTGTTTGGAAAAGTGCTGTGGAATAAGGAGAATAAAACACACCACAATGTGCAGTTACTTCACTTGATTGCAGGATTATTTTTCTTACCATAGCATTTACCATTGTTTTTTTTTTTTTACTGGTTAAAAATATATTTATAATCTTTAGTCTGGGTCAAACGCTTGTTTAGTTAAAACTTTACTAATAATTTCTGCATTGTATTTTTGTACGAGTGTGCAAGTTTGGCACAGGTATTATATATACATGTACATGCTGTATATAAATGCTTACGTTATAAACTGATCAGCCACAATATTAAAACCACAAACCCACTGACAACTCAGAACATCACTGATCATCTCATTACAACAGCACCTATTCAGGTGCAGCATATAGACAGAGAGCAAACAGTCAGTTTCCAAACCTGATGTGTTTAAAGCGGGGAAAAATGGGCAAATGTAGAAGACTAAAGACCAAAACTGTTTTGATGACTCGATCAGGTCTTGTGCTTTGTTCTCAGTATACGGTGATTAGTACCCATGAGGGTCACGGACACCCAAGACTCACTGATGTGTTTGGAAGGTGAAGGCTACTCCGTCTGGTCTGATCTCACAAAAGATCCACAAAAGGGTCTTTTTCTTAAAATCTTGGAGGCAAATCTTGTGGAATCCATGACCTCATGACCTCATGACACCAAGCTGGATTTAATGTTCTAGCTGATCAGTGTATATTGTAGATACATTGTACTGAATATAAATACTTACAGCTCAGTTTCTGTACATGATAATAAAATCGTAAACATAGATTGTTTTACTTAACCGCATGCTCATGAAGAAGCTGAATAACCGTGAGTCAGTGAGTCAGTATCATCTCTTACCACTCTGACACCCGGCGAGAGCCACTAAGAGCAGGACAGGAACCGCAGCTTTCATCTCGGAGGGATTAGATCACGATAAAGGATCGCAGAAGGATGATGATGAAGATCTCTGTTGTTGTCAGATGCCTGTTTCGCTCAGTCTGGGTTATTATAGCAGCCCAGGGCATCACATGCTCGGTGTGAACAGACGGCACGTCCTGCTCTACCTGCCACAAGCACAGAGCTGCATTATGTCAGATCTGAACGAGCTCCATTGTCCCGGTCAGATGTCTCGCTGTGGTGCGGGCCGGAGACTGGTGTGCGCTTGGAGAGAGGGGATGTTTTGGAGGGCACACTGCCAATAGGGAAAGTCTTTTCCCTTTCTGTTGTGAAAACTCTGAATTGACCCAGGGGTAAGAGGATGGAAAGGAGGAGTGCTTGTTTCAAAACACGCCGCTGATGTCATTGGAGCTGAAGTGGATATTGTAAATGTTTCTTATAAAAAAAAGAAACACCTTGTAGTTCAATTACGTTTGTATTTTAATTATGCAGAATATATTAGAAATGCATCCGAAAGTTAATATGCTGACCAGTTTATATATACAGTATATATAAAATACAACTTGGCAATATAGCTTAAATGTCAAATATGTCCAGCATGTGTGGTTGCATAAACCAGACTCTGAAGCACAGAAGTGGGAGTGTGATGATATACAGATGCATGACTTCCAGAGGTGTTGGGGAGATGACATTTAGAGATGGCACCATGAATGCCTGTGAATATACCAAAAACCTGCCTGACAAGATGACTCCCAGTCTCCAGAAGCCTGGCAGAAGAGGAATATTCCATCATGATAACGATCCAAAGCACATCGCCAAAGTCATGAAAGAGTATGACCTGGCCAAGTATGTCACCTGACTTGAATCCAACAGAACAGAACATGTTTGGGGGCCTTTTAAAGAGAAAGGTAGACGTAACACAACCCTTCCAGGAAGGAGTCTCTGAAAATAACAGTCTCTGAAGAATCTCGTTCAACACTCGTACCTTCTATGATACACAAGGAACACAAGTATTAAAAATATATACGCTTTGAAACTCAGTAATGAAGGGGGACTGACTTGTGTTGCTTTGAGTTCTTACTGTAGGGCCTGTGGTTTTATTAGATTCAAGATTCAAAGTTTTATTTGTCATGCACACAGTCATACACGGTTCGACCTGCAGTGAAATGCTATTGACTGTCGTCCACAGATTTAAGCGAACCTAGACTACCCATTACCCTTTCCACTGGTTCATCAGTTGCTTTCCTGGGACCACTTTTGGTAGGTTCTAACCTCTGTATACTGGGACACACCACACCAGACCTGCTGGATTAGATTAGATTGGATTAGATAGAACTTTATTGATGCCTTTGAAAGGGTTCCCTCATGGGGATTAAGATTCCAGTAGCAGCATCATTACAGTACACTGAGAAATAATAATAATAATAATAATAATAATAATAGAAAGACCAAATATATATGTACTTATATAATATAAATAATACATGACAATCCAGCAGATTTCTCATTATTATTATTGTTATTGCACCCAGTCCTGTTATTGCACATAGACTAGTTATGTTGTGTTGTGGTCAGGCTACTGCCCCTTCCCATCCTCTGTCCTCCTGTTACCCGTCCTTCCCCTCATAGAGAAGTTGTAAAGTCTGATAGCATGAGGGGAAAAAGGAGTTTGTCCACTAGTCCTCTTCTCTGCCACCGTCACCAGGGTCCAGTTTCGTTCCAACCACAAAACCACCTGCATGTGTCCTTCTTGGATATGCGAGACCCCCCTCCCAGCACATCATGGTGTGGAATGAATCCCTGTGGTTTTGCTCACCACAAGACACACCACATGTCTAGACATGACAATTTGGTCCTTGTCGAAAATCGCTGAAATCCTGAAAAACATCTTGCGTTCATGTCCCGCATTCATTTCGATGGGTTTGTCCTCTCCTAACAGGACAATGCGCCACGGCACACGACTAGAGACGCCAAATTAAGGTTAGAGGACCACTTGTGGGAGTTCGGGGTTTTGCCATTCACACCTGATCAAGTCACCTGATCTCAACGTTAATCGGACGCATCTGAGCAGATTTGTGAATTGTGGGCTGTGCTACAGGAAGTATGTTGTTTATTGCCTAAAGAAGATTTCAGCAAGCTCATGGAGTCGATGTCCTGTCATATTTCTGCAGTTCTACTAAGTATTAAACTAACAGTTATTCTGGCATTTCAGTGTATATTATACCTCCTGTATTTCTTCAGCATGTGACTCTCGGAAATGTTGTAGATTATAACTGACTATTTACCAAAGTCTAGATGTATAATTGTGTAATTTGTGTGTCCTGATTGTGTTGAAATTAAAGCCTAATAGCAAAACATCTTGAAGAGACAAAAACTCATTTATGTGTGTAGCATCACTGCTAATGAATCATTAGCTCTAGTGATTGATTGATGGACTAATTGGCTCCCAGCTTGTGGTCTAGGTGTGTTTTATTTTTTTTAAATCACACAAACACTGTTAGAAGTAAACAAAAAAGGCAAAGGAACAACAAAAGCCACAAAAATAAAATCCACAACCCACTCCTATTACACAAACAGGTACAAGCTCACTCATACATTTCTGAAATGTTTATATAAATCAAATCACCTTTTAATACTGACATCATTAATTCATGACCAATTACACTTGACATCTGTAATTAATATAAATCATTACATGTGTGTTACTTGCTGTATTAAACATGGCTGATAACTCTCTCTAAACAGTGACACACATCATGACAAGTCATTTCACCCTGTTGACTGTCAGCGGTGCAAGAAAGTCATCTGTTTCACCACGACCCACTACAGCGCCCACTGTTTTACTGAAGCTCCCGACTAGGTCACTTCCTGCTCACCTGTCTAGCCCCAGGTGTGTCAAATTAAAAGTCCCCCTAAACCCAAAGCTGTATATCAAATTAACCTCAGGTCACATGACTCTACATATGATTGTCACTTTAGCAAAATTAGTGTAGAAATCACCAAATCCGGTGAAGTGTACTTTTTAGGAAATGTAGGAGCTTAACCACCGCTTGTGTATATAAGTAAAAGAGGACTGTGACCTCTGTGTGTGCAGTGACACACACACACACCAGGGAACACTAGAGGGCAGTGCACACCCAAACCACGGCTCCCGGGAAGCAGTTGGGAGGTTAGGTGCCTGGCTCAAAGGCACCTTGGTCGTGTCTTGCCCTGGACGGGGATCGAACCTGAGACCTTACGGTCACGAGGCCACACCCTAACCACTAGGCTACGGCTGCTCCTATAAAAGGTGCATTTCGCTTAAAGTCCATAAAGTCAAGAGGACATCCATTAATCTCTAAAAAAAAAAAAAAACCCAGAAAATCACAGTAAATAAACAATGTATCTAGCTACCAAACGCTAACTGGTGGCTAATTATTTTTTGCTTAATTAGCCATGTTAGCGCTTTGGTTTGAGCTCTAGCCTTTACAGAAACGTAGACGACAGCAGCCTGTATTAGAAAACATTTACAAAAAGGATTTTGCAACGTATGAAGCTTATACTAATGTAGATATAATCTGTACTAATAAGATATTAAGAAACTGGAGTTTTAAAGTAAAAGAGGCCTCAGCATTTCACACACAGTTTTGTGGCCACATAGACTTCCTCCAAATTTCCGTCAACCTCGAGCACTTAGTAATTAGCACCATTTAGTACAATTCAGAAAGGTCCATGAAGGCAATGCTTTCCGGTTTTCTCTGTCGTATTATTCTGATCTACAAGGTGCATATAGGTATATGGTATATTAAGCCTCCTGCTTTTTATATGTGCACCATACAGGGAATTAAATACTGGTTTATCCACAGGTCAAAGTGCACTTCATTCTGCAAGTGTGAGGCATTTGTGATTTAGTCAGTTGGTAATAACATTCAGAAAAAGTCTCAACATCAAAGAATAACTTGTTTTGTTTTTTTAAAGGATTTCAAACTACTTTTTAAAGATATTGTCACATCAAATCCAATCTAACAGAAACAATATTTACCGACCAGCCATAACATTAACACTATTGAGCCTGCCTAAACAGCTCAATTTTAAGAGCTGATGATCCATTTTCTGCCCGACGTCCCTCGCTGTGACAGGTGCGATTACAATCAGTGTTATTTACTTGACCTATCAGTGGATTTAATGTTATGGCTGACCAGTGAATTATATATAAAATGTTTGTGACATTTATTTTTATTTTTTTTTACAATTTAATTATATAATACAAAATGTAGTTATATATATAAAATAAATACTGCTGTTTACCAAGGACGGATTAAAGATAGTCTGGGCCACTGGGCTGTGCCCCAGTGCCACAACGCCTCAACACCTCATCCATTTTCATAAGGGGCCCCGAAAGCATGGCTGGGGCCCCCAAGAGGCCCTGGGGTCAAAGTCCCGAATAGTCAGAGGATCCTTAAAATGGAGGGCCCTCGGAAATAAAAATATATTGTATCATAAATGTTGATAGGCATCGCAAAAAAGTTTTGGGCCAGGGCCCCCCTGACCTCAAGGGCCCCTGGGCGCTGGCCCCAATGGCCCAGTCAGTAATCCAGCCATGCTGTATACTTAAAAGCTTATGGCTTTTACATGGTAGCCAAGTGTAGTGCAAACTGCACATCACAATCACAGTATAGGTGCACTGAGCAGTAGACGTATAGTAGGTGACTGTGTCGTCTGAATTAATTACTCTTAATGGATTTTAAAGACTCAAAGTCTTCTCTAGTATTGGGAAAGAACTTAAAGTTGACCAGGAAACTAATGACATCCTGAAAAACAACTCAGCAGAAAGAAGAACGGAAAGCCTCCTTGGATGTTCGGATAATTAACATAATCTACTTTGCAAAATTAAAACCACTACCAACACTCTTAGCCAGTAAATTTTAGAAATCATGACTATCATAATGTGTTTACAGCTCCCCCTTGAGGCGAGCATGCAGATCCTCCTGATCCACCTTCGATGCGTGTCCGTGCCAGCGATGGTAGGCGAGTAGTGCTATGTTTCGTGCCGAAAGCGCGTTTATCTCCATAGATGACACTGCCCACTCGATGGGGCTGAGGTAATAGAGGTTGTCGTGGAGGATGAAGGGAGGGGCTCGACGCTCTGGCGTACTGTAGGAGGGATACGCCAGCCAGCGCTTCTCCACCACGCGCTCTCGTGAGACGAACAGCATCTTCAGCTGCTCCTCATTCAGGGAATCATTGGAAAAAATCCTCCACACTGTCGTCTCACTGGCCGGAGGGCGCGAGTACCCTGGCGTGATGTGGACAGGATCCATGGAGCTCAAGCTGGAGATGCCCAACTTCTCGTCGTTTGTCGTGAAAACGTCTGAGGCGTGAAACTCGCTCGGATTCCGTTCGGGATCCAGGTAGGAGACGTTGAGACGCCCGAGGACGAGTGTAGTTACTGTCTGGTGGTAGCGCCCGGGGAAGTGTGAAGGCAGGGGAGGAGAGAAGCCAGAGAAACCGATATCGGACAGACCCCGGTGAAGGGGCGTGGCCACAATTACAACGTCGTAAAGGGAGTGGGAGGAGCCAGAATCGCCAACGTAGTTCACTTCGTAAAGGTTTGCGACGACGCCTGAATGCAGAAGCAGAGGTACAGCGAGAAGAAAGTCATGTATGTGTGTATTTGGCATGTGTGTAAAAGTTTGGTTAAACAAACATTTGATTAAAAAAACGTTATTAGATATTAAAAATTAAACTAAACCCCGGAAAATTATAAATAAATAATTAAAAGTTTATTGTACTGTACCGCTTTTCGAGGGCCTCGTTTTGAGAGCGATGTTGGTCACACGTGCTGGAATGAGTTCAGCCTTACTGTGATACAGAAGCCCACAGCAGACCTTCATATTACCTCCATCCACAGCCCAGAGACCCGGGCCAGACCATCCCAGGGACACAGCACCTGCATAGAAGACCTCCTCAGACCTTCTTTGCCCCTTTTGTATTATACACTGAAGAGATACATTATGTTTTTCTGTTGATTTATTTGTGTTTTTACAGAAGGCAGTAACTCTTATACATTGACAGACTAGGAATGATTTTAGCGTCAGCTTCATTAAGGACACCAGTCCTCACTTAACACCGTACTTTACGCAGACGTACCGACAAAGGCGTGCAGGCGAGACGTCTGAAGGTAATTAATACGTGATATCGGGTAGACCATTTCGTTGATGAAGGTCTGAGAGAAGCCCTGGGCCAGCATGGCCTCCTCCAGAGTCTGCTTCAGCATAGCGAGAAAATCGTTCCCGCCCATGGCATGTAGCATTCGGTCAACACTTGAGAATGAGTAGCTGAACTGCTGGTACTGGTAAATCCTGTCAGGACGAGACGGCTGTGTTAGAGGAACAGTTCAGTGAGGAGAAAAGGAAAAACGCTGGCAGCAACCAGGAACAAAAAGCATGTGGTCAAAAAAATCCTGGTACACTTTTACTAACAAATAATGGAAGTCAGTTATAGACAGTCTCACTACTGAGAACTACAGATCCATATTACAGACATCAAAGACTGACCTCATGAACTTGTCGAGAATCCCCTCGACCCACATGTGCATGCGAAGCATGCTGAAGCCGTAGTACCACAGCATGCGGAAGAAGTTAATGATGTACCAGTCGCTCTCCTCGAACAGCAGCTGCCTTCCGTCGAAGATGGCCAATTTTGAAGGGACGCCAGCACGAGCTGACAGACCTGACAGAGGAGCGGATCAACTGATCAATCCATTCATTAGTTAATCAATTAATCATCCGTCCATATATCCATCCATCCATCATCAATTCATCATCAATCAATCCAGCCATGATGTAAGCCCATGTTTTGCTCCTATTCGATAAAATAAAGATAAAATTATAATTAAAAATAAATAAATAAATAAAATTTTAATTATATTTGGGTCTTCATTATTTGCACCAGTGTCCAGGTTAAATACATAATTTATTATTCAATTCAATCCAAGTTATTTGCCTAGCGCTTTTAACAATGGACATTGTCCTAAAATAACAAAACATTTTTTTAACATTTATAGAAATTATATCCCTGATGAGAAGCCGGTGGCGACGGTGGCAAAGGAAAAACTCCCTGAGATGACAAGAGGAAGAAACCTTAAGACTCATACTGGAACCCATCCTCATTTGGGTGACACAGCTAGTGCAATTCTAAATAAAAAAGTAAGTCAAGTAAGCAAGTAGCCAAAGAATTAATTAGTCTATGTTCCAATTAATTAATCTAATTGATCTAACGGAATCTACATCCTGTCCATTATGGTGTTCTACAGACTGTTCATGACCCCAGGTTTGGATGCTTGTTGTCTTTCTCTTTAATACGCTGGGCATTCGATCATGTTTCATCATTAAAGATATTTGGCAGGTTCTACACAAAGTGGTTTTCCTCCCTTTATCAAATGCAAGAGTGTTAAGTAAGTACGGCTGATGTGGACCATCTACAAAACAGCAGGTCATGTGGAGTGCTTCCGGCATGCAGTGGTTTAGTACCTACCGAAAGTGGTCCGAGAAAGGACAGCCGGTGAACCTGTGACAGGGTTCATCGATGTGCATGAGATTCACCGATTCTGTTGAAGCTCCACAGAAGGATCTGCTGCTAACGTCTTGGTGCCAGATATCACAGAACAGCTTCACCTAGACCATGCTTCGACCTCAGGTCAGAGCTATTTTTGGCAGAAGGTTTTAATGATATGGCTGATTGGTACATATAACCATACCAATATTTTTAAAATTCTTTTAACCATGTCTAGACTGCCTTACTGAACAGGTCCCAGAGTGTAAAGGCCAGAACGTGATCTTAACAAACATAAATCATGTTGAAACCGTTGCTAGCTATGTGAAATCTCCTCACAGCAAAGGTCATCAAAGGTCATCAAAGGTCAGGCTATGATTGTGTTTCTGGAAACCTTTTGATTTTCCTGGAAAATCATGTACCAAAATAGACACAAGCCTAATCAGTTCATTTTTGCAATCAGATCCCAGCTCTGAAAATGTCCACCATGCTCCTGCACCGCAGACGAAATGAAAATGCCTGGGCTGTTTTTGTCTTTTTAGTATGCAAAGAGTTGTCCAAGACCACCACACAGACAAAAGCCTGTGTGTAGGAGAGGGTATGTAGTTCAGAAAAATGGAAACTTGCCTAGTCGGTCCACAAAGTGCTTCATATGCAAATGAAGCGGGTGTATAACGGAGCCTCCGGTTTCATAATCTCGTCCGTCCAAGTTCTCAGTAGCGAGACGTCCTCCGACAGTGCCTGCTTCATACACGTCGATCTTGACGCTGGGTCCAAACTCCTGCCTGAGGAAATGAGCTGCTGACGTTCCTCCGATTCCAGCTCCAATTATCGCTAAAAACGTGAAAGCCAAGCAACAGTCAGTAAATAGTCTCAAAATATAACGTGCAGCAGAGCCGAGTGAACATTTCTCTGTATTGTCATCAGACAAACTGAGAAAATGTACATTCGTGTCTAATCTAGTGGAAAGAAGAACTGGATGCAGCTTTTACCAATTTTCTTTGGTGGTTCTCGTAGCTCAGGGGCAGAGGCAAGGCCCCGGCATCCAAAGTGGCAAAGGCAGAGGAACAGAAGAGCCTTGAATGATCGAGTCCTCACAGACATGACGAGGGTTTAGATCTTCACAGGTATTGATATCTGAGAGAGGAAAAAGAAAAAAGCAACATGTAAGTGAGTTCAGATCACTGCAGTGTGAACTCCTGGATAGACTGTTAAAAATTCTTCTGGAAAAACCAAACATAACCTTTAATACTAATAAAAATAATCTAATACTCTTATTTTATCTGTATTAGTTCTGACTTTTTCATTTCAATGGTCAACTTTGACCTGTGGCTTCAGATTATTACTTATTTATATAAATATTATATAAATAAACTTATTTATAATAAACTGTAACTTTACATAATATACTAGAAAAAGTTAATGATCTGAATGTTCTGTATTTCCAGGTCATAGTGGTCATTAATGCCTGTGAGTAAACATCCTGTGGTTTTATTTTGAAAAGAAGGATCTGTCTAATTAAAGTGTAGGTCAGCACACCTGCTCCTTATATGTGTGTGTGTGCATGTGTAAGAGAGGCGCTGTCATACTCCATCTGCAATGTACTACATCCACCATCTCACAAACGCTGATAATAATTTTAAAAGGAATCGGGACAGTTTGCTGTGCCTAGTGGCAAAGAAATGCTTATATCTCGAAAACATAAACAGCCATATGATGAGATATGTTAAATATTCAGAAAGAGGAAGTATCTCTACCATCCAACATTTAAAATGAGATCTTGGAGGTGAAGATACTGGATGTGGAGGTCCAGGGCTGGTGTGGTTACACATGGTCTGCAGTTGTAAGTCTGGTTGGATGTAGACAATTCGAGACAGTTTATGGTAGAGAAATGAACATTTAATTCACGGGCAACAGCTCTGGTGGACATTCCTGGAGTCCGCACATTTTAGAGTGACCTTTTACTGTGTCCAGTCTCACCTGTGCAATAATCCTGCTGACTAATCAGCATGTTGTTATGCCACACCTGTGAGGTGGATGGATTTTCTCAGCAAAGGAGAAGTGCTCACTAACACAGATTTAGAGAAATTTGTGAACAATCTTTGAGAGAAAATGGACTTTTGTGTACATAGAAAAAGTCGTAGATCTTTGAGTTCAAAAATGGGAGCAAAAACAAGTGTTGCGTTTATACTTTTGTTCTTATTACTTATATATATATATATTAGGGCTGTCGAAGTTATCGCGATTAAAAAAAATAGTGCCGTTAACGCAAATTCTAATTTGGCCCTGCGATTCACCTGTAGTTCATGTTGAGGCTTGT
>JAOVVF010000008.1:22428124-22438848 GCA_028565595.1 Duopalatinus emarginatus | reverse complement strand
AGACGATTGGCTACCGTTGCTCTGATTGACAGGAAGTGATGGCATGCCACCCTTCCCTCCCCGAGAGTGCGACCGATTTTGCTATCTGGACTATGGATGGCTGTGGCATCACCCAGGATTCGAACTCACGATCTACAGGTGATTGATGGTGAACGCTTTTTTGTTATAGTAAGGAACCAGAGCTTTGCCTTTTATGGTGTTTTGTGGGTGTGGCTACTCAGATCCACTTTAGTCACGTCTCAAACTGGGATCATTCTGATCACAAGGCTGGCTCCTTAACCACAAGCCTATAGCTGGTGTAGTGGTCATAGACTTTTTAAGGGTATGGACACAGCTCCTTATCCCTCCTGTAACCCCTACATCACATGTGGGTGTGTTTTATGGATTTCTGCTCATCAGTGATGAATTGATAAAGAAGCTGATCCAAAGCGCCAGTTTTTCATCATTTTATTATTATTTTTTTTTACGTTTAAGCCCTCGTCTGATCGCACACCAGCCAGTGCTGATTAGATCCTCATGTCTGAACGGTGTTGACATTTTTTTTGGTCCGTAATGCACCAAGTCCTTTTAACCAAAACACAGTCATCACACCATGTGTACATATTCATAATATTATACAGTTACAGGATAACAGATGATATGAAATGGCGAATTGTTGAGACGTGATGATGAAGTAGAGCTGCACTGGAAGAAAAAGCAACCTGTATTTTTTTTTGCTAAAAAAAGCACCAGTTTCTTTTTCTTTAAACGGTACAAAAACACTCAATAAATAGGAATGCCTGGCAAAAAAAAAAGATCCATAGCCATATACAGTATAAACAAACAGACACAAGAATTACAACGCTTCAAATTCATACAAAATTAATGTCAAGGACTGTAAAGTAAAACTGTAACATGCACTCACTCACTGTGTTTATGGTTCGTTTTGGGTTTAATTACATCAAAATCCTTTAAAAAAATCTAAATTTGTAAATAAATATAAAAAAGTAAAATAAAACAAATTAATATAATCAGTATACACTTTAAAAAATGTAAAAAAAAAAAAGGTATAAAAAAACTGATGAGAAAAAAATTAGTGGGTGGTACAAAGTGATGTCACAAGATCAGAACGGAGCTTATTGGCGGAACGGTCACGACTTCCTGCGGACGGTGCTTTCTGATTCGCCGGCGTCGGCTCGGCGCTCGGGGGAGGGGGAAGTGTACAGGAAGTTACAGCAGACGTAGAGCGGAAAAGACAGGAGACGACTGTCCAGGTTCATTACCACGTACTCCTGCATGCACACACAAACAGCGCATGTAAATATATATATATAAATAAATGTGCAAATCAGTCTTCTCTGGGGCACATTTGCATACTGGGACCTGATTGGCTCGTACTGTATGATGCAACAACCCATGTTATTTCTATTCCGTTTTTGAAACATGCCTATTTGTTGTCGCTTGGGACTGCGTGCATTACCCACAATGCACTTCAGATGTAGACTCTTATCCGTGACACGTGTGACATATGAGCTGATTGAGGTTAATAACCTGGTGACAGGAAGGATGCATCGGGTTCCTCTTCACCAGTACAAGTGCATTTAAATAAGAATGCTATCACATAGTTAAATGCGGACCTTAAGTCAAAGTGAAAGTGAAGCGATTGACCCATTGTGCTCGCACACAGAGGAATTTGACCTCTGCATTTAACTCCATCCATTCAGTGAACGCACACACTAGGGGGCAGTGAACACTCTTGCCCAAAGTGGTGGGCAGCACCTATCCGAGATGCCCAGGGAGCGGTTCAGGGTTAGATACCTTGCTTAAGGGCACTTTATTTGTGTCTTGTCAGTACAGGGGACCAAACCACACCGGTTCCATCACCTCGAGCCACGGCTGCCCCCCTTAGCCTTCAAGTGTGTGATCATTTTGATGTATGTACTCATGACCAACCTGATCTTTCTCCAGAGTGAGCAGCTGGTAGCCGGTGGATCGACTGCAGATCAGTTTGCCGGAGCTGTCGAACGACGCCAGCCGTAACCTGTCCGGCGAGAGCAAAATGGACAAAGGGTGAGTGAAGAGCTGGAAACAAAACACAAAACCTCACAAAGCAGTTACATGACAAACAAACTTCTATACAGAGCAGGTCAGAGCCCACAATTATCACGAGCAGTGATCACAGGGGTCCAAGCAACCTTTATGATTAGGACCAAATAAATTGGTAATTAAAACAATTATTGCTAAATAAACAAATAAAGAATATTATTGCTGCAGAGCGTCCGGTTGATCAGTTGCAACCAGTTTCGACTAGGCTGATCCAGCATGAGTCCAAAAGTCATGTACGCATTTTGACCTCCTAGTACGCTTGTATGATTCCATGTCGTAAAGTACGCATATCATCTGATCTCGCATTTCTCCAGGTTCGGTGAAAATATCACAGAAGTCAATTCCGCTGCTGAGCCACAGAGATCTGCGCGTACGCAGATCGCTTTCGGCCAATCATAGCGCGGAGTAAGATCACGCCCTTCAACAAAGAGCACCAATCAGCTCGCTGCATGTGCCGAAAGCAGAGGGGGGTCAGCGCCCCCCACCCTCCCTCACTGTGGAGTTGTGTGCAGGTGCAGTAGCCATAAGCTGAAAAATCAAATAGTCGGTCCTCTTTAGCCTGTTTAGTGGATAATGTTGAAAAGGTGAAATTAAGACGTCAAGTTGCCCAATATTAACCCGACAGTGTTGTTAACCACTCGTCAAGGTTACAAGGTTCATCTGTTTGTTGTGTGTGTTGCTATGGTAATCGTCACATTTCCCTGTATTTTTACAATTACAAAACTGTAGGCTTGAGTTTTATTTTTTATTTACAAGTTTACAAATAATGTCTTCAGTTTACTTTTAAACTGGGGGGGGGGGGGCATATCGGATCAAGCCTCCAAGTTTTTCTCCCAATGGGGTCACATGTCCTGTGACTTTTGACTCACCCTGTATAACTGTAATAGGCAGGCAAACCTTACCTACACACCTACACACACACGTCACAGCTGAAGTACAATAAATGATAAAAAGTTCATATAAACTGAGTTTTTAAAGTCGAAAGAACGTCAGAGGTTTCAACAGGTATCTAATAAACCGCCCACAATGTTTACTTTACTTAATTTTTTATCACCTAAAAAATTTGTAGCACCCCCTAGTGGCCAACCTTTTTCTGGCTTTCATAAAAACATGAGCATTACTACAGACTGCAGCAGGCTTGAATTCTTTAAATGACTGCTGAAAGTTGATTGGCTAACGAACCTTTTGACTGTTGCACTCTATTGATTAAACACCATCTGCACTTTTGTGAGCCTCCTCAAAATTAGGTGCTGTGTTTTCTTTTTTTTTTTTTACATTTCTTAAAAATCCTTCATGTATTTTTGATACTTAGGAACATGAACAATGTCTAAGAAGAGACGTTTATCAGTAGTGAATTTGCCCAGTTTACAGCATATTAGCTGTATAAAGGATAATCACATGTTTATGGAAACAATAAGTCAGTTTAGAAACCTTCTCTTAAAAATACTGGCACTCATTAGAATTGCAGGCATGTCAATAAAAAGTGAAAATCTACAATCGAGTCAGTGAACATGCCATAAAGCACACAGTAAGTTATTTTCCAGGCAGTTGGTCACCTGAAAGCAAGGTGTCGTCGAGGCTGTAGGCTGACCGCGCCCCCGCACGGCTGACTCAGCGTATTCCTCTTGAACACGATGAAGCGGTTGGTGTAGGTGACCAGCAGATCGAAGCCGTAATTAAAACCTGTCCATCTCCAGCAGTACTGAGGACGAGATTCTCGCGTTACTTCACTTCAGCTCTTCGACACTGCTGTGATATCACGACGTAGTAATAAGTGGTGGACTTACATCTCCGTCTTTGTTCAGCTTTCGGCCACAGCGCATGCTGTTCTTCTCAAATTCTTCCTTATTGGCTTCCTGGGGTCTAAGACAGGCACAGGAACATAGAGATATAACACAATTTAGATTTTACAGCCTATTGATGATATGTGAATTTCTTTTACCATTGCTAACACGACCAATCTGTGTAACTTTGACTTTTTCTGGTTTACCTGCCCTGTAGTTAATCCTTGTTTTGATGATCTTATTTCATGTTTAGGATTTAAAATAGTGCAGGCGATTAAAGTGTCTGCTACAAAATTAGAAAAAAAGTCACAGGACTAAATATTTAGATGTAGGGCTAGGCAATATGAGCAAAATTTCATATCCCGATATGCCCATTCATATCACGATAACGATACATATCACGATATAGCATGTTTTTTTTTAATCCAGTGAATTTGTTTTTAAATAAAAGGATCACATGAAAAAAAAACCAATTTCTATATGTTGAATTATACAAAGTCGAACAATAAAAGATTATTTGTGCCGTTTGATGTGCCGCAGGAAAAAGACTCTTTTGACGTCTGGGTCAGTTTTACATGCCTCTAGTTGCCTTGACAACGGTCTTGGGAGCAAAAACTTCTAGTTTGAGAAAGTTTTTACTGCTTTTGTTACACTGCGATTTTATTTTCTGTTTTTTGAAGGAAAAAAAAAGAGATATGATCACTTTTACATTTTGTAATTGTTATTTCTGGCAATTGAAACGAAAAATGACCTATTTCTCTGTTTCTTGGATTTTGAAGCGAAAATGTTCGGAATTAGTCCGGTTGTACCGCGTACGTCACCTACATGTCTGTGTGTGTGCCTCAAACAAAACGACTGCAGTAAAGTGTGGATTTTGCAACACAACGAAACAGACGATAGAGCGTCATATTGAATGATAGATGTTTTACTATCGTCACATGACACATATCGTCATATCACACAGCCCTAGTTAGATCAGATTGCCTAATCAGACTGCAGTTTGGCAATTAACAACATCTACTGTAGCTTGTGCTTAATTTAATAAACTGTATCATGAACCCACTCACCCGTTGTCATTGTCATGCTCTGTTCGGAGCATGGCGAACCACTGCTGCTTGTAAATCTTGGACAACCAGTCTTAAAATAAAGGAGAGAAAACAGAGGCAGGTTTTGACATTCAGACTAGTAAAGCAGGGTATGGTATTTAAACATGCGAGAGGCTACATAAATCTAAACCACTTCAATTTCAAACAAGGAAACACCAGGTAATCTTTAATTAAGCCGCTCCTTTAAAATGTGCAGCACCAGTTTTATTTTTTTACCTAAGCCATCCCTTATTAGAGGCTTTAAATCCTGATCTGTTTGTATGTGAAGGTGAGATGATGGTGAAGCCGTCGTATTACGAGTGCAGAGTTCTTACCAGGTGGAATGATGTTATCCCTCTCGAGGATGCGAGCCGAGGCCAGGTCGTTTATGATGTACTGCAGGCGGATGTGTCTGAAGACGGGAGTAAAAGGCGAGCCCTGCTCCGTGCACAGAAAGGGTTCCTCCTCTCCCAGTTCTGTAGGAGAACCCACACGACATGGTCAGTCAGAAATGAACAGGTGAACCGACGGAGAAACAGATTCCAGACTCCGGAAATATATCGGAATAAATATATAACCAAAATAGATCTGACCAGCGGGGGGCACTAGTGCATAATCAATACCAACATTTTGAAAAGTAAAGCAGAGTTCGACTGAATTTAAAAGAGGGGTCTGACCTCATGATATGTTCAACTCCTCTAGCAGCCATTCTATCCTGAACTTAAGGAGAAAACATTCCTGATTGGACCCCTGAGTGGGGCAACAGAAAAGCGTTCAACCACAGAATGAGAGTTTTAATCTTGATCATGTTACCGCCATGTAACCAGTAGTCTAGACAGCAGAATTGGCAGTGCTGAAAGTAAGGGTGGTGGTATACTGTCTTCATCCTGTCAATCACACTAAAGACACTGGGTGATCAGTGGGCTCACACATACAGAAGTGGACAGGAGCGCTTTCCTCTGAGCATCTTACACCACACTTTGATTTTTGCATGAGCAAAAGAAGCGGTGGCTGGCTGCATGTGACGCGGAGGCATCATATGATGGCTGGAGGTTGTCACATGATACGGGAGAGATGTCCGATAGGTGGGTCTACATATCCCTGTTAATATCACAGGTCAGACATTTTCCATCTATAACATTTTTCTCTAAGCAGACAGACTTTGAGGTGGTGTAATGTAGTGAGGTGGTATTTTACACAATCCAGTACACATAAACACACAATCAGTAATCATTCCACCAACATGACTGAATCCAAACCCACCACTTCTTCTTTTACACAGCCACGTATCTGCGTCGACCAGAAGCTGCTTGATGGGACCATCCCAGGATGGATTGAGCTGCAGGAACATCCACTGTACCGACACGAAACACAGACAGGGCAATTAAATCATACAAATAAGACTTGACAAGCTTATTGAATGAATCATCAGGACAGGCGAACCTTCTTCAGAGCAGTGTACACGTCCATTTCTACTTGCATGACAAAAAGATCTGAGGACTGGATCAGCTGCTCGATGATTTCGACCCTTAGAAAACACACACACAAAGAAAGTCAAACACACGGAATACTTAATCCAGGTAAAAATGGGTGAATTAGAGACAGACAGATACCCCAGCTCCTTCATTAGGTCCACGTTTTGATGTGTCATCAAATTATTGAGAAGCCACTCCAAACACCTGTAAAGCACAAACACTTAACGTCATGTAAGAAAAAAAGAAAGTGACTCAGAGACTTGGGGTGTAAAGAAGGAAACTGACTTCTTTGTGACAGAGTCCAGGCCGTACATGTTAGCGGCCGCATAAAAGCCACACACTGTCTTCACGCTGATGTTCTCCTTCATGGTTTCTCCACACTGCTGGATTAAGCCATCCTACACACACACGCACGATACACAGTTGGTTCAGGGTTTCCCATGGCCAGCGCAACACAGTTTTTAAATGAGTCTCTGCACAAGTTAAAATTTTGTGCAGAGACTCATTTTGTTCTCTCAGTACAACTCTGAGCTCCGCTGAGCTTGTCTGCTTTGCTCTACTCACAGACCCCCCCCCCCCAACTGTGCTCTCTCTCTCTAACACACGAGCGCGCACACACACACACGCACGCACGCACGCTGAAGGCAGGTAACACAGCAGTAAGAGGATTTAGTCTGTGAGAAATGTAGAGGAAATGTAATTTATATTTATTTGTTATTTCATCGTTATTTGTTTAATTTCTTTTATAATTATTTATTTATGTTCTAAGTTACATTTTCATTTACTTTTAAATACATTTCCAGCTCACTTTTCTGTTAACATGTGTAATATGTTCTTAACATGTGAAACACACACACACCAGTGAACACTAGGGAGCAGTGAAGACACTTGCCCGGAGCGGGGAGGCAGCCCTAAACCACAGCACCCAGGGAGCAGTTGGGGGAGTTAGGTGCCTTGCTCAAGGGGATCAAACCCTAAACCGAGACCGGTTTCCTAACCACATTATAAAAAGTAGTACAATATACAATCAAGGGGGAAAAGGTTATGGCACCCAATGAATCCCTTTGTCGTAAACATATTTAAACATGGACATTTGATTTGGGCGGTACATCGATATTTTGGTGTACCGCGGTATTGAAAAATTGTGACTCTCCTCTCATCCACAATAAAACCAGGTTTATACTTGCACACGCCAAAAATGGCGCAATTGATATGTTTCCACGCATGCCTGCTAGTCCCACACGTTGTCCCAGCGCACGGTCGTGCACCTGAGTTTATGTGTGCCGCCCTGCACTTCACGTTTACAATGGATGATTTTGAGAGAGCTTGTGCTGAACAGGAGTATTTCTCTGAACCGTCCCTGGTCATTTCAGACGATGTAACGTGTCATGTATAAATCCCTCCACCTTTCCATTCCGTTGACGTCCCGTGTGTGGAGTCGTGCGAGACAGAAAGACAAACAGGTCCCACACTCTTGGTGTTTGTAGTACAGCAGGTCATATTGTTAACCGTGTTTGTAACTTCCTCAAGTCTGACTAAATAAACCAGGTCATTTTTCTGGTAAAAACACTGAATAAATGTTGAATCTGCTCTTCTGTATTAAAAGATAGCACAGGTTTATTCCCACTGTTCTGAGTGAAGGTCAGGATCACACTGAGCTCTCTCTTATAAGGACCTGTTATTTATTCTTCTGTTTTGTGTGGACATGTGATCAGAGAGACATTTTCATGATTAGAATAACAGATAAATCTTATATGTATGTATTTGTATTTGTATGTATTATAATTTAGACAGAGTAATAAATCATGTTTGACACTGTTTCTTTTTTTGTAATGAAATGTGAATACTGTACACACACACGCACACACGTTTATATACTAAATGTATTATAAATGTTTACTTCCTATGAAAAATAAAGTGTACTGACCAGCTGGAGCATGCAGGCAGCAGCCAGGATACTGACAACTCGGCTGGGTTTGATCAGAACATCGTCCCTGTACAGGGAGCCAAACACCACCTGAAGAGCTACACACACACACACACACACACACACACACACACACACACACACACACACACACACACAATTTAGCTTCCTGATTCAGCATTACTACAGCAGAAAGAAGGCTGTGTAAACATCTGCCACTTTTACACCGTCTCACCCTCTGTGTCGATATTCTGATCAGGGATCTCCAACTGGATGACCATCATGTTGGATTCCTTCCAGGAGCCACTGAACATGCTGGAGAAGTATCCTGACTGGACAAGACAGACACAGGGACGTAGCATGGGAGGTAGGAATATCAACCACATGGAAAAGACATGCATCAGTCTTACATTTTTATATCATGATAGCTGAACGTTTTAGCACAGTGTCTCATACGTCTCAAACAAAAAAATAATAATAATAAAGAATCAGGGGTGTCTTATATAACATGAACCCTCTGGGCCAATTTTGTGAAAGGTTTCCAGGTGACCATTTCAGATTTTGATGAAATTCCCATTATTTCTGGAGTTATGTAATCTTTACATTTAGGTGCAACCCTTATCGTACTCACGATTTGCTATGCTATGATCCATAAGGTCATATCTTTATTCATAAAAATAACACAAAGCTGACAGTTTAGTACCCAGGCTCAGTTTTGGTCAGTCTTAAAAATATGACGCAGTGACAAGTTATGAGCCTGTCAATATTCCATTTTGAATCCCATTTTTGGATTTTGACCCAAGGGTTACAGGAATATCAAGAACGGCCAAAACTGAGCCAGGATACCAATTTTCAGCTTTGTATCATTATATTTCACCAATAATAACCAATTATAGCTGAGTTATGTATCTTTCAGCAGTGTTAAGTAACTAATAACGGTAACTGTCCAATTTTTGCTTGTCTATAAATTGAGGCAGTACTGCATTTGCTTACAGTATCTCCCTCAAATAACAATAATCCAGTCTAATCTTTGGTCCAGACCTCTTGATAATCCTGTGACCCGAGGGTCAAAATTCAAAAATGGGGTTTGTCGTCAAATTGGATTTTGGCAGCTCGTAACTTGCTACTGCTCACACTAGAAGAGTGGACAAAACTAAGCCAGGGTACCAATTTCCAGCTTTGCATCATGTTTAGAAATGAAAATCCGACCCTTCAAATAGCCTTATGAATCAAAGCGGAATATCATGAGTACGAAAATGGGCGTGGCACCTAAATTTAAAGATTACATTACTCCAGAAATAGTGGGAATTTCACCCCAAGATTTTGTGGGTATTCATGACTCTCCATGAGGTTCATTTTGGCAAATTATCATCATAATCTGAGATGGTCACCTAAGAGCCTCTGGTTGATTTAGTATGCAATGAACGTTCACTAGATATTTGATTTAAGATAGGTATCTAAAGCCTTGGGTACACCACACAATGTAATGTATTAGACATGAACCAGACACAATGCCACAACTTAGTTAACCTGTCCTCCATTGTAGAGGTCCACTGCACGTATAGGAAATCTACTATAGTGAATTTAAAATTAAAAACGTGTGGTATATTGTGGAATAAAAAGTGTACGGATCCAAAATTTAACACAAAAGATGTCGGCAGCTTTCTACCACAACACAAGGGTTAAAAAACATCCACATCAGTGTAAAAACCCCCCTGTAAATCATTAACAAGCGTGACTAGCGTGACATGCAGCTGTGCTTCGGTCATTCGGTTATTAAAAATGCACTGTTGTTGTATTAGTAAGCCGGGGTGAAACGTGCACCGTACCTGACACAGGTAGACTTTGTGCAGGTTCCACTCCTGGCCGAGTGCACAGATACGGATGTCGCTGTTCTCCCCGTTCAGGAACAGCGTCTGATAAATGTATTTCGACGTGCTCTTCAGCTTTTTCCTGTTAAAGCCCAAACCGGGAGAGAAACAAAGAGGTTAGACAGGAATGCTGACTACATGGCGCAAGCAATAAGGGGCAACAGTTTATACACACACTGATCAGCCATAACATAAGCACCACCTGCCTAAGCAGCTCCAACACACTGAATGCAGGACTCCACTAGGAGACCTCTAATCATGTTCGTTGGTATCTGTGGCACTCCTTTTCTGGATCTTCTGTAAGACTGGACCAGATAAACCACTCCTAGGCACATAAGTGATGCTTGTGAGACCCTGTTGCTGGATCACCAGTTGTCCTTCCTTGGGCCAATTTTGGTAGCTATTATCAGCTCCATACCAGGAACACTCAACACATCCTGCTGTTTTGGAGATGCTCTGACCCAACCCAATCGTCTAAACATCACAGTTTGGCCCTT
>JAOVVF010000008.1:22381717-22398841 GCA_028565595.1 Duopalatinus emarginatus | reverse complement strand
TTAAGTCATTTAAACGAAGGACCGTGCCCACCTGATGACGTCTGTGAAGAGCTTGCAATTTGTCGATTTATTTTGCTGATTTGTTCTTATTTTGCAGAAAAAAAAACACTCTGAATGCAACAGCCACCCCTTTGGACACGTCTGTTTTTTTATTATTATTATTATTTGTCTATTTAGCTTATGTTGCTAAGCTAAATGAGATCATTTAAGGTGTATGTCTATATGTGTTGATTCTGGCATGCAGTTACATGAAGGTAGCTGGTGTCTATAAGCTGCCATTACCTGTTAGATACATTGGCGTCATAGTAGCAAAGTATATACACAAATCTTGCAGTTGGATGACTTGGCTGATCTGAGGTCAGTGGTAAATCTGGGTAATGTTTACAGTCCAAACGTCCCCGTAAAGACATTAAATACATATTATGTATTTTTGTAACAACTAAGTAAAAGATTTTCATTTTGGACCCATATATGAATAGGGGTAAGTCATGGCTCTGGTTAATATAATGCACATAGCTCAGGCCTGTAATTTGTTTGCTTTACGTGTTTAGTGCATCCCGAACTACCCGCAGAAACGTTTTAGCCAGAATCAGAGAATGAAAATCTATTTATTCAAGTCATTTTCATGTAATACATTTCTTGCAGTAATATGAGCTTTTGTTAAATAAGTTCTCAGAATAAACAAATCAGTCACGGACATCCTCAAAGAGCTGACTGTTGTCCGGCGTGGATGAAACTCAACCCACCTCGCCGTAAAGCTGAGAAACAGCAAACAGCCCTATAGGTGAATAAACTACACTTTCTATTAAAATGACCATTTTATCTTCAGCTGGAACTGGTACTTTTTTCGTAAACATTTTATAATCTTTATTCAAACGTGACTTTTCATCTTACATGAAATTTCAACAAAATGAACCGAAAGAAAAACAAACAACAAAAATAAAAGTCAGAATTGTACCTATCTTGTAATATAAGTTTCAAAATGACTGTAGCAGAAATATCACGCTCAGACTTAGTCTGGAAATCCACTGCTTTTCTCCTTCATGATGACTAACGTTAAAGTCGCTTGGGTCCGTCCTCGTCTGTGAAGTCGACCCGAGTGTGTTTTTAATACCTGCAACAGAAAAAAAATGCACCAGTGTTATTACAGCACTGGTCGTTTTGGTTGAAGCTGTTTTAGACTGAAGAGCTTCCATAGTATTTCTGATAGAGTTATCTTCCAGAATAAATGAGCCTTTTAAAAAAAACATAGGCTGGTGGTGGCTCCATAATGGTAAGTGGTTTGTGTAGCTGCCATTCCATGGGACCCCTGGTACATCTACAAACATCTCTGACATGTGAACACTATGTGTTTTATGAGTTACACCTGTTCATGTCCTACATTCATTCTGATGGGTTTGGACAATGCACGGTGAGACACATGTTGGTTAGAGGAACACTCATCTGAGCGGTTTGGGGTTTTGCCATTCCTACCTCAAGTTACCAGATCTCAATGTTATCAAACACATCTGGATGTCACTGGTTACTGGTTAAACATCCTTGAACCACTTTTGGTAAGCACTAACCACTGTACAGTATGCTAGTATGCTGGGATGCACCCTATAAGACCTGACCTGAAGATCTGACCCTGACGTTCTTTTGGAGCACAGTGATGTGATGGTATCTGCTGTGTACTGAAACTCTGGAAAGTTATCTGAATGACTCTTTGTGGCTTCGAAGCAGACGCAACTTCCTCGATGTCGCAGTGTCGATGTCACTTTCACTGTGCACGCAACCTTTGTTCTGGTTCCTCACGCAGGAAACGGCTCAGCATTACCACATGCTAGAATTTCGCTGATGTGACACATTATTAAGTCGTTCATGAAATGAATCAGATATACTAAAACACAAAGTTGTGCAAACTTTCAGCCACCTATCAGCCTTAACATTAACACCATCTGCCGAAACAGCTCTGACTCCATAAGCCATCTGAAGGTCTTCTGTGGTACCTGGCACCAAGAGCTTAGCAGCAGATCTTTATGTGGATCTTTTGTGGACTTGGACCAGATGATCCCATCAGTGAGGCTTGGGCACCCATGACCCTGCTGCCCTTCCTTGGACCACGTTTGATAGGTATAAACCATTGCATACAGGAACACACCCCACAAGACCTGCTGTTTTGGAGATGCATTGACCCAGTCATCTAACAATCACAATCTGGCCCGGGTCAAAGTCACTCAGTTCAGATTGTCTTGTTACAAGAGCACAAGTCAAGGCGTGGGATATATAAAGCAGCTAGTGAATAGTCAGGTTTAAAAGTTGATGTGTTGGAAGCAGGAAAAATGGGCAAATGTCTTTGACATGAACAAAATTGTCATGTCTGAGCATCTCTAAAACAGCAGGTCTTGTGGGCTGTTCCCAGTATGTAGTGGTTAGTACCTACTCAAAATGGTCCATGGAAGGACGACTGGTGAACTAGTGACAATGTCATGGGTGAGCCAAGGCTCAGCGAGGTGCTTAGGCAAACGGTAGCCCATCTGTTCTGATCCTGGTCTAAAACGTTATAAACTTAAACATCAAATCAGCTGCTCCCAATCAAGGTTTGTCACTGACATGTTCAAATTAGAAAAATTTACGATCCTGGCTCTCGATATCATCACGTGTTCAAATAACTGCTGTCTGATATGATAATTATGAACTACATAATTATCTACGAACTATAAAAATTTATTTAGAACAATAAAACAACACTCACGGTGACAACTGACATCCTGAAGCGTAGACGTAGTTGCCGGTGTAGCGAAGCTCACACCGCACAACGTTGTTGGTGTAGTCAGACTCTTGAACCTGATAACTGGGGTTAACGCTGATCTGAAAAACGCACAAAAAAAAAATCATTTATTACTTTATTTATTTATACTTATCTGTGCGATGACCGTTTACATCAGTCACAGTCCAAAGCCAAATCCATGGCCTCTAGGCATGTCCATCATGGTGACCCCAAGACCAGCCTTGTGTCTTCTGGTTCACTGTTGTGTTTTTGATCTTTACGTCCTTGTGTTTTGCACTTACCGGCCACTATATGCCGTGTTGTAACTCTACAGTTTATCCCAAATACACAGGTAATACATATTTATACAGTATAAGCCCATGCACCTTGAGGATGTAATTCCCAGGTTTCACGTCTGTAATGTCGATCCACTGACAGTCGATGTCGGCATTGTAAGTGTCGTAACATCCTGGACTCAGTCCCTGCAACAATACACACACACACACACACACACACACACACACACACACAAACGCTGTCAGTGTGCTTCTGTCTCGATTCACATGTTGCATTATGCTGAAAAGGTTAAGAAGGTCATTTTGGAATTGAATGCAATGGTGCTGATGGAAAAAAGGAAAGACTTGGGGGTGTAATGGGGTGGTGCGATGAAGCAGACAAGAAGCTGATTATTTTCCAATAACGGCATGTCTGGAAGTGTGTTCTGCTCATATGACAACGAATTTGCCAATGATTATTATAGGCAACATATATAATTTAGTTTTATTATCCAATTTTATCCAAAAACGTGGGTGAAACAAATTAGTTCCTGTTATCACTTGCATAACAGTAGCTATAGCTAGAAATAGATACAGATCAATGTTTTATTGATCCCAAGTTAACTTTAGGAAATAACTATCTAGCTATGACAAATCATTCCCTCCCCAGACTTTATTTAAATTAATAATAAAAAAAGTTGCTTGTCCTGTTGCCAAGACGTCTGAAACCACAAAGTTCAATTCAATTTATTTGTATGGCGCTTTTAATAATGGCCATTGTCCCAAAGCAGCTTTACAGGAATAAAGAAACAGGTTATACATTTATAAAAATCGTATCCCTGATGAGAAGCCGGTGGCGACAGTGGCCAGGAAAAACTCCCTGAGATGACAAGAGGAAGGAACCTTGAGAGGAACCAGACTCGTAAGGGAACCCACATCTGTCCTCTGTCTTCTGAGGACTCTCCTGCATCTGAAACCTTACTGACTGCTCCAAAGCACTGATACTGGAGACTCCTTCCATAAATGTTAAATAAAAAACTACTAATGGTGGACTGTCATCAAAATCCCAACACAAATTTATTCATATTGACTCCTACATAATGTGTTATTTAGCATGAATTAGCAACACCCAAAGTGGAGCTGCATCACCTGTGTATGAGCGGTACAAGCATAGCGCCTGTAGTAGCCGTAGTCGCAGGACGTGTCCTCCAGGCAGAAGCTGGCCTTGTGTCCCTCAGCCACACGGGACTGAGTGCTGGCGTCCAGCAGATCGTAATGGCTGAATTCGTCCATGCTGTGGAAGTGCCTGGGGATACACAGATATATATGATATACTGAAGTGCCAGAAACACTGATACAGATGAGCCTATGCAAAATACATGGTGGGTCAATAATAGTATGGTGTCTGTTCCATGAGACCCCTGGTACACCTTGAAACATGTCTGATAGGTGAGCTGTTCCATGAGACCTCTGGTACACCTTGAAACATCTTTGACAGGTAAGCACTATGGCTGTGTCTAAAATGGCATACTCCCATACTAGTTAGTGTTCAAATCTAGTATGCAACATGACGTACTGTGTTCAAATTCCTAGTACATATCAGGTAGTATGCATAAGGTTCCCGGATGTCCTACTGGGTTGGGAAAGATTTGCCAGCACACTATCTGAGCCTGACATATCCCATAATTCAGGGCGAACGAACTGAGAGCCCATTGTATTTGTAAATGAGACGGGAAGAGTTTATGATTATCGAAATTAAAGTTGATTAAAACTCAAACTTGTGTGCGACTCAAGTGGTGTGACATCTTGGGTCAAAGGTTCGTCCGATGTGACATGCATACTACACACTTGCATACTAGAAATGTATACTAGTTTAGCGGTTAAGCAGTATGTACTCGCTCAAAGCTAGTAGCAAGTATGCTATATCGGACGCAAAATATCGGACGTTATCGAACACATCTGGGAAAAACTGGTACACCAGTCAAATAATTGACAGGTCCCCCATGGGGCATGTACTTTACGAGCTTGCAGAAATATTCTATAGGCAACGAACACCATACTTTCTGCAGAATGGTCCACAATTCTGTCATATTTGGAGATGTAGGATATCTGTGTTCCACAACACGTTGCACATAGATTGACCCAAAAAAAAAAGTAATTTCATAAACAAAGATAAATAGATAGATAGCGATGGCTCAGTGTTTAAGGCAGGGGTTTTTAGTCTTATCCAGAACGGACCAGAGTGTCTGCAGGCTTTCATTCCAACCAAGCAGGAGTCACATCTGGTTCCACTTGTTTTTAATCAGCTCATCTCTAATCAGCTTTTAAGTGTTCCTCCTATCTGGATGGAATGAAAGTCACACTGGTCATCTGAGGATGAAAAGTAAAAACCATTGGGTTCTAAACCTACTTATTTCTATCCCGTCTCAGGTGTTGTCATTTGTAATTTTATAAAAATTGGATAAAAGAGTCAATAGAATGAGCTAATGTGATCATTTCATTGTGGTATTTCTGAACAGTTGATCACGAGTGTTACACAGTTTTCAGCCGTACACACACCTCAGCTAACGTTTTTTAATGTATTTTTCTTAACAGTATGTTTGATACCAGTCTGATACCCTAGTAAACACTGAGACTAAACTCAACAAATGCCATTAGTAATTCTTCAGTAGAGTATTAATAAAGGAAAGATTGGTCGCCTATCATCAGAATCTCAACACGGGCACCTTAGCCGAAAGTCACCGCACAGTATGTAAGGCTTGGGGCTCCATTTAGCAGGTTGTAAATTTAAGGCCAATCATGGCCAAGTTGAAACTTGTTGGGACCTTCAACAAGATCCTCAACCCTCATCACACACAGAGGAATCTGACATCTCTGAAACTGCATTTAACCCATCCATGCACGTACACGATACAGGGGAAGCAGGGACGTTTGCCCGGAGCAGTAGACAACCCTACGAAAGGTATACAGGAGCAGCCGTGGCATAGTGGTTTGGGAACCGGTCTCATGACTGGAAGGTCCTGGGTTTGATCCCTGCACAGGGCAAGGCACAACTGAGGTGCCCTTGATTAAGGCCCCTGACTGCTCCCTGGGTGCCATGGTTTGGGGCTGCCCCCTGCTCCAGGCAAGTGTGTTCCTCTAATGTGTGTTTTACTGCACATATGGGTTAAATGCAGAGGTCACATTCCTCATGAAAAGTTTAGAAACACGTTTCCTTGTACAATGTAATTCTTACTTCCAGGGGCAGTGGATTATATTGTGGATTTATTTTGGGTGGATGGAGTCTTTGCTGCAGGCTCTTCTACGGACTCTCCAGTGGCACAGACAGGAGACGCACTCTGATAATCTCCCTAGCGGTCTTTACCACTCTCTGCAGATGTTTGTTGTCCTTGGTGGTGCTCCTCCCATACCACACACTGACACAGCTGGTACAGATGATCTTTATGATGCAGCTGCAGAAGCTGGTGAGAATTCTCCTGATAAAGTACAGCTGCTGTTGGGCTTGCTTGACCAGCTGATTGATGCTGATGTTTGATGTCCTGGTGAGGTCATCACTGACGTGAACGCCCAGGAATTTAAAGCGGATTGCCAGTAGTTGATGAGTTGTCCTTTCATCTGTCATGTCCACTATCATCTTGTTGGTCTTAAGTCCACTGTCAGCTCCATTTGCTTTTGCTCTCCTTGTATGTGTAAGTTGCTTTGGATAAATGTATCAGCGCAGCGATCTGATATAAATATAAGCTTTTGAGCTCAGTAGTCTTGGTTATGGCTGGTTGAATGACACAATGTTAATGTAAGACTTGAGATTCCTGAGATTTTTCTGTGAAGTATACTCTGAAAACCAGGCTCAGGGTCCCGTTGGGGAGAAAGGCTTGTGTAGGGATAAGTGCTGGTATTCAGACTTGGATACTGAAGTCATATTTGAGTTCATATATTTACTGAGAAGAACATGTGGAATAAATCAAACTGTGCAATGATCTAAAAAAAGCTTTTGGTTAAATATTGCTCAATCTGTAGATTCTCCACATAGTGCATTACAGCACTGACAGAACAGCTGGGATTCATGGAATACTCCTTTATGTATATAAAAGCATGATTTTCCCAAAATGTACACTGATTAGTCATAACCTTAGTCATAAGCGCTGAGTATCTCATTACAGCAGCATCTGTCAATACTATGGGATATATTACACTTCAAATCAAGTCAGTTCTCAATATTGACATGTTGGAAGCAGGAAAAATGCATAAGCATAATAACCTGAGTGACCTTGACAAGGACTGAACAGTCTCGGCTGGACGACTGGGCTACAGCGTTTCCAAAACGACATGTCTTGTGGAGTGTGTCCCAGTATACAGTGCTTAATACCTATCAAAAGTAGTCCCTTAAAGGGCAACCAGTGACCCAGCCACAGGGTCATGGGTCCCAAAGATCAGTGATGTGAATGGGGGTGAAAGTAAAAGCGGACTATTTGCCTATAGTGCTTGCACACAGAGGAATGTGACTTCTGCATTTAACCCAGCCACGCAGTAAAACACACACACACACACACACACACACACACACACACACACACACACACCAGTGAACACTAGGGGGCAGTGAACACACTTGCCCGGAGAGGGGATCGAACTCCGAGACAGGTTCCCTAAACACTAGGCCACAGCTGCCTTATGGGGGGGATGTCTAGTCTGTCTGGTCCGATCTCGGAGAGGATTCCCAGAAGGATCTGTTAATGTCTTGGTGCCAGAAATATCACAAAACACCTCCAGAGGTCTTATGGTGGCCATGCCTCGATGGGTCACTGCTATTTGGGCAGCTGTTTAGGTTTTAATGTTATTGTTAATGCTACTGATTGGTTAGTCATGTAGTTAACAAGCCAAACTTGCTTCAAAACTCACTTTCAAATTTAGTAGTGATACCAAACTGCACTAAAGTAAAAAAAAAAAAAAAAAAAAAGATTTTGGTTACCAAGATGGCCCCCGCCATAATGATACAGCTTTTAGCTACGTGCTAAAGTAGTTTGGTCATGGTTATACAGTAAACCCTGTTGTTTCCTAAACCACAGGAATAAATGAAACTGTGTGTGACACTATTAAAGACCTGGAAAAAGGTCTGGAAAAAGAGACTCATATTTACAGATAAGATTTTGAGTGTGACAGAGAACTTATATTTGTAGCACAAAACTCATAAAGACACTAAAGATGTCTATAATTGTGGTAAACGTGATATTTTGCTGGACTTTTATTTAAAGAAGAATGTTGATCAAGTGAGAAACTTTGGTGAATTGAACACATTCTGAGTCCGATTAGGTTAAATCCGGGCCAGAACTCTGCCGTTACATTTCACCCAAAGCAAACAAACTTCGCTGCCGCGCTAAAAGGTCCGCATGTGTACGATTGAGTATCGAGTGGAGCTCAGCCACATGTACTCCATACATGGTGGTGAAACGTAACTGACATCAGTGCAAAACTATTCCCTGAAAGCCATTAGAGTGTCTGGAAAGGCAGAGCATGCAGAGCAGGCCTCCACACTGTTTTCCTTTAGACAAGACCACAGACAGATTTCCTGTACCACCACCAGCACTGGCACCAAACCCCCAGCACACTTAGCGAGATGAGCTAAAGAAGGCTCTCGCTCAAACTAAACCTACAGCTTGTTTATTAGTTGTTTAGTTGTCAGCACTGGCAGATGGTCAGTGTATTAGTGTGTTCAAGCTGTGACTCGCATGCCTTTTATTTAATAGGAAAACACACACGTGCGTATGGAGTAAGGATTTCCATCCTGTTTAGTTGTATTTTACATTCACATTCTTCAGGTGACACGCTATTGATATGTCAGTTTAAAATGATTGGCCCCAGTGAACACAAAATCCATAGCAAAACAGACTGATACTCCAAGCTATCCACGAGTCCCTCTATCTTAATCCAGAGCCCAAGTTCTAAATAAAGAGACACAGCTTCTTAGCATGATGCTCCCAACATCATGCTTTAAAGTGATCTTGGGGTGATACACTGTCTTGTTCTCCATCATTTACAATTATAACTTTGTCTCATCAGACCATAGAATATTTTGCCACATGGTTTGAGGGAGCTTAAACATACACTAAAGTGCCAGAAAAACTGATAGAACAGTCTAATACTTGGTGGGTCCCGAATGGGGCATGCACTCCATGAGCTTGCAGATCATATTCTGCAGGCAATGAAGACCAGACCTCCTGCAGCATTGTTGCATTCTTGCGTGTGGGATCTTTTCAAAAGAGCATGTTTCATGGCATCCCAGTTGTGCTCGATAACGTCGAGATCTGGTGATTTAGGTGTGAACGGCAAAACCCCAAACTCAGATATGTGTTCCTCTAACCATAATTTGGTGTCTTTAGACGTGTCTGGTGGTGCATTGTCCTGTTAGAAGAGGACAAACCCATCAGAATGAATGCAGGACATGAACAGGTGGAACTCGTCAGAAAGGAGACGCACATAGTGTTCACCTGTCTGTAGATGTATCAAGGGTTCTGTGGAATTCCAGCTAAACGAACCCGATACCATTATGGAGCCACCACCAGCCTAGGCCCAGATCTAGTCCCAGACCTTGGACATGCTGAAGAGATTATATTTCTTAGCTGGCCTGGGAATTCCTTAGCTTTCTCCTAGAAGCATTAGAAGTGGTAGCTGGGGAGAGACAGAGAGATCTGGGCCTCTTTGCTTGGGCTGCAATACCAACAACCTGGATCTCAGAAGAGTGTGAGATATCGGATTGATGGATGGATGGCTGGGCTGCAGCAATCCTTACCTCACTAACGGCTCATTTGTTGCATACCATTAATCAAATCTCAGGATCAGCTTAGTTAGAGAAATATTGATAGATCACCGATCACATGTAAGGGTTAAAAATCACCTATTATAGCCAATCAATCCTTTTATATTTATTTACTCAAAATTACTTTTAAGCATGAGTTTGCCTTCAGTTTAAAATGCAAGCATGTTTAGAGTAACCAGTTCATTTTGGATTTTTCTTTGCTTTTCACTTGAATTAGTTGGTTGCTTTAACACACTGAAGCTGGAAAGAGATCTGACATGATTTAACTTGCCCACATTTTTTTTTTAAACCATGCATTTTTAACAGGGGTGTGTAGACTTATAGCCACTCTAGGTATTCCTGTTGAGTTAGATCTGTACCGCGTCACCTGCTCCGCTCTGCACTTGGCCGACATTCTGTATCTCGCTGAATTCACTTCAAAAAAAGTTTCTGTTTTTTCCTGTCTTCCAGCAGCTGTATCAATACCGCTTCTCTCAAAGGAGCAATAAAGTGTCTGTCTATTGTAGTCCAACAGAAAAACCTCAATATTGTATGAAAAGTGGTTTTGTCTCGAACTTCTCTGTCTTCAGATATGATCTGAATAAGGCTTTGTATTACATCTGGCAGAGTTGCAACAAAAACGTCAAACTGAACTGTCACAACTTATCAGAACTTCATAACCTTCAAGAGGATCCAAAAGCTGCTGGGAGGATATGAAAGAGCTTGTTTGAGAAGACATGAAGGAAGATGCACACCTCTGACCTGTTACTATATAATTATAATAACATGCAGATGAGCTATTTTATTATATTAACATATGTAAAATATATAACTTACTTGATACAGGTCTTGATATAGTATAAATAATTAATGCTTTTTGATAAATATGATAAGGAATGAGTGATTTAAACACTTTACTCAGACCACACATCTCAACTCTCTAAATCATTTCTGCCAAAAATTTCTAGTCATTGGTTTGACATCTCATCTTTCAAACATTTTTAAGACTTGGATAAAAGAGTCAGTGGTGATAAAGATGACTGGCTGTATTCCAGCGAAGCATAGCAGTCATATCAAACATATTTCCCTGTAAAACAAGGCAGTTCTTGGCCTTGTTACTGATGAGACGTACAAGGCTGTATAGCACAATAGCTATAGTCTAGCTCAAGAGACTAAACAATCATACTGTACATGCAGCTATAATAGTACTAGTAGTAATACAATACTAATAATACATACAATAAATATGTGTAGCTTTTACACATTGCAGCCATAACCCAGGTCAAACGAAAAACAAAAAAAAATATCTCACTATAGGGGCACCTGATAGTCACGTCTCAAATCTCATGTGTTGGAAGCTGAAAAAAAGCTGAATTGTGATGTCTAGGCATCAGATCATCTCCAAAACAACCAGTCTTGTGGGGTATGTCCCAGTATACAGTGACCAAGCAAGGTCAACCGGTGAACCGCGACAGGGTCGTGGACACACAAGGCTCACTGATGTGCGTGGGTGGTGAAGGCTTGCCTGTCTGGTCCAGTCCCGTAGAACATCCAGAGTAGGATGTGTTGCTAGATGCCACAGTGCACCTTCAGAGGTATTGTGGAGTCCATGCCTTGATAGCTGTTTCGGCAGGTGGTTTTAATGTTATGACTGATTGGTGTATATAAGGACTATAAGATCTGAGGCAGGAAAATGTAGATGTAATTAAGAATGACATAAATAATGAAGATCGGTGTGTTGCGTCACAGTAACTTGACTGTAACTTCCCAAATTACAGCATAAAATACATCATTTATACTTTAACAAACCTAAGGCATGCTGATGCAGACTTACACTGACTCATGGTACTTGGTACAAAAGTGATTTTGGGACAATGCCAGAAAACACAAGCGAGTAATTACAGCTAAGTACACACACATACAGTACTGCTGTGACGGCAAGAAAGATCAACTTACTGATGGCAGCTGTGCCACTCCCAGGAATAGCGTGGCCGGCTGGGCAGGAAGTCGGACGTGCCTTGGTTCTTGACACGCTGTGGGAAGCGCAGCAGCATCCGCGTATCGTAGTCTCTCGACCTGTACGCTGAGCTGCTCAGGACAAACAGGACACCAAACACACACAGTGTGAGACATCGCCCAGAGAGCTGTCACTCTCCAAGAATTTAAACTACTTTTAGAAAGAGTGTTTTGCTGGGAAATAAATACTGGGAATAAATATTGTAGCCTTTTTAGCTCTCTCTTTGGGATTAGGCTGTTTGACTGTGCTTCAGTAATCACTTCAACAGCCTGCTGATGATTTTTCCATGTCTCAGAGTGAATTTCTCCTCCCTCTATAACACGAGTTCACTTTTTTTCCTCCCTTCTTTCTTGGAACTGGCTTGAATTATAGAAGAGATAATCATGACTCATCTGGTAAGCTGTTATCAGTCATAATGTCAGCTGGCTCATCCTTCGTTGCTTAAATGTAGTTTATTTCCCTGGTCCTGCAGAACATCCAAACCAGGGGTAGACAACGGTGATAGTTTGAAAACCAAAACCTGACTGACATATGAATATTACCAGCAATAATAAACGACAGACAGAAGAGCAGTCATAAAAGCAGTAGAAAGATTACACAAAGTGAAATATACACTGAAAGTGAACTACTTGCCTACTGTGCTTGCACTCAGAGGAATGTGACCTCCACATTTAACCCATCTGTGCAGTGAAACACACACACACCAATGAACACTAGGGGGCGGTGAACACACTTGCCCGGAGAGGAGGGGACAGCCCCAAACCACAATGCCTGAGGAGCAGTTAGGGGGTTAGATGCCTTGCTCAACGGCACTTCAGTCGTGCCTTGCCCTGTAGACCACTAGGCCACGGCTGCCCCACATGTAATATAATATAGACAGATAGATACATTAAGAGCATTTGACAGACGCTCTTATCCAGAGCAATTTACAAGGTTACTAGTATTACAGGTAGGCCAACATAGTGTTAGGAGTCTTGCCCGAGGACCCTTATTGATGTAACTGCCAAGACCGAGAATTGAACCTAGATCTCTCACATGGGAGCCAATGATGTTACCACTGTACCACACCGAACTCAGAGAGATAGAGAGATAGATAGGTAGATAAAGTACTTTATTTAACCTCAGGGGAAACTGCACAACTGTTCATCAAAGCCCTGACTAATTCGCTAGCTAGCTAACTTGAGCTCAACGCTAGCAGGGACACTTTACCTTACATGTAAACCATAGCTAATGTTCAATGTAGCCAGTGTATAACTCTGTGGTCAGGTAACATTTGTTTAAACAATTTAAGTAAATTTAAAGTAAATCAGACTTAATAAAAATAAAATAAAGTTAGAAGTGTTTATGTTTACGTAGCTAGCCATAATTACACATTAGCATAATTTTATTTTATTTCTTTTACACCAAATATTGCAACATAATTTTAAAGAATTCAAGTTGGACATTTTTAATTACCTTTATATTTTCTTGATGTAATGTTTTGAGGCCATATCAACCCCTTTATCAGTTCACCCTCTTGATGGTTGCCTATTGCAAAGCCAACGCTAATAAATGCTAACCTAAATATCAAAAAGGTCAGGAAATGAATGATTTAACATTAATGACACAACTGCTGTCTATACAGTCTAATCTCACTTCACTTCATCTAGTAAGATTAAACAGACAGACCATATCCGGATTACGTTTTTTATCCAACGTTAGCTCGGCTAGCAATTAGTAATGAATGAAAGTGACTTATTTTAGTTTAGGGTATGTTTCATGAGTTAATATATACAATATTATATGATATACTGACTGATGAGAGATTTTTGAAAATAACACTGTAATTCAAGCTAACATTACCAGTGTCTACTTTATTTTCTTGGACTATTTACTTCTCAAAGGTTTCAATTTCATGTTAGTTAATTTCCAGTTTTCTTTTATGCAATACCTGGCAAGGCAGTTTTCCTCAGAAGCACATCGGAGGTTGTACATCGGCACTCTTTGCACATAGATGGAGGACTGAATGTAGTACGGATCCGGAACAAGGTCAGGCAAACCTGTGGAAGACTTCAACATTTTATCCCAAGAGCCAAATGAAGTTAGCAGTACATCAATCAGTCCATGTAGGAGTTAACATTAGCGCTGAATGCTAAATAATACATTGTAATAAAGAGACTGAGACAACAACAAAGAACCAGTATCAGCTAAAAAAGCATGTGTTTTTATTACCACTAGTGATTTCGGTGTTGACCTGCTAGAGGCCCTGGTGTGAAGGGTGGAAAACTTTTTAGTACACTTTTGTGCACTAGACCCTGATTGTCTGATCTACGAAGCGGAAGAGGTGGAGCATTTAGATCCGGCAGCAGTTTGAATTTTTCAAGATGGTCGATGTACAAAGCAAGAAAGGCTCATTAGTATGTATAAATAAAGAGAAAAACTCAGTAATGTGATGTGCTATGTGGTAATTTGTCATTCCTGTGTTTTTTTCCTACATTCTACACCAACACTGGGGCAATACTTAAAAATGTGCATGGCATTCAGTCCAGAAATATAGTGCAGCGTGCATCATTTAAATACAGACTCTGCACTTTTAACAGGCACCTCCGCACTCAACTGGGTGTTATTCTATAATAAAGATGGACTTTGTTTAACATGTTTATTTATAAAGCTATTAGTACTGTAAGGACAAACATACATGATATTATGCAATCCTGACATTATCTGGTCCTTTACACTGTTCTTAGGAATACTTAAGGGTTCTAAACCTTTTCTTAAATTTTTAGTGTGTATACTTTACCTGGAATGGTGCATATGATATAAAACATAGATGTACAAGCGTGCACCATATGTACCATTTTATTCTAATCTGTACTCTACTATACTATACAACACTAGACTACACTAAACTATATTATACTATACTATACTACACTATACTATACTATACTATACTATACTATACTATATGCTGATTGGTTACAGAAGGTTACAGAATAAATGTGCTACCCCTCTGTCATTTTCCCCAGTGTACTCCTAGACAAGTGGTAATGATGTCTTATTGCTTATGGCTTATCAGGACCAGCTCGAGTCCTTACCGTACTGAAAGTACCCTGTCCCGTATCCGGGTCTCTGTCTCGGTCTCGGTCTTTCGTACGCGTCATAGTAGTTGTAGTACGGGTTATCCTGTTCGCTGTACTTGTACGGATTGTACGGATCATCTCCGACCATAGCATCCTCTCGCGCTCTCGGAGGTGCCGGGGACGGAGACGGACCAGGCCGGGGAGCCGTGCGCGCGGTATCGTTTACGCGGCCGCGTGGCGCACCGGCGCGCCTTATCGGCAGCCAACGCGGTCCGTGCGACGGCGCGGAAGAACCAGCAGACGGCTCGTGGGTCCTGGGATGGCCGCTGCTGATCACGGTTAAGGGTCTGACTGGAGACTCCGGCCGCCTCTGCTGATCCTGCTGCTGCTGCTGCTGCTCTCCATCTCCGTTTCCGTTTCTCCGTAACGGAGGAACGTACTGCGCGCCCTGGCTCAGGATGCTGAAGAGTCTGCCGTCATGCTGCCACTGGATGGTCCGCCTGAGAGGCGGCGAGTCCCGCTGACACCGTGCGCTCTGGAGCACACAGCTTAATAAACACAGGTGCGCACACGCGTAAAATACCGCGTCGAGTCGCATTTTGTCCGTGAGATCCACGGCGTCCTGCTATATAAAGCCAATTAAAAACAGGCTAATGCAAAAAAAATTAGGCTTGCTGCTCTGTTTGATGTAATTACCTGAGCAGTCAAAGCCTAACCTGTATTTCCTATATCCTGGTAAAACAATAAAAAGCAATGTGCATGATGGAAAAAAAAATCTCGGTGCAGACTCCTGTTGTTCTGCGCCTTTACCAGACTGATGCGCAAAGTGAAAGCAGAAGGAGGAGCTGATGAGTTTTTTTTATTTAAATTTTTCCCCCAAAAAGTTTCTGATTTCGTCTCAGGCAAGCCCCTGCAGATGTGAACGTGAGCTACATGACCTTCAAAAAACACACCAGTCTACCAGGCTGAACTGTGAACTGAGTTTGTTCAGTTCAAGACTTTCATTCACATATACAGCTGTGGCAGCCTGACCATCAAACCTACTGTGAACTATAAGTTGGACAAATTAATTGGCACAAATACCAATTCGCTTCACTGCTTTCTACAGCTTTCTATAAGAATTTCCTTTGGGAATTCTGTGGGAATTTGTGCTCATTCAGTCAGAAAAGCATTTGCGATGTTGGTTGATGAGGGCCTGGCTCACAACCGAGGTTCCAATTCATCCCATTCACATATCAGACTGCCAGATAGTGAAGTGTGATTCATCACTCCAGAGAACTACTCCATGCTTGGCATTACGTACTTCTATTAGGCTTATTTGCAGCTTTCAGGAAGCTCCAAACGCACACTTCATGTGCTGATGTTGATCCAGAGGCTGTAGTTTATAGTTTGTGAAGAGTGATGCAACTAAAGGTGGATCATTTTTATGCGCTATGCAATTCAACACACAGTGGGTGGCTTCGCTTTGGCACGGCCAACTGCTTCGTGGCTGAGCTGTTCCTGCTCCACTTATATTTAACAATAATAGCACTTACAGTTGACCGGGGCAGCTCTGGCGGGGCAGAAATTTCCCTAACTGAGATACACTGACAGGGCCATTTTTAAAATCATTGAGCTCTTTGGTTCTGCATATGTCTGTGGAAATTGCCTACCTGCGCGCTTGATTTTATGCACCCAAACACCTGAACTGAAATATTAGATGGCGTGTTGGCTCTAAAATTGGCCCTGACTTTCAGTGAGTCCATGCATAGTGACCTGAAATCGCCTGGCATCCCATTCAATGTGGGACAGGCTTTGGGTCCCCCAGAACCAGGATAAATCTAGAGAAATAAATGACTTCTTTTACGTAAACTGATTGATAATGGAATTATTCATAGCCTTCATAACCATGTTGACTCATTGCAGTTCACTTGTATCCCTGTTAAACACACAAAATGAGCAGTTTAGTGTACAAGCAAAGCCACAAACCAATATTACAGTAAACAAGCTATCTAACTAGCGTTCTAGTACACAATCTACAAATTAGCGTTACAATATAAAAGCTAATACACACAGTAACGTTACGGTAAATACGCTAATACACACAGTAGCATTACAGTTAACAAGGTAACCTACAAAATAACATTACAGTAAACTAACTAACACAGAGAAGCATTAGAGTAAACTAGCTCACCTACAAACTAGCATTACAGTACAGAAAATAATCAGCATATTACAGTATACAAGCT
>JAOVVF010000008.1:22365919-22381617 GCA_028565595.1 Duopalatinus emarginatus | reverse complement strand
GGAATTGCGTACTGCTTTAACGGTAAAACAGTGCACACTGCTTCTCATTCAGTATGTACTGCTTGAGTACGCGATTTTGGATGCAGCCTAACATTATAGAATGCAAGCTAACCTACAAACTAGCATTAAAAAAAACAAGCTAACCTACAAACTAATATTGACATAAGATAATCCACACAGTAGCATTACAGTATAGAAGCTAACACACAGTAGCATTACAGGCCTCATGCTAGCCAACAAACTAGCATTAAAGTTAACAGGATACAAGATAATCTGAACAGTAGCACCACAGTGATCAAGCTAACATACAAACTAATATTATAGTAAACAAGATAATCCAGTAGCGTTACAGTAAAAAGCTAACACACTGTAGCATTACAGTAAACACGCTAACACACACAGCAGCATTACAGTAAACGCGCAAACACACACAGTAGCACCACAGTAATCAAGCTAACATACAAACTAGCATTATAGTAAACAAGATAATCCATACAGTAGCATTACAATAAAAAGCTAACACACTGTAGCATTACAGTAAACACGCTAACACACACAGCGGCATTATGGTAAACGCACAAACACACACAGTGGCACAGTTAAAACAAAAGCTAAACTAGTATTATAGTGAACAAGATAGTACAAACATTGGCATTATACTAACAAGCTAACATACAAACTAGCGTTACAGTAAACAGGCTAATCCAGAAACCAACAATATAATAAACAAGCTTTGCAGTTTTAAATCAGTTAAATCAATAATACTAAACAGCTAATTAACTGGTAAGACTAAATACGGTATATCTGCTTGACACATCTGACCTCTACTGCAAAATAAAAATGTTTTACAGAGACAATAATTGCCTCATACTTTTCCAGAAAACATGGTGTAATTCATAAGCCTACATGAGTAATATTATTTATATATGCTCATAAACAGTGTCTTCTGGTTTACAGAATCCCAGGCAGAAAATATAAATAAAACTGTGGAATTTGACTGAGTGTACACGCAGCCATAAAATATCCTTAAATTATAATAATAATAATAATAATAAAACTACATGTAATAAAAACTACAAATTGTATCAAAGGCATTAAAAATTGGTTAGAGCTCAGTCTGGTGGCTCTATAATATCAGCCATGGAGGATCTGTGGCTTTACCCTGAAGTGCTGGAAAAACCCATACAGACGAGCCTATACAAAATATATTTGCTTGTGGTGGCATAATGGTTTGTTATGTTTAGAGGAGCACTCATCGGAATTTCGGGTTTTGTCATTCATTTACACCACTCAAACACTCAACCATAATGTGACGTCTCTAGTTGTGTGTGGTGGTGCAATTATTCTTTTGGAAGAGGACAAACCTATCCGAATGAATACAAGACATGAACTGGTGTAACTCATCAGAAACGAGCCACACATAGTGTTCAACCTGTCATAGAAGTTTGTAGATGTTTGTAGATGTACCAGGGGTCCCATGGAATGGCAGCTAAACAAACCACATACCATTATGGAGCCACCACCAGCCAGTGTATTCTGCATAGGCTCGTCTGTACCAGTGTTTCTGGCACTTCAGTGTTTTGTGTTGCTGAGGGGGTTAATGTTCGATCTCTCGTGGTGCGGTTTATGGTCAGTCTCTTAAGACTATAGCCTATTATTATTGCTTGAAAATCATTTTGACAGCAGGATGAACCCTATAAAAAAGTCAGTCATGAAAGCTTGCCAAAAAGTTCTTGGCCAAGATATAAACAAAAGCGCATATTGAATGATGTGTTCACTCATGAATAGAAACACTATGATGTTGTCCTTCATCATTCTCCAAGTGTTTAACTTTTCTGCCCTGCTGCAGATGCATGCAAGACATTGTTTAAGCTAACCAAATGGCTTATTTCAGAAAGCGTCTTCATGCATAGTTGCATAAATTTTTACAGTACTGCTAAACAGAGCCATTGAAGCATTGCACTATTTGTACTAAAATACATTAGAACAGGTACTATACTCTGTTTTAAGTTAAAAGTATCTATTTGGGGGACTTCTCTCCTTTTTAATTCCTACTTATCAGGTGTATCTACCTGTCATACAGCAGCTGGACATCCAGCGAGGATGAGAACTTAACATGAATCAAGCTGACTGTATCATTTTAAATTGCTTTCTGCTTTAGTGTCAGGGGTGGTGTAACAGAGGAAAGCGCTATCCTCCCAGTTCCACATGCATGAGCTCAAAAACACCCTTGATTGGCTAGTGTCACTGTGACTGATATAGGAGGGAGTGTATGCCAACCTTGTTCCTCTGTTGGACTTATGTCCAACATGGCATCCTTGGAATTTCAAACACATGATATCCAGGATAAATGGGCAACATTTTTTTGTTCTTGTTTAAGAGAACATCCAAAAAAGTGTCCAACAGGAGTGTAATATGACCATGGATTTCAGTAAGGCTGGATGATATTACATTGCCTTAAACAAAATTAAAGGGAGAGGCTATCACACTTGACTTATGCTACAGACTACAAGAATTTTTGGTAGTAGTGGTGTAACAGTTCAGAGTTGACAAGACTTGATCGTCCATAGAACGAGGATGGAATAGAGCGATTTTAGCTCCAGTGAGCCTTTGTTATCATTTGTTCCCATTAGTTCCTATTATTGACCACTAGGTGCAAAAAATAACTACGGTAGCTAAATTGGGCAGTAAGCACTCAGTCCAGCAATTGCATAATATCCACAGGCAGGCAAATCGATCAAATCTTATGACTTAATAACCTATAACATACTATACGTATCTACTATACGTATATATAATATGTATATCAACATTTTGTTGCTTACTCTTAATCAGTAAATAGGATTTCAACAGAATTTAAAATGGGTTTATAAAGGTTAATGTTTGTTAAATGACTGATATAAACTCTTTTGGAGTTGGAGCTAGATTGGATCCAATGTCACTGATTGAAGGAGCCTGATGAGGTCAGACTCGGTGTGATAGAAGGATTACAAATGACTTCACCGCTCAGACTCGGAGGGAAAAAGACTACTCAGTGACAGGCACACAGTCCATGCCTCCTGTGGACAGACTGCGTAACTCACTATATTATTCCATTTACAAAATGGCTCTATTTAAGAGAAAAATTAAAGCAAGATTGCAAACTATAATAAAAACGTAGTTTCTGGAATTTGTAAATGGAATATATTAAGTTTGTGCATTTAACAATGGATATCTTATCAATCTCATCAACTCTTGACGTGGCCACTGTGGCCGAAGCATTGAAGAATTTTCCCTCCTTCAACGATCCGTAACCTTCACTTGGAAACGCACCACAGCCCTGCATTTTACCTTCTAAACAACACAGGCTTGTGGCTACCACCTAATTGTCAGTTAGAGTAACTTAATCAGCGCTCTCAAAACTTTCGTCTAGTCTCTGTCAGCCAAGGACAAACCGCAGGGACCAAGGCTATAGCGCTCAAATCTGGGTTTCTCATGACATTTTAATAATAAATCTTTCTAAGCTGTAATGTAAAGTGACCTGTAATGGATAAACCTTTAACATTGTTACACAAGATATTTTTTTTTTTGCTCAGTAGGAATTTAAAAATCTATTCTGGAGATTTTCTCAATGAAAAATGCATAGATAGTAGACACCAAAGGGCATATTTCAGGAAAAAGACAGCAAAACAGTCTTAATGAAAACATGGACATGCATTTCTTCCATTCCCGAAATGTAGCTTTTATAGTACTACTGCAAGTGCACTCTGGCTAATGTCCAAGGACAAGAAGTGAACATTCTGAGACGCATACGTGGATTCATCCGGTGTCCTACATGCACATGGATTTTTCTTTCAGACACCTGGACAAACACATTTATTAATATCACCTGTTTCTGCACCCAAACTGCAACAAAGCCACCAGACGAGCAGCAACAACAAAAAAAGAAGCAAGGAAGCAGCAATATGAAATTATAAAATGGTTCCTAGTGGGGTTTTAAGGTTTTAGAGGACAATCACATTATCTCAGAGGAGTGTGCGTACGTGTGTGTCTGTGAGTGTGCATATGCGTGTGTGTGTGTGTGTGTGTGTGTATGTGTGTAAGGCAGGACCTGGCCATGGAGCCTTACTTTATGCCGCAAAAATGTGCCTTTCTCCTTCCAAGTGTTCTCAAAGCTACAGAGTCTCGTTTGAAATCTCAGACATTTGACCCAGTATTAAAACAGTCCCTGGCTTTGGGCTGAACTGAGACTGTAACAATGTATAAAACACCTTGAGTAAAGTGTCCAAATAACCTCATATAATTAGTCTATGCCGTTCTTTTCTGTCAGGACAAAAGTGGCATTAAAAACAGGAAATGAAAACGGAAAGAACACCATGACCATTCCAGGACTTTTTAATGTTGTCCTCATAAATTATTTTCCGTCTCCATCTGTTTTGACATTTAAAGGGATAAATTAAGAGCGTCTTACTCCACCAGGACCAGTTATTCTCCTCTGGCGGCCCAGAATATCCACCACTATCCACAAAGCCAAAACAGCAGCAACGATCAGGGCCAAGTACCAAAAGGGTGGGTAGTAAAATACCAGATGGAGGAGAAAGTCTTCTGAAGAATGTTTGGAAAAGTAACAATTTTATTTGTTTTGATAATTTAGTTTAAAACTTTGTCATATCTTGCACAGTGTAATGACTCCACAAGAAAACCACATTTCCCAGAATACACGGCGAGAAGGCAAGATGGCCGCGCACAGCCCAAGTATTTTAATGTGCACTCGTTCTCACTTCCCAAAGTTTTACTTGTGTTTTTCTTACCTGTTTTATGTTCTTAATTACGTTCACCTGTTTTGCGGTAACCCTGTCTCCGTTTGCCTGTTTTGCTCTTTGTGTTCGCAGTTATGAAGTATTTGGTTTTCCGTGTGAGCCTATGCCAAGCCATTCTGTCAGTTTTTAATTCCTGGACTCTGACTTAGTGCCTTGTTCTGATTTTTGCTCCTAGCCTAACCTCTGACAACTGGGAGCGTCTAGCCTGCCCTTAAGCTTATTATTACAACTGTGAGAATGGATTGTGCTTTTCGAACTTTTTAGTAAACACCCGTGTTTGTGTCCAAACCCTACCTCACACAACATGAGGTGCATGACAGCATATAATTTGCAGTCTATTTTAGTGTTATAGTCAATTCTCATACACATTGGACCAAGAAATGTATGAATTATTATATGTGGTAATACGCTGCCCTTCAAATTAAAAGACATACTGTATAGACAATATTGCATAATTCTCAAGTAAGACAGTCAGGCACAGAGGCTACTCCTGCATTACTGGAACTGATGGGTACATGGGTACTGAAGCCCATCTTTCCTGGGACTGGTGGGCACAGGTGCCACACCTTCTTGAAGACTAAAAATGCTAAGTCTTCTTCATTGGAACTGATGGAAACAGGATATTTAGGAGTCTTGTAAGTACAAAAAAGTTTTTATATTCTACGAAATAGAGGCGAATAACAAATTCAAGTTTAGACAAATTGATTAAGACACACTGAATTTGATCAGTCCTCAGTTTTGTATCTGGCACTACACTGAAGTGCCAGAAAGTGCTTACGGAAATATTCTGTAGGCAACGAACTCCATAATTCCTGCAGAGTGGTCCCCAACGCTGGTCTGTTCTGGGGTGTAAGATTGCTGTGTTTCACAGCACATTGCATAGCATCCCAGATGTGTTCGATAACATTGAGTTCTGGTGGATTAGGTGTCAATGCCAAAACCCCAAACTCAAATTAGTGTTCCTCTAACCATAATTTGGCGTCTCTAGACGTGTGTGGTGGCGCATTGTCGTGTTGAAAGTGACCAAACCAATTCTAATAAATGCAGGACATCAGAGACACTTGTAGATGTACCAGGGTTCCCATGGAATCCCAGCTAAAGATACCCCATATCATTATGGAGCCACCACCAGCCTAGGTATTTTTGCATAGGCTCGTCTGTATCAGTTGCGAGTCAGTGAGTCATTTTCTATTTAAGAGATGAGATGTATAAATAAGATTGCCAGGTTTTGTAGGGCTCCAACCAAAACAGCATAAAGCAAAGACGGAATATAAAAAGTAATCATAGTGAACAAAACAGTAGGAGTTCTCCAAAAGCTCAGTGCTTGGCCCCCTAAAGAAAGCATTCCAGTGCTTCTGCGTGCATTGTGCTAGACAAAAACAAAAGCATCTTTTACTCATTTTGACCACTGTTGCTCTCTTAAAGTGGAAAAAAAAGCATTCGTGTCCCAGAGCCAGCAGAACAGAACCAGCTGTACTGGGTCACTGTTGTTTTTCATATTTTTGACTGTGGGCACCTCACACACTTACTGGCAGTAGAAGCACATCTGCAAGTGATTAACCCAGATCCTTCATCCACGTTGCTGAAATTCTCCTCTTCTGACATGCAGAAAGTGTGTTTGTGTAAAGAGAGAGTGTGTGTAAAATTGCAGCAGTAGTGGACACGGCTTGGTCAGCACTTTCAATCAGCTGGCAGGAAGAAGGGCAAAGAGAGCAACGCAGACCAGGAAGTAGCGCACTCATACAAAGTCTTATATAGATGAAATTAGACAACATAATAAATCCAATAAAATGAAAGAAGACATGATACTACAATGCCTAAATTATAGCTGACACACACACTTTTTTAGGAACGCTACCCAACTCAGAACATCTTTAGTTCTCCATGACTTGGATTTCACCAAGTTTTGGAAAATATCCTTTGAGGGTCTGGTCTGTGGTAATATAATTTCGTCATATAATTGCTGCAGATATATCTGTTACAGCTCTTCCTTTCGAACACATCCAAGAGTCTGATCAGGGTGACTGGGCCGGCCATTGAAGTACTCTAAAGTCATCGTCATGTTCTTATGACATGTGACATTATAAAAGAGGAAAATGTGGCATTCAAACATCACTTGATTAGTATTTAGGGATAAAACATTCCCCACACCAATACACTTCCCCCACCAGTCTGAACTGTTGCTACAAGACATTGCTACAAGTCCATGGATTCATGCTGCTGATCATTTTCATGTTCCAGCAGAAACCTCTCGTCATCTGATATATATACAATCTTTATATTCTGTGATTGTGTGTCAGCTGTAGCCTCAGATACCAGTGGAAGACTGGAAGACCATCTGATGTGGTCTTGACGTAGCGGCATGACTTGATACACTGAGCTGCTACATGATTGGCTGATCAGATCATTTCATTGATTAAGAACTGACTGTTACTATGGAATGCAAATCCTTTTTACAGAGCAGCGCAAGGACACCAGCCATCCTTATTTTAGCTTTGCTTGCATACTACAAAAAAAAAACGCTACTGCAAAACACTGTCTAAACAGCTGCTTTAGCAACTCTGAGCTGTTAAACCGTGTACTCCACAAGACCTCCCAGCACCAACATGTTTGTAACAGATCATTCCCTGGATCTGCTCTGGGATCATTTATTCCAGAGGTGCTAGCATTCTCCCACTCAAGCAGATTAGTGAATCTTGGGTATCCATGACCGTGTTACTGGTCAATTCAATTCAATTCAATTCAATTCAATTCAATTCAATGTGGTTGGTGTGGTACATTGGTAATGTCATTGGCTCCCATGTGAGGGACCTGGGTTCGATTCCCATTCTGGGCAGCCAGTCTGTACTACACCAATAAGGGTCATTGGGCAAGACTCCTAACACTACATTGGCCTACCTGTAATGCCTGTAACCTTGTAAGTCGCTCTGGATAAGGGCGTCTGCTAAATGCCGTAAATGTAATTCAATTTTATTTGAATAGCGCTTTCAATATTGGACATTGTCCCAAAGCACATTTAAAGAAATAATGAAGGGTCAAATATATATTTATAGAAATTTTTAGAAATTTTTAGAAATTTTATCCCTGATGAGAAGCTGGTGGTGACAGTGGCAAGGAAAAACTCCCTGAGATGACAAAAGGAAGAAACCTTGAGAGGAACCACACTCATAAGGGAACCCATCCTCATCTGGGTGACTCAGACAGTGCAATTATATATAAAAGTGCAAGTAGCTAGAGAATTAAAGTATGTAAGCTAATTCATCAGTCCATGAACCAGTCCATTATGGTGTGTTGCTATGGTGTATGGCTAAATCAGTCCATTATGGTGTATTGTAGCCTGTCCATGTCCATGGTGGGTCAGATGAGACTCGAGGAAGACAAGCGGTGTCAGAGTGAATCAGGCAGGGATTAGGGAGCAGGAGGAATCAGAACTCGGGGTTGATGGTATCTCCTGGTGCCTCAGCCATAGCAGGTGTAGCTCATCAGAATGGACAGTAAGAAGAGAGTACAGAGAGTTAGGAATGATCTTTTATGTAATGGTTTAACAGGTTGTCCCTCGTTGGGCAATTTTAATAGGTCCTAACCGCTACATGCCAGTAACACACCACATGACCCTCTGTTTTGGAAATACTCTGACCAAGTTTTCTAGACATCACAATCTGGCAAGTCATTCAGGTCCTTACGCTTGCCCATTTTTCCTGCTTGCAACACATCAGCTTTGAGTGCTGCTCACTTGCTGCCTGATATATTTGACTCTTTGGCGATTACCGTTGTAATGAGATAATCTATGTTGTTCACTTTGCTTCTCAATGGTTTGGTGATGGCTGATTGGTGTATACATCATGCATCATTAACCGCAAATGGAAAACAGCAAAAAGGACTATTTTGGGAAGTGTTATTAGATTCATCCACCATAATTCTTGGTATAGTTTTTGTTTAGATCCAGTGATTCATTCCATAATATGAGTAGTATCCTATAACCTGGTAAAGGACTCAAAGCTACCAGTATTAAATGGACTACCAGAGCAGGTCAGCAGTTCACCAGCTTGCAGTTAAGGAACCAGCCTTGTAATCGAAAGGTCCATGGTTTGATCCCTGCACCAACCCACAATTACTGAAGTGGCCCTGAGCAAGGCAACTAATCCCCCAACTGCTCCCTAGGTGTCATAGATAGGTTGTCCAGCACTTTGGGCAAGTGTGTTCACTGCCCCTAGTGTGTTTGTTCACTACGATGGATTGATGGATGGATTAATTGCATAGGCCAAAACTCTTCTCTCCATCCCATCCTGATTATTTCATAACCTTGCTACATTAATATATATTTACCTTTCTGTCTGTGGCCTGTGCTCCCTCCATGACACTATGCAAACAAACACCAGGAGCAAGACTGAAGATAATTAAATGAGCTGTAATTTAGGCACCGACACCGACTTTGTGTCTTGTTCTATACCACACCGCTCCAAAATTCCAGCGAAATGGAAGCTCAACACAGACTGATTTTTCCTGCACAAACAGGAGGTTTCCATTACTCAGAGTCTAAGAGTGAAACCTCACCACACACACACACACACACACACACAGGCCTACGTGGCAATCCACATGTGTATGCTGCGTTCAGTGAGAAATCGCAGCGAGACCAGAGGAGGAGTTCAGGAGGAGATCTGGAGCAGGGACTTCCTCCTTGAATGCAACTCAATAGCATTTCTGAAATTCCATGCAGATTGTTTTTTCAGTTGCCTCATTATAAATCCCGTTGCGGCACCGTTTTCTTTCGAAAAAGTGCAAAGCCGGGCGTCATCCCGCTCCGGTGCCAAAGAAAGCCAGATCGAGCATCACTGCTGAGTGAAACCTAAACACCAGACGTGGTGTCGAGGGGAACTACAGATAGCTCAGAGAGTTTAGCAAGGCAGCAGTGTTTGGCTTGCAGTGCCAGAATGGGGTGACAGAGGACAGTATGAGTTCCAGTAAAGCAGCTGGAGAAAGTGAGTTTAGTCTGAGAGGGCTAGTATTACACAATGAAACCACATCTGATGCTACATGGCATACACAAAGTCCCTGTTACTTCCAATGTAGTAAATGACTGATCAGAAGGTCAAGGGTTCAAGCCCTAGCACTTCCAAGCTGCCACTGTTGGGCCCTTAAGCAAGGCCCTTAACCCTATCTGATTCAGGGACTCTGTATCATTGACCTTCGCTAACACAAACGTTACAGTGAGTCAGTCTCTTATCTGGAATAATTAAGAGCAATCATTGGGAATACCACCCAGACCAGGTGCCAGTACATTGCAGGGTACCACACCCATTCACTCACACACTCACAGCTCGTTTGCCTACCATGTGTGTTTGTCAGGAGGTGAAAGGAAACCTGAGCACCTGGGAAACCCACATAGACACAAGGACCTGAGACCTGAGCAAGGATCGAACCCACAACACCAGATCTCTTCCACTGTGTCACCCACTTAAACAATACAGCGGAGTAAAATTATTTTGCTCGCAGTTGGGGTCAAAGGTCAGGACCAATCATAATACAGTGCCACTGCTTAAGGGCCTGACAGTGGCAGTTTGGTGGTGCGAGGGCCTTATACATTGAGCCACCTTGGCTAAATTAGCCGAGTCCAATGTTGACAGTTTTTACAATGTCAGTCTGTGACATCAGCATGGCACAGGTCACCCGGTTTTGACTAAAATACAGCATCACTTACCAATTAGCACCAAGATCGCCAAGGCTCACATGATTAATATTTCAGTAGAGACACATTGAATATGTTTCAGTTTTTCTTTAACATAGCGAATAGGAGAACATCACACACTGAAATCCTTTGCTCTGAATTTCTGCCCTGAACCACATCCTGTTATTCAGTGAAGTCAGGTGGACCTGCTAATGTGGTTTAGGACACAGCTGGATTGTATTCTGTAGCACCTTGACAGAACACATAAATGGTGTATGTATGGTGTGGGCATAGATCTACCACAATCCTGACCGGGATACAGCGGTTAGTGAGAGTATGTGAAGGATATAGTGTCCAAGCAGATCTTATTCACATGCTACTGTCGTGTGTGTGTGCGCTACACAGCTTCAGAGATCTGCGGTTGTGGGTTCGATCCTCACTCTGATGTCTGTCTGTGAAGAGTTTCGTGTGTTCTCTGTGTCCGTCTGAGTTTTAGCCGAATTTCTCCTTTAACCTCTTGAATAACACACACAAATTCGATGTGCTAAATTGCCCTAGATGTGAGTGAGTGCATGGGTATGTGTGTGGTTCCTTGCGATGGATCAGCGCCCTGTCTAGGGGTATTCCTGCCATGCGCCCAATGATTGTGCGTGGGCTATGGACAAACCATGACTTTCACAAATAAAGCAGATAAGAAAATGAACCCACCGTCTTTGTTTTACAGACACCAACTTGATTGCTTAGTTGCTTAAAGCACCTGCCTCGTAAACAGAAGATCCAGGGTTCAGATCCCAGCAGGGTCTGACCTCAAGCTCTTCTCATGGTGGCAGCTATGGCTCGAGGTCCAGCAACCAGCTTTTTGACTAGAAAGATGCCTATTTGACCCCTCTGTACTAACAAGACATGATTGAAGTGTGCTTAAGCAAGGGATCTAACCTCCAACTGCTTTCTGGGTGCTGTGGATAAGGGGCTGCACAGCACTTTGGGAAAGGGTGCCCAAAAAACTACCCCTAGTTTCAGTGCACGGATGGATTAAATGCAGGGGTCCGGTTTCTCGTCTATAAGACTTCTCCAGCCTGTTTTATATTTGTTGCATATAAAGTTATTTTACTGCCATCTACTGGCAATAGGTACTCAACTCAACTTTCATTTTATGCCCAAAGTATGCACATGATAGCTTCAACATATCCACATCAATGCTTTGAGCAGCAGACGTGATGTTTTTGCTTTTAGTTTAAGTCATGAAATGAAGATGTGTGAATTTACCAAACCTCGGTAATGTAGGTTTCATGTAATGAACAGAAAAAAAACAACAGAAAGCGGTGCAAAGGAATGAATTACATGTACAATAAATAAATGAGTATAAATTCAGTCGTCCTTATGTTTTCACTGCAACCCCTGAGACTGCTTTAATCCATACTTTAAAATACATTTAAATTCTATAGCCAACGAACACCAGACTTCCTGCAGAACGCTCCACAATTCTGCTGTATTCCGAAATTTAGGATTTCTGTGTTCCATAGAACGTTGCATGGCATTCCAGATGTGTTCAATAATGTTGAGATCTGGTGACTTAGGTGTGAATGACAAAACCCGAAACTCAGATGAGTGTTCCTCCAACCATAATTTGGCATCTCTAGACGCGTGTACTGGTGCATTGTGCTGTTGGAAGAGGACAAACCCGTCAGAATGAATGCAGGATATGAAGGGTGTAACTCGTCAGCCTGTGTATTTTACCAGTTTTTCTGGCACTTCAGCATATTATACTTGTGATCTCATTATAGAAAACATTGGTTTATTCATTTGTAAATATTGAAAAAGAATTGGTGTTGTAGAAATCCCAAAATGGTGCACGATTTTTTTTATTATAATTGAAGTGTCATTTGATTTGTTATTGTGTTATTATATGTCTCACAAATTCTTTGTACGCCCTTGTCTTTTTAGTGACATACACTGACAAATCCACAAAACCACTGACAGGTATAACATTGATTATCACATTACAATGGCACCTGTCAGGCTGGAATATACAGTATAAGGCAGCAAGTGAACAGTCAGTTTTTCAGAGTCGATGTGCTTAAAGCAAGAAAAATGGGCAAGCGTAAGGATCTAAGTGATTTTTACAAGTGTTGAATTGCGATAGATAGACAACTGGGTCAGAGCATATCCAAAACTAAAGGTCTTGTGAGTTGTTCCCAGTATACAGTGGTTAGTACCTACTAAAAAGTGGTCTAAGGAAGGACAACCATGGAACCGACAACAGGGTCATGGCCACCTATGGCTCGCTGGCTGTCTTTCCTTAGACCACTTTTACTGGGAACCAGGGAATTGACGACAGGGTCATGGCCACCCATGGCTCCCTATCTGTCCTTCCTTAGACCACTTTTACAGGGAACCAGGGAACTGACAACAGGGTCATGGCCACCCATGGCTCGCTGATGTGCACTGTGGGTAAAGGCCAATCCGATAGAAGAGCCACAGCAGGATCTTGGTGCCACAGGACACCATCAGAGGTGTTGTGGGGTTTATGTGTTGATGACGCTTTATTGACAGGGTGTGTTTGTCTGCTGATTCACTGAACGAGTAGGTTCATGCATAGTGTAAGAGATGAGTCAGATGATGGCCATACGAGTTTAATGTTTCCCACCATGCTTTTTGTGTCATGACAAGCTGAAGTGTTTATGCTGGAGGTAGTGTTTAGAAGCGCAGATATCCAATTAGCAATCACAAGTTTGTGGGCAGCTATGTATACCAAAATTTACTGATATATAGTCAGTAACAGAACACTTGCTAACCACAGCCAACCATTTCTTTGGTCTCAGAAAATCATTTTATATTGGCTTGCTCATCTAGGTATGTAAATAGGACAGGTAAAGTTACTTAAACTGGTCACATGCTATGACATGAGCACAATAAATCTACACTAGTGCTAAAACCCAGGAGATGAGTTGAAGTCTAAAAGACAGCTGATTTCACTTCTATCCCAGCTGGAGACCATCTCTCATCGATGGTGGTCAAGACGCAATCTGAATCTAAACCGTCCCATAAGGTAAAGTTATTCAAGGTCAAATAGGATTCCATATTGAACTGGAACAGCCCCATCATGCTAGTACCCGAGGCAGGTCTGTTTTTGTGTATCCACAAAGTGAACGTTGGTTCCAACTGTGATGTCTATACCAAGTCTCATGTTGATGAGCTGCTTGTTATTGAAAACTGGATTTGAATAAAGGCAGATATCCTTTTCACCAAAGAAAAACAGCTCCCTCTCTCCACCTGGTTCACTTTACACCAATTTGTCACACTTCCATTCAGGTATTCGGGGAATGCCGGCTGCATTTCAAAGACCGATGGACCAGGTGGTTATGGGCCCAAATGAATGAGCTTGCTGTGACTGCTTTCAGACAGTTCCTGTTGCTGATGGATATGATCGCAGGTCTGTGTCTAATCACTTGGACCACACCAGTCTATTTTCCCCCTTGTATAAACCTTAAAAGACAACAACTGAAGCTGACCCCTTTGACGCAAAGCATTCTCTGACCACCCAAATGAAGACAAACAATCATAATCTGTCCTGTGATGACCTGTTCATGAATTTTATTGTCCAGACAGACAGAGGTTTCCTTTTTTCTTTATTCAAGTTACAGGATCAGAAAGAAGAGTTCTTTTCAAAACAGGTTTAAACAAGATCATTACAGCCACATGAGGTAATCATTGGGGTCAAAGTATCATAGTACAAGCAGCATTTCTATCAGCATTAAAATAATCAAATTAATCGCAATTATGGTACATCTTCATTTTCCCCAACAGCCTCCTCTAATAGATGATTTTCTTCATGATTGATTCAGTATATAAACGATGATAAGAAACAGATCGCTGGATTTATTTTCACCATGTCCATTTTGCCGACTCAGATACCTAGAATATATCTAGAACATAAGACAGCAAAGGTAAGCCAACACATCAGATACCACCGGAGGACGGTAGAGTAGCCAAAAATTGTACTCAAGTAAGAGTATTGCTACTTGAGAATAATCTGACTCAAGTAAAAGTAAAAAGTCGTCACCCAGGTAATGACTTGAGTAAGAGTAAAAAATACCAAGTGAAAAACATTTTAAGTACTGAGTAACTGCTGAGTCCCTCTTAGTTTAATAATCAGGACATCAAATAATACACCTGAATGCACCAAAACAGTCATGAACAAATTGAGAGGCGGTAAATATCTCTTAAACAAATAAAACAATAATAAATTAAATCGAACATAAATTAAATTCTTTTCGTGTTGTTGCGAAACGCACGCCGTCGTCTCTGCCATTGTACTGTGCTTCCGTGCTCCTTCCCGCCTGTGTTTGCCGCTGGGATTTTGTGTGAGGTCATGTGACCGCTTGGCTCTGTTTGATTGGTGAAACTGAGTCAAACGTCACTAGTGGTTGAATTTGATTGGCGAGACGCAGTCATGTGACAGAGCCTCTGTTGGAAGTCTCGCGCATTGGACGGATTGATAAAGTAAGTAGCCAGTAGCGAGTGAGTGAGTAAAAGTAGTGCTTCTTCTTTACAAATATACTCAAGTAAAAGTAACTACTCTTATAAGTACAATTTATCCAAAAGTTTACTCAAGTAAATGTAACGGAGTAAATGTAGTGCGTTGTTACCCACCTCTAGAAACCATATAGACTAACACACACAAAGACAATCCACATCTCAGTTGAGGTTATTAGTTATAGAAATATTAATCTTTTAAACAGAATTTCAACTTACTTTTATCCTTCCAAGGACTGAGGTCCATCTTCGGGATGTTGTTGTTGTTGCAGCTGACGAAACTTGCCTGATTGGGACTATAGAGGAAAGGGTTTGGAGGAACTCTGGTGATGCCTGTGTTGTCACAGATGATGCGAGACAGAGACACTTTGGTCAGTGAGTTTCTCTGTTCCCGGGTGAAAACACCAGGTTTCTCCCACCAGAACCTGGAGCAGAAATTACAGACATTAAAAACATTTAATCCGATCAGTGGTTCATGACACATTCCAGTCTATTACTGTTCGCCATGCTAGCTATGTTAGCCTTAATGTTAACCTAAAAAACAACATCAGACAACAAATGTGGCAGGAATAATCTGGAATAATACACCAACGTGCCAGAAATACTGGTACGGCTTGATGGTAGCTCCTCAATAATGATATAGGATTTCCATTGGGCCCCTGGTACATCTACAACCTTCTCTGACAGGTGAACGC
>JAOVVF010000008.1:22233280-22250217 GCA_028565595.1 Duopalatinus emarginatus | reverse complement strand
AAGATAAAACACTTGCAGTGCATTATGGGATACGTCAGGCTCGGATCGTGTGCTGGCGTAGCGTACAAGAAAATCTCTCCCGACCTAGTAGGACATCCTGGAACCTTTCACATACTACCTGATATGTACTAGGTATTCGGACGCACTACATTGTGCCGCATACTAGATTTGCATACTAACAAGTACGGAAGTATGCCGTTTCAGACGCAGCCTTGGTACGAGCGAAGTGCCCTTTAAGCAAGGCAACCAACCCCCTAAGTGCTTTCCAGATGCCATAGATAGGGTTGCTCACCGTTCCGGGCAAGTGTGCTGACTGCCCCCTAGTGTTTATTAGAGAGTGTGTTTCACTTCATTGTGGATTTTGTGTGCATTTTACTGTGAATGTAAATGTAAAAAATTGTGAATCGTGTTACAGTTTAACATACAACATATGGTTAAAAGTATTCAGACACCTACAGCAGCTGTTATTATGTCCCATTATATTAAGTCCATAGGCATTAATACAGAGTTACCATTATAACACCTGCCACTCTTCGGAGAAGGCTTTCTCTGGAATTGTTGCCTGTTCAACCAGAAGAGCATTTGTGAGGTCAGACACTTAGATGTTAGACGAGAGGGCCTGGCTCTCAATCTCCATTCTCGTTTATCCCAATTGTTTTGGATGGTGTTGAGGTCATTCATGGCCAGTCAAGTTCTTCTACACCAAACTTACCCAGCCAGGTCTTCCCTAAACTTTCCATAAATTTGGAAGCATACGATTGTCCAAAATGTCTTGGTATGAGAAAGCATTAATATTTTTTTTATCTTCACTGGAACTATGGGGCCTACAACCCTATAGCATTATCCCTCCTTCTTCACCAAACTTTACAGTTGGCACAATGCAGACAGACAGGTGACATTCACTTGGCATTCACCAAACCCAGCCTGCCAGACGAATAAGCGGGATAAGTCACTCCACAGAACATGTTTCCATGGTCCAGAGTCCAGTGCTTTACACCACACCATCTGTTTTGCTTGCTGAGGCTTGCATGCAGCTGCTCGACCATGGAAATCCAAGCCATTAAGCTCCCTGTGCATGGTTTTTGTGCTGATGTTAATGCCAGATGAGGTTTGGAGCCCTGCACTGTTCCTGACCTCAGCACTCAGTGACATATTTTAACTTTACGTGGTCTGACACTTTGTGAGTGATGTGCTGTAGACACTAAACACTTCAACTTTTCAATAGTACCACCCGTGGTCTCACCCATAGCATCGCTCAGTATCTGGGAGGGAAGAAATTGCACAAACTGTCTTTTACAGGAACCCCTACTCGAATTCAGTGAGCTTTTTAACAACCCAATCTTTCACAAATTGACATGGATAGGTGCTTGATTTTGTACACCTGTGGCTAAGGGACTAAAATACTAAACCCCTAGGAGGAGAATTCAGTGATTAAGAGGTGTGTTCCAATACTTTTGGACATATAGTGTATGTGATCTGTATTTCTTTCAGATATTTTTTTGCTGTTATGAATTGTGAACTGTAATTTCTCCATCATGTTTTTATTTACTTCCACCAGTTTCAGACCTTAGAGTTGATCTCAGTAATGATCCTGTGACCCGTCATCTAACACTGATATAGAAACATCCCGACTTAACTGTGTTTTAAAATGTAAATCCGAACTGGCAACCCTGCAGGAATCAGTGACACCAATCTGGCAACCCTTGTTCTGGTGTAGATCGGGTTTTTGTTGGATCCCCCACCGGCTGCACTAAGATGGGCTCGTGCTTCAGGAGCGAGGAGATGTGCCTGGCACAGCTCTTCCTGCAGTCCGCTTCAGCATACGACTGCATCAGCGAGCTCGGCGAGATGGGCCTCGTCCAATTCCGAGATGTGAGTGCAAACTTCCTTCCTCTTACGCTGTCCGCTGGGGTGTGCTTCTCACATATGCTTCTGGGTCATGCATCTTTAGGATTGGCACGTGATATGTAGAACTGGTGCAAATTGTTGTACCCCTGGGATTTTTGTGTGAGTGCTTTGCATTGTGGGATACGATGCCCTGTTCTGACAAGCAGGCAGTTTTATACGTGTCCAATCAATTGATCAACAGAAAGTGGCACAAAGCTAAAAGCCTGTGTTTTCTAGGATGCCTGAGGTGCTTTGGCACACATTAATACCCTGCTGTGTAGGTCACTCAGTGTTTGTGTGTGTGTGTGTGTGTGTGTGTGTGTGTGTGTGTTTCCCCTCTTCTTACACACTTCAGTCCAAAGAGTTCAAATCTAATATCATGGCTATCAGTCCATCTTCTTATAGCCTACCATTTCATTCTGTTATATTAGGACTCAGTTTAATCTCAGGCCTAAATCAGTCTTTCTTGTACTGTGTAGCACTGTTGAAAGGTAACCATGGCGACAATCCTAAATAGCATTTAGTCCAGGCTTTATTGCTTCCTTCGCTACTGAACAAAAAGGTGTTCATTGTGAAACAGTTGTATACAGTGAAGTGCTACAAAAACTGGTACTGGTACAGATGAGCCTATACAAAATACACTCCGTAATGGTATAGGATTTATTTAGCTGCCATTCCATGGGACCCCTGGGACATCTACAAACACTTTTGACAGATGAACGATATGTGTGCCTCCTTTCTGACGAGTTCCACCTGTTCATGTCCTGCATTTATTCTGATGGGTTTGTCCTCTTCCATTTGGACAATGCGCTCATAAAATGCCAGCGTAGCCATTCCATTATCTCAGCTGATAGGGGTCATCTGAGTGTCCTTGTCCTTGTTGGATCTCACGGCACTGTAAATCATAACACTTATTTCCACACTGTCAACATTTGGTATTATTGGCTAGCCTGGTTGCAGTCCTATTTTGCTAGAGGACAAGAGTTTATCTCCATTAGTGCACATAAGTCATCCACTGTTACTGTAGCATGCAGTGTGCCTCAGGGTTCTGTCCTTGGTCCACTCCTCTTTCTTTTATATATTTCTCCACTAGGCCAAACTCATAGTCATTGTTTTCCCTCTTATGCTGATGACTTTGATATCTATCAGCATCAGGAACGTGTCTTTCATAGCTTTTGTCCAGTCGCTAAATACATGTATCACTGACACTGACTCAACAACTGCCTAAAACTCAATGCTGGCAAAACAAAAAAAGTTCATAGTCCTTTATGGTCTTGCCTCTTCCTACCCCAGCGAGCTTATTCATTACATGTACTGCCCCACCTGCACTCTCAGATCTTCTCCCTTTTTTTTTTACACGATTTTGGCATGGGTGAAAATTTTGTGACATAATTAAAGATCGTCGACGTGGCATCTGGGACTCCTCGCGACAGTGTAGCACGTTTTCCATCTAGTTTGACACAACATGTTTTTTGATATTGACCAATAGGATTGCAGTAAGTTTTCTCATGCACATGTGTAAACACGGAGGAGACAGAAAGAGAGAGAGAGAGAAAGAGAGTCTAAAAGGATAAATACTCGTGAGAAATAATTGGGGAACTTAAGTAACCTGATGAGTAGTCATGGTTATCATTCCTTAGAATGCAAAACAGCACCCACAATCGTTTTTTCCTTCAGCATGACTGACACTTTGTAGCCCCTCCTCCCCGACCACCAGTGAACTCGCACAAGAATGTAAAGACCCAAACAGATTGCAGCCTGCAGTATTCCATACGTTTGTGGTCAGAAATGTCTACATATAGATATCAGACAGGTGTATTAAGCATATTGGACGTCCCAGGCTCACTGATGGATGTGGTAGGGTGAAGACTAGATCCTGCAGAAGATCCACAGAAGGATCTGTTGCTAACGTCTTGGTGCCAGACACCATAGAACACCTTCAGAGGTCTTGTGGAGTCCATCTAGTTGATGATGATCTTTACATAACCCAGAGATGCTTAATCACAGGATTACAAGGAATTTCAGCGATGCATGCTCGGTATTTAGCCAACATTCTCAACCATTTAAAATTTGTCTAGGTCATCTACCTTTAGATGACGGTTGCTATGGTAACAGCTCAAAGCTTTTAATGAGAGTGTTTCCATTCCCCGTAGCCTATAAATAAATCCCTGGGCAATATGATGGGGAAGGTGATAGTGAAGCATAAATGGACGCCTAATTTATGATTGTTGTCATAGTTACATTCCCGTGTGATATGATTGAGCGGTGTGATTAAATTCTGGTCCATGAAGTACATAGAATAATCAGAAATGAGTATTCTATGTGGCGATGCGGTACCAGTGTTATAGCGAGTAACACCTCTTTATAGCAGACGTGAGGTCGTCCTGGGTGTGTCTGTGAGATATTTAGTTAAATGGGAAGGTAGCCCAGACTGAGACGTGAGGTGACGGCTAATGTCTCGTTTCAGCTCAACCCCAGTGTCAGCCCTTTCCAGCGCCGCTTCGTCAGCGAGATCAAGAGGTGTGAGGAGATGGAGAGGATTCTGGGTAAGAGCGATTCCACTGACACGTTTTAGTGACCTCTAAAGCAAACCCACACACCCTCACTGTTCATCTGTGAGCTTGAATGCTACTGCTAATTAGCACTCTAGCCGTGTGCTCTAACGACTGCATTTATATACTATTGATCTTGGTTTGTGTGTGTGTGTGTGTGTGTGTGTGTGTGTGTGTGTGTGTGTGTGTACAGGATACCTCTTAAGAGAAATAAAAAAGGCCAAAATCGCAATCCCAGAGCCTGAAGTCAGTCCTGTAGCTCCTGCACCCAAACACGTGCTAGAGATCATGGTAATAATCATTCTTTCAGTGTCTGTCTGTCTGTCAGTATGTTTCTCTGCATGTATGTCTGTATGGATGAATTTCTGTCTGTCTGTCTGTCTATATGCTTGTATGTATGTATGTATGTATGTCTGTCTGTCTGTCTGTATGTAAGTCTGCCTGTAAGTCTGTGTGTGTGTGTCTGTCTGTCTGTATTTATGTATTTGTGTATGTAAGTCTGTGTCTGTCTGTATGTATGTATGTCTGTCTGTCTGTCTGTCTGTCTGTCTATCTATCTATCTATCTAACTGTCTGTATGTCTGTTTTTGTTTGTTTGTATGTCTATCTATCTGTCAGTATGTCTGTCTATATGTCTGTCCGTATGTATGAATGTCTGTCTGTCTATATGCTTGTCTCTCTGTCTGCCTATATGCTTATCTGTCTGTCTGTCTGCCTATATGCTTATCTGTCTGTCTGTCTGTCTGCCTATATGCTTATCTGTCTGTCTGTCTGTCTGTATGTATGTATGTCTGTCTATACTCAGATGTTTGTAACATCGCGCTAGCAGAACAACAATATTGCTGCAACTATTAAATGTCAATGTTTTATGAAATGTAAATGTTTTATGAAACCAGGTCATCAGGTTATGTGTCTACCATACTGGTGTATATACAATCATATTGTAAGTGTGGCATTTAAAGGGCGAGTGGGGGAAGAGAAATGAGTCTGGGTAACATTTTGGTTTCACTCGAGACTGAGAGACTGAAAGAGAAGTGAATATGATCATCAGAACTGTAATCTGTCTGGAAAGATCATGAAGTCAGGGGATTAAATTAGACCCCCCCCTTCCCCCCCAGAAACCCAGAAACCTCTTTTTTTTTTTTTTTTTTACAACCCTACAGATGACAGGTGAATAAAATGTATCATCTCATTACAGGGCCACCTGTCAAGACACAGGATTATATTAACAAGTAAAATGTTGGAAACAGGGAAAATGAGATATAAGTATAAAATCTGAGTGAATTTGACAAACTGTGATGTCTAGACGACCGGATCCGGGATGTCAAAAATCAACAGGTGTTGTGGGGTGTGTCCCAGTATAAAGTGATTAGTACCTACTGTAATTGGTCCAATGAAGGACAACCGGTCAACCAAAGACATGGTCATGGCCCAAGGCTCACTGATCTGCTTACACTTCAGAGGTGTCGTGAAGTCCATGTCTAGACTGTTTTGGTGGTTTTAATGTTATAATTAGTGTCTACGATAGTTCTGTTATTTAATAATAGTTTATTCACGTTTTAACATGTATGCTTTTATGATGCATTTATATCTGTTTTTATATTAATGCCTATATATGTAAGTCTTATCGAAAATGATATTTTTTTATTTTTTAAAATGTAATTTAAAAAATGTATATTATATTTTCATAATTTAAATATATTTTCATTCTATAAATATATTTTTATTCTTAGATTATTTCTATTATTTTTTAAATATTTTCTCTTTATGTTTTTTTGTATTCATTTTTACGTAGTTTACAGTATAATAAATTGTAATAAAAAGTATTTTATATATATTGCATTATTAAATTTGTATATTAAAGCTTTAAATTAAAAAATAAGATTTTTTTTTACCATAAATATGTATTAATTAATTCATTTATTCATTTTCAGTGACTGTTTAAGTATTATATTTGTTCGTGTTATATTATATTATATTATATTATATTATATTATATTATATTATATTATATTATATTACTTATTTGAGCAAGGCACCTAACCCCCAACTGCTCCTCCTCTGTACACTGTACAGTAGTTCACTTTCAGTTTTTGTCTGTTTTTGTCCGTAAATAATTTTAACACACGTGTGTGTGTGTGTGTGTGTGTGTGTGTGTGTGTGTGTGTGTAGGAGCAGCTGCAACGTTTGGAGGTGGAACTCAGCGAGGTGGCCAAAAACAAGGAGAAACTCCAGCGGAACCTTCTGGAGCTCACCGAGTACACACACATGCTGAGAATCACACACACCTTCATGCACAGCCGCACCAGGGTGAGCCACACACACACACACACACACACACACACACAAATACACCCCCTCCCTCCACATCACAGATGCTCTTTCATTTAAATAAGTGTATACTGTGTGTGTGTGTGTGTGTGTGTGTGTGTGTGTGTGTGCAGCACGAGGCTCTGGGTCCGCAATATGAGGAGTTCCCATCTCTGGAGCCTGAGTCTGTAGCCGGCTGCACCAGCATGCAGAGACTAGGGGCCAAACTAGGGTAAGTGATGATGGAGGTTCACATTCTCATTACGGCTGTGTCTCAAATACTAGTGTTGACCTTGGCTCCATCCAAAATGTCACACTTGAAGTATGTACTCGGTAGGATCCAGTGTGCACTGTTCGACCCGTAAAGCAGTAGGCTGTTTCACTATGCGAATGTGCAGTACGCACACAACCTCAGATGAACTACGTCCGCCGTCTTATCGGTGTCACATGACCTCACACCATCATCGCAAAGGTCTCACCACTGTGAAGTTCACACAAGTGCGAAACAGTTTATACAGATCCCCCCCCCCTTACTGATCAGCGCGGCAATAGCTACTGCGAGCAGCCGTGGCCTTGTGGTTAGGGAACCGGTCTACCTACCCGGAACTTGTGTTGAGATAAACCGAGATAAATTTCTTGACAGTTAGCTTGCTAACTAGCTAGCATGATTAACTTGATTAGCTTGCGTTAAGTGCTAGTTACGTTGATAACAATTTTAAAATCAGACAAAATGTGGGTGTCGTTCTGCACAAAGCTACTCATAACGTTGCATTGGTTTCACGGCTTTACAGCTGATAATCATTAGATAGATTATCAGACCACAGTGTGTAGTGTTCACATACTTGAAAATGTCTCCTGATTCTGGGGTGTTTTTTGCGTAGTGTTTTATAAAAGGCACTATATATACAATAGAAAATGAAGGTGACTCAGGTTAATTAGTGTGTGCGTGTGTGTGTGTGTGTGTGTGTGTGTGTGTGTGTGTGTGTGTGTGTGTGTTAGGTTTATCTCCGGGCTGATCCAGAGGGTGAAGATGGAGGCGTTCGAGCGTATGCTGTGGCGAGTGTGTAAAGGTTACACGATCCTCAGCTACGCAGAGGTGGACGAGAACATGGTTGATCTCGATACTGTGAGTGCACACACACACACACACACACACACACACACACACACACAGCTCTTTGATGGTCAAAATAGACCTCTTTGAGACCTGCTGTGTGCAGATTTGGACATTTTGAAGTGTGACCCAAACCCATTTGTATGTTTTACAGGAGCTTTATTGTTTTACACACACACACACACACACACACACACACACACACACACATACACACACAAACATACACACACATAGAGAGAGAGAGCTTGTGTCAGTGCTAGTTAAACTCTGTTTCTTTCTGCAGGGAGAGATCAATAAGAACGTAGTCTTCCTCATCTCCTTCTGGGGCGATCAGATTGGACAGAAAGTTCAGAAGATCTGTGACTGGTGAGTACGACCAGTGTATGACTTCTCTCTCTCTCTCACACACAGACACACACACAACACACAACACACATGTTAAATAATTTGCAATCTTATGGTGTCAGATCAATGTCAAAAACACAAGGCGAAAAATATAAACCTGCAAGTTTTAACAGTTAGCGCGCATAAAAATAAGGAATAAGGACCAAAATGAATCAGGAGCTGCGAGTAAGTAGCCAACTTAAGTGTCGTCTGCCATGTTTGTCTTCCGGAGAAGGGCTGTTCATACCGTGCGGTCAGCCACAACGCCAGGAGCCATCAGCCAATAGCATTCGCTGACAGAAACGGCCATTAGCCCGCCCCCAAACTGTCAAAACCACCCCCATCCAATACTCGAGCGCAAAAAATTCACTCGAGCACAAAGAGCAGTCGAGGGTAATTCACATGGAGCACGAGGATGACTGCCGAATTGAAAAGGAAAAAAACATTCCAGAATGCAAAAAAGGCGGTTTGAGCGAGATTTAATGATGAATACATGCGCGAGGACTTCTTTATGTGCTCATGAGTTTCACTTTTACGCTCGCGGGAGGAATATTTACGTGCACAAACTGTTAAAAATTGCGGATTTATATTTTTCACCTTGTGTTTTTGCGCCCCCTAGTTTTGACATTGATCTGAAGCTATACAATATGGTCTGCATTCTGTTCTTAGTGTTCTTATTGTGTTATTGTTGTGTTGTGTTTTTACACGTGTGTGTGTGTGTGTGTGTGTGTGTGTGTGTGTGTGTGTTTCAGTTACCACTGCCACGTGTATCCCCACCCAGAGACAGACGAGGAACGAGCAGATGTAATGGACAGCTTAAGGACGCGTATTCAGGATCTCAATAATGTACGGCCTTTACATTTCCTCATCATACAGGATGATCACAGAGCGGAGTTTTCATTAGTGAAATGTCTCAGAATCACAGCTGTACTGCTACAACTATTACTAATACTCCAACTAATACTTCGACAACTATTAACACTCATGTTACAAACTACTAAAACTAATAATACATCAACTATAACTACTTTTTACTACTAGTAATACCTACTACTATATTAGCCCCACTACTACTATAATACTACATACAGTATCACCCATACTACCAATACTGCTACCATTACTGCTACTAATACATTTAATAATACTAATACTTGGAGTACTACGTCTTATACTATGAGCTACCATCCTATTGCTGCTACTACTGATACAACTATATATAAAATAGATAACGTAAATGCAACAAAATAATACTAAAAATAGCAACTAATGCTATTACTACCCATGCTCCTGCTACAACAAACAATAACGCTACTATACTATTACTAATATTACTACTGCTACTAGTTTTACCCATGTTCCTGCTACAATACACAATAATCCTATTATACTTTTACTACTGCTACTACTGCGGTTAGTACTTCTACTACTACCAGTACTACTTCTACAGTCCTACTTAAACAAACAGTAATGTTACTATACTATGACTACAGCTAGTACTACTGCTACCAATGCTCCTACTACAACAAACAATAATGCTACTATACTATTACTATTACTAATACTACTACTGCTACCAATGGTCCTACTACAACAAAGAACAATGCTACAATACTATTACTGCTACTACTACTGCTACTAGTTCTATCCATGTTCCCGCTACAACGAACAGTAATGCTACTATGCTGTTACTAATATTAATACTACTAATATTACTTCTACCCATGCTCCTACTACAACAAACAACAATAACGCTACTATACTATTACTAATACTACTACAACTGCTACTAGTTCTACTCACGCTGCTACAATAGACAATAATGTTACTTTACTTCTACTACTGCAACTACTGCTGCTGGTGCTACTGCAATTAGTACTTGTACTGCTACCAGTACTACTTCTACAGTCCTACTACAACAAACAGTAATGTTATTATACTATGACTAGAGCTAGTACTAGTTCTACCCATGCTCCTACTAAAGCAAAGAACAATGCTACTATACTATTATTAATACTACTACAACTGCTACTAGTTCTAGCCATGCTCCTGCTGCAATAGACAATAATGCTACTTTACTTCTACTACTGCAACTACTGCTGCTGCTCCTGCTATTAGTACTTCTACTATTACCAGTACTACTTCTACTACTTCTGGCTACAGTCCTACTACAACAAACAGTTATGTTACTATACTATGACTACAACTAGCACTACTGCTACCCATGCTCCTACTACAAAAAACAATAACGCTACTATACTATTATTAATACTACTACAACTGCTACTAGTTCTACCCATGGTCCTACTACAATAGACAATAATGCTACTATACTTCTACTACTGCAACTACTGCTGCTGCTGCTACTGCAGTTAGTACTGCTACCAGTACTACTTCTACATTCCTACTACAACAAACAGTAATGTTACTATACTATGACTACAGCTAGTACTAGTTCTACCCACGTTCCTGCTACAACCAACAGTAATGCTACTATGCTGTTACTAATACTAATACTACTGCTATTACTTCTACCAATGGTCCTACTACAACAAAGAACAATGCTACTATACTTCTACTGTAACTACTGCCGCTGCTGCTGCTACTGCTATTAGTACTTCTACTATTACCAGTACTACTTCTACAGTCCTACAAACAGTAATGTTACTATACTATGACTACAGCTAGTACTACTGCTACCCATGCTCCTACTACAACAAACAGTAATGCTACTATGTCGGTACAAAAACTAATACTACTGATATTACTTTTACCAATGGTCCTACTACAACAAAGAACAATGCTACTATACTATTACTAATACTACTACTGCTACTAGTTCTAGCCATGCTCCTGCTACAATAGACAGTAATACTACTATACTACTACTGCAACTACTACTGCTGCTGCTACTACTACTAGTTAGTACTTCTACTACTACCAGTACTACTTCTAATACTTCTGGCTACATTGCTACTACAACAAACGGTAATGTTACTATACTATGACTACAACTAGTACTGCTACTACTACTGCTACCCATGCTCCTACTACAACAAACCGTAATACTACTATAATACTTAGTTACGTACTGCTATTATACTCCTTCTACTACTGCTGCTACTACTACTATTACCACGTCAACAAATAATAATAATAGTGCATTTATTTATTTGATCTGAACTTTCTTTGTGTCAAAATATCCTAAAGTATAATATACATTGTGATGTTACCTGCTGCTTGTGTGTGTGTGTGTGTTTGTGTGCGTCTCAGGTCCTCCACCGGACTGAAGATTACCTGAAGCAGGTGCTCCACAAGGCCTCCGAGTCCGCCCACTCCTGGGTGCTGCAGGTAAAGAAGATGAAGGCCATCTATCACATCCTCAATCTGTGCAGCTTCGACGTCACCAACAAGTGTCTCATAGCCGAGGTCTGGTGTCCCGTTAACGACTTGACCAACCTGCGGAGGGCGCTAGAGGAGGGTTCGGTGAGTAAACCTGTGTGGATTGTTATAGACAGATAAGAAGATAGGCTAACATTAAGGCTAACTGGTTTGTCAATGTGAACAGAGGAAAGGTGACGCCACAGTGCCGTCGTTTGTAAATCGTATCCCGAGTAAAGACACGCCACCTACACTTCTGAGGAGCAACAAGTTCACACGTGGCTTTCAAAGCATCGTGGAGGCTTACGGGATCGGAGATTACAGAGAGGTCAGTCCAGGTGAGTGCTCGGTGCTTATATATGCTGATATACACTGACGTGCCGAAAGTCATTGGACAGGAACTAGTATTGTGTAGGGCTAGCCTCTAGCTTGGAAATTCGACATGGCATCGATTCCACATGGGGACAGAAGACGTCTGGAGGGATGCTAAACCAAGCACAGTGGGTGCAGGATCTTGGATGCAAATGGACCTTTCCACTACATTCCATAAATGCTCAGTTGGGCTCATGTCAGGCAAACGTGCAGGCCACATTATTCATCAGAACTCTCTAGAATGCTCTCGAAACAATTCTGGACCACTTAGGCTTGGTGGCATGATGCATTATCCTGCTGGTATATTCCATAAAATCCATGAAGGGCTGCAAATTGGACTTATCAATGACATGTCTAGCCGCACCAATTGACCCAAACCATGCCATGATGAACACACCCCACACTAATATGGACCCACCATCGGCCTGAACAGTGCCTTGTTGACAACTGGGGTCTATGGATTCATGAGGTCTGCACCACACACAAACCCTATCAGCCTAAAACAATTGGTACCATGCCACAGCTTGCCAGTCCTCTTGGGTCCAGTAAGTAACCTCATGAGCCCAGGTGAGTTGTGTCTGGTGCGCTGTGTCTGGTGTTATCTTAACAGAGACACTCTGGTGGGCCTTCTGCTTTCTATATCCCATGGAAGCCAAGGGATGAGCTGAGGGACCTGTGGGATATACCTGTGGTTACCTGTGAGTCTTTTGTCAGCCAGACGCCGCCAGTTACGATCATTAAGCACTCTTGAATGGCTACTTTGGTGTCCAATGTGGGTGGTAATGCCTTATAGGGCATATACTTGGTACACACATGACACTGAATTGAGGAACGTTTATGATGAGCACGCTGGCCAGTGTTTAACCTCACTCACAAGATAACACAGGTTGGTGTGGTACAGTGGTAACACCATGGGCTCCCATGTGAGAGACCTAGGTTCGATTCCTGGTCTGGGCAGCCAGTCTGTGCTACACCAATAAGGGTCCTTGGGCAAGACGCCTAACACTACGTTGGCCTTCTGTAATAGCAATAACCTTGTAAGTCGCTCTGGATAAGAGCGTCTGCTAAATGCCACAAATGCAAATACAAATGCAAATAACACCTCAGAACTTACACAGGGCGTTACCCAAGCCGTCCCCTGAGGTAACACCACCACATGATCAATATTACATACATACTTTACATATCCTATGACTTTTGGCATGTCAGCGTGTACACCAGCAATTCACTTATTTGTTGTGTTCGATGACGTATAATAAAAAAGGTGTAAATAACAGAGCTTTTCTGTCCACAGCACCCTTCACTCTCATCACGTTTCCCTTCCTGTTTGCGGTGATGTTTGGGGATCTGGGACATGGCGCCCTCATGGCCTTCTTTGCTCTGTGGATGATACTGAATGAGAAAAACTACAAACGGAGGCACTCAGGAAATGAGGTCAGAGCTGGGAACCAAATTAACACTGTCCATTCTGATGAATAAAGCAACTAGTGAACTGGCCATTATGGAGCTGTGAGCATGTGAGACTGTATATAAAAGTGGACAGTACGTCCCCGGTCACTCTCATTGGGATGTTTTGAAGCCAAAAGACGGACGAAATTGAAGCTGCGATCTTCTTAGCGCAGTGGAGGAGCCTGAGCATGCTCAGTAGAGACAGAAGGCGAGGTTATGTGATGGGCCACCAGAGGGTGTTAGAGAAGTTTGGCTTCACCTTTCACCCGCGATTGTCTAGTCTAGAGAACTGCGCGGGTTTGTTTTCTTCATCCCGCTTCTGCCCGCTCCCGCCGAATTTTATTTATTTGGAATTACCTTTAGGCTATAGTCTATAATCCTGCAGTGTTTTAGTTTAGCCGCCCGCTTCCCCCGGCAGCTAAGTGCAAACCGTCCATTCCCGCGAGATTTGCGTCGGGTCCCGCAGGACCCAGTCCCAGTGCAGACCTCTAGTCTACTCTTTTATACAGTCCCTGTCTGTGAGGCACTGACCACCATACTGCCATAAATCACTGATTTGAGATAATAAACAGTTCAACCCATAACGGAACAGAGCAGCTACTTGAATGTCATGTGTTTGTATGTGTGTGTAGATCTGGAAGATGTTTTTCGAGGGGCGGTACATCATCCTGATGATGGGTGTGTTCTCCGTCTACACGGGACTCATCTATAACGACTGCTTCTCGAAATCAATCAACATCTTCGGCTCGGGGTGGAGCGTCAAGGCTATGTTCAAGGAACAGGAGTGGACGTAGGACACACACACACACACACACACACACACACACACACACACATACATACAAATAAATTATAGGCAGGTCAGAAAGCAGTGACGCCTCATAGCAAGACAATACAGGTTCGATTCCTGGTCCAGGATGTTCTGTGTGGAGTTTATATGTTCTACATGAGTGTGTGTTGGCCATGTGATGGATTGGTGACCTGTTTAAGGTGACCTGATTGGCACGTTGTGGCAGATAAGAAGAAGGAAAGCAGTACAAGCGGAAAAAAATGAAATGAAAGTGAACTATTTTGCCTTACTGTGTTTGCACACAGAAGGAATGTGACCTTCTCATTAACCCATCTGTGCAGTGAAACACACACACACACCAGTGAACACTAGGGGGCAGCGAACACGCTTGCCTGGAGCGGCGGGCAGCCCCAAACCATGGCGCCTGGGAAGCAGTTAGGGGAGTTAGGTGCCTTGCTCAAGGGCACCTCAGTCGTGTCTTGCCCTGGGTGGGAATCGAACCCACGACCTTCAAGTTTATTTGACATATTCAGCACTTTGGCGTCCCCTGCAGCTGTTTAATTAAGAAGTAGGAAGTTGTTACTTTACTGTATTATGAGTGCAGGGTGGGGGTATGGCTGCTTCCACATTCTATGCAGCCGTGGCCTAGTGGTTAGGGAACCGGTCATGTGACCGGAAGGTCCCGGGTTCGATCTCTACACAGGGCACGAGACGACTGAGCAAGGCACTCGACTGTTCCCTGGGCACCGTGGTTTGGTCTGTGCTCACTGCCCCCTAGTGTTCACTGGTGTGTGTGGTTCTAGACACAGCTGGGTTAAATGCGGAGGTTACATTTCTCTGTGTGCAAGCATAGTAGGCAAATAGTTCACTTTCACTTTTATGACATAATGGCAGTCAGTTCTCAAAGTTAATGTGTTGGAAGCAGGAAAAATGGGCAGGTGTAAGGATCTGAGCGACTTCGACAAGGGCAGAATGTCTAGATGGATCATTGGGTCACAGCATCTCCAAAACAGCAGATCCTGTGAGGTGTTCCTGCCCAGATAGCAGACGTTTCTGGAACAAACATGGCCCAGTTAAGTTATGGAAATAGCAAGTGTACTGTGGGTCAAAACTTAAGCAGCCACAACTTTAGCAGCCGCATTTAATGTTTGTCATGGCACACAGACCTCGGGTCACATGCAGCCCACATGCAGTCCATCACGTAAATTATTCACATTTTGGGCTAACACTTTTCCAGCTGTAGCCTGCTGTATTTTTTGTGGCTGTGTTCAGGTAGCCAAAACCAAATTGAGGCATTGCTATGGTGTCAAAATAATATTAAAAGTTTTGCGCACCAAAAAACAAAATCTGTGCATTCTCAATTACAAAATCTCATTTATGGGTTACAGATTTTAGTTTCTGGCGCGCAAAACTTTAGATCCAGTTACGGCTTTTGCTTTTTGCTGCGCGCCAAACTTATTTAGTTAACATTAACTAAACTTTAATGTGGGAAGTTAACACTAAAAACATAATCGTTACAAATAGCTAAGCTGAGAAAACAAACACACAACTTACCTGTGTTTGCTGGTCGGCCATTTTCCCCTCAAGATAAGTTTGGCACGCTCTCGCTGATGAAGCAGGGGTGTGTAGAGCAGCCTGGGTGGGCGGGGCTTAACTTTAATAGCTAATAGCTGTCTAGATCCCGCTCAAGCGTAAAAATAGGTCCAAAAGTTTTGTGCAGCAAAAAAGGAAATCCGCGCAGCAAAAAGCAAAATCCGTAACTGGACCTAAAGTTTTGCACACCAAAAACTAAAATCTGTAACCCATAAATGAGATTTTGTAATTGAGAATGCACAGATTTTGTTTTTTGGTGTGCAAAACTTCTGATCCTATTTTGACGCCATACATTGCCGTCATTCCATTGCAGGATGTGGGTCAGATAAAGCAGGGGCTAAATCTAGTTCTGGCTGGTGTGCAGTGGTTAATACAGTATATACAGAAGCAGAAGATCCACAGAACGGACGTGTTGCTAATGTCTTTGTCCGAGATGCCACAACACACCTTTCGAGGTCTTGTCGAGTCCTTGGCCTGATGGGTCAGAGCTGCTTTGGTGACTGTTCAGGCAGGTAGTGTTAATGATACGGCTGATGGTTATGGCAGTCCTTGCCGGAGTTGAGAGGAAACAGGGGTGGGTTAAATGCGGACACAGAGGACAGGATCCTCTGTGTAGGTAGGTCAATCGCTTTACTTTCATTGTTTCTACTATACAGTGCATTTTATATTATATGACACAGAGCCCAGAAGATATCGAACCTGCGACTCAAATCAGTTTTTCCTCTGTTGGATAGAAATGAAACGTTGCAGCTGAACGCCTTCCTGACGCTCGATCCCAACGTGTCTGGAGTTTTCACCGGACCGTATCCACTGGGCATCGATCCGGTATGGGATACAACAATTCTAAACCCTTGTATGAGCACAAGATGGAGACATACATAAGTGCCAGAAAAACCGGTCGAAAAACCGAGACGATGCAAAAGACACAGAGACGGCACTTTATTGCATAGTGCATATATAAAGAGACAAACGTGTAGAAGCTCTATAATGGTATAGGGTTTGTTTAGCTGCCATTTCCCGGTACATCTACAACCCCTGGCAAAAAGTATGGAATCACCAGTCTGGGATGAGCACTCATTCAGACATTTCATTCTGTAGAACA
>JAOVVF010000008.1:22214867-22224982 GCA_028565595.1 Duopalatinus emarginatus | reverse complement strand
CACGTTGCCGTAAGAAATTAATAAAACTTATTATCTGTTCGGCACAGGGGCCACAACAGGGGCCAGGAGCAATTTTACAGGGGCACTGGCACCTGTTGGCCCCCGTCTAGAACCGCCTATGGCAACTATATTAATGCCTTTGGACTTAGAAAGGAATGTAGGATCCTGTAGGTGCAATGTAAAGTGAAGTGAACTACTCTTTTGACCACAGTACGCACACTAGGGGGCAGTGAGCACACATGCCTGGAGTGGTGGATAGGCAGCCCCTAAACCTCAGAGCCAGGGGAGCACTTGGGGTTAGGTGCCTTGCTCAAGGGCACTTCAACTGAGACTTGTTGGTTGTCAGGGGACGAGTGTCCATATACTTCAGTCCATATAGTGACTCTCAACACTACAACAGGTTGTGCTTTTAAATCAAAATACTTCTAAATTCATTCTTAAACACAGCCCTAAATGTTAAAATGTTACAGATAACCTTTTAAAATGTTCATTTCCACATTAACATTGCAACTTTGTTGCATTATTGTGAAGAAGAAATAAATCTAGAACAGTTATAGTGCTTTATTCCCGCCAAATATGGCTCTCATACTTATTTACTAAATAGTATTAGAGAGAACAATGTGGTATTTGTGCTGAAATACTCTCGTGGCGTCCTACTTAGTACGCTAGTACGCGTTGTTCCGCACATCGCCTGGATACTCGTGTCGTCATTACGGACGGATCCATTCGGTCGTCTTTTGAAAGGGGACATATTCATTAAAAGAAAGCTCGTCGTAAACTGTATAAAAGCGTTTTAGTGCTCCGAAGTTACAAATACGTTTTTATGTGAGAGGGTAAAAGGAGAATATATTTTAAAATACATTTTTTTTAAATGTTGTATTGTGTGGGGATGGAACAGCCCCGAGCGCCATTTTCACGCATGCGCACTGGGTTTGGTGGCAAGTAAAAAAGCAAATCCACGAAATGGCGTCTGCAGCAGGTAATTCAAAATTATATACGGATTAAAAAATATAAACAGAGCAGGTTTCCTTTTTCTTCATTCGAGGTCGTTGTAGATGGATAGAACTGCACGAGTAATTAGTAATAGTCGTATTATGAATAGTCATTTGTCTTTGTATTATCTTGTGAGGCTGCTTAGGTGGATTAGCTAAGCGGTTTTGCGGTTGGTTGAATCCCAAACGGCTCCATTGGTCTTACACTAGCGCCCTATTTAGAATGTAAAATAACGGCTTTTGCGCCCTGGGTAGGGAGTTTTGGTGCGGATTCGGGACGGAGCCTTTGTTTAATCGGACCGGTTGCTTAGCAAAGCTGTAAGATGGCTGTGGAGAAATAATGGAGTGAAAATGGCCTTTAATATTTAATTGAGGGGAATATAAAGAGAGAATGGTTTGAGTGTTGGTGCTAGCTGTGGTAATTTAGCTAGCTTAGCTGAGTAGATAACTGACAGAATGTTTATTTTTTAAATGCTAAAAACACTCAAATAAACACAAGGATTAACATTGGCCATGTTATCTGTGGTTCATCTTCATGTTAATTACACCATATTAACACTATTTTTTTATTTTTTTTTATTTTAGTCACGCAGCTAATTTACTTCACTTGGTAACCTGTGAGTTTCTGGGTGTATTTGTTGTTAGCTATTTAGCACTGCATTTACAATACAAAATAAAAGTCTTTGTGTTCAGAATAGAAAGCTTTCTGTTTTGTTTCAGACACTGATTTGAAAATAAATATAAATTAGAGATTAGATATACAGTCGAACAACATTATAAATGCCTTGTTGAGCTTACACACAACAGTGAAGTCCCTCATTGACCACTGTGCTTGCACACAGACGTATCTGATCTCTGAATATTTAACCACACACACACTAGGGGGTCCTGAACATCCGGACTCGTGGAAGCTCCCCCTCCTTTGGGCAAGTGTCTTCGCTGCCCCCTAGTGTCTGCTGTTTTCCGTGTTTTATTCTCGGGTGGGTTAAATACAGAGGTCACCTTCCTCTGTGCACAAGCGCAGTAGGCAAATAGTTCACTTTCATTAATGTGTAAAGATACTGCGTGTATCTGAGCACTATTATGGTCATGGCCGCCATCTTGAACAACACGAAGGGCCCTGTTTTTGTCTTTAATGCCTTTTGGCAGAATCCAGGCACCGGAACTGATAAGGATACTGATGAATATAGTTACCTGGTATAAAGTGAATATAGTTTGTTATCGCAGATGTAACGCCATAGGCCTCAATACCCCCGGGCTGTGTCCGAAATCACTTCCTTCTGTACTGAACAGCACGCGAAAGCAGTATGTGAGAATGCCTAGTGTCCTCAAATGTACAGTACGCGAAAGGTTCCCAGATGACGTACTGCATCGGAAGACATTTTGATGTATGCGAACGTAGCACACTGTTCTATCACATAATGCAGTTTGAGCACCGCGGATGTCTGGAACTGCTCAAAATAAAAGTCTTTTTATCTTAATGATAACTATATTAATCAATTTCTTCTGCGGTAAAAACAAAAATTCTAAGGTTAGAAGTACATTTGGGGCTTAAAAACAACTTTGAGGTAAAGAATGAGTAAATTAAAATGCGACTGATTTGTCATTTTAATGCTGCATACTGAAAGTGCGTATTACTTTAACGGTAGAACAGTGCTCGAGTATGCCATTCCGTACACAGCCCTAGTGTGCACTACGGACGTGACCCTTAGCCAAGTTACGTGGATGACGGTTTCAAAATCAGACTGCTTGTGTTTGTCGTTCTCCACAAAGCTGCTCAGGACGTAGCTTACTGTTGCACATAAGCATCATTTTTTTTTTTACTATTTATTTTATTTTCAGTATTCAAGTCCCTGCTTTCTGACATTTTTCTTCTTCTTCAGCTTTAAACCCCTTCACAGCTCCGGTTGAATTATGGGATAGATTATCGGAGTACAGTGTGCTGTGTTCACATACTTAAAAATCTCACTTGATGTAAAAAAAAGTACTGATATGGAGTGTCTATTTTTGTTTTGTTTGTTTGTTTCTGCAGATTATAACAGTTACGGACAGGCTGGAGGCCAGCAAGGGTATGAGAATTGTCTCCCTCTTTTTGTTTATGCTCAGCAGATCACACTATACATCCTGCCTATAACACTCTGGCTAAATACTGCTTCCTGTCTAGTAGTTTTGTTAATGTGTGTGTCTGTGTGTGTTTACTCAGATATGGCTCCTATGCTGCCCAGCCTGCTCAGCCTTATCAGCAAGGTACCCAGGTAAATCAGTCGACCATAAACCTGTTTACTCACCCAGCAGAAAGTCCTGTATTTAAAGTGAAAGGAAACCAAATACTTCAGGTCTATGAGATGGTGTTCAGGTTTGGTTTGAGTTTGAGAGGGTGTCTACTGTGTCCTGTTAAAGGTGGAGGGGTGTGTGTATAAAGTGATAAAGTTAATATAATGACGCGTAGGGCTGGGCGATATGACCTCAAATCAGTATCACGATTAATTTTTTTTTTTTTCCTTGATTACGATTAATGAACCAATATTTTACCTAATTTACTGACACAGATTGTGCTAAAGTATTAAAGCTGAGATATTGTATCTAATGAAACAGTGCATATCTTTATGATTTCGGAATTAATTGAAGGAAACGGACACAACTGATTTATGGTTATTTTACTGAATATTTTGCACAACTGTAATCACAGCACACATCACTTAAAATGAAAACGCCTTATGTAAAAGGTCACGTTTTTATGTAAATAGAACGTTTTCTGAAAAGTAAAAAAAAAATTACTTGCATTTTGTGCAAATAAAAAATATATGTTAAATACCTTTAGAAAATACCTTCAATCTTTTTTGCTGCGTACTCGGTTACGTATTTAAAGGGATATTCCACCCCTAGGTGAAATTGAGTCACTCACCGTAGTCCACCGAGTTAGATAAGTGAGTAAGCGCGTTGTTTAATCGGTCCAGGCATTGTCCTAATCAGGCAGCACAGCTGTTAGCTTTAGCTTACCATAGGCACTGTAATGTAGCATTACCAGTTAGCCAGTCGTTCTCAAAAGTGATACATAAACCTAAACTTAAAAAAACTTCCTTATTATTTCTTGTGACCTGTACATTCACATGGAGTACAAATTGCAATGCAAACTATGCTAAGCTAAAGCTAACAGCTGTGCTGCCTGATTCGGACAATGCCTGGACCAATTAAAAACGCGTTTACTCGCTTATCTAACTTGGCGGACTACGGTGAGTGACCCACTTTCACGTAGAGATGGAATATCTCTAAGTTCACCTCCAGGATGCTCGCTCGCTTGCTGAAGACTGGGCGGTGCCGAGTCATGTGACTAAACTAGCAGTAGTATATTCTTAAATGGACAGAACAGGGAAATCCGAACGTCGGGTTCAGTTATATTTTGATTAATTGCCCAGCTCTAATAAAGCATATAAAATAAAAATAAAATCTGATTTTCATCTGTCGGCTTTTCAAAGGAAAAATAAAGCGATGTAGTAACTCTCTTCGGAAGTGTGACCTTACCATTGTTGATTTGTGTGTGTAGCAGTCCTACAGTCAGCAGCAGGGCTACGGCTCCTACACCCAGCCTGCCGATTCGGCTTACTCCCAGAGCAGCAGCTCCTCTGGAGGCTACAGCCAGCAGGCTTATGGGTCTTCATATGGGCAACAACCACCAGCCAGTGGTGAGGTTTTCATAATGCTTATTCATCTGTTTGACTTGTTTCATGCCGATATCTTGCTGCTTATTTGTCAGGGGGATTGAGTCAGCCACAACATTAAAAACACAAAAGCAGTGAACATAAGCATATTTTAACCGGAGACCTTTGGTTGCTCATAGGTGGCTATAACGCTACTCCAGCCACCCCTCAGGGCTACTCTCAGCCTGTCCAGGGTTACGGAGGCAGCAGTTATGATGCATCTTCTGCCTCCTCCAGCACCAATCAGGCTTCATACGGGAGCCAGGCTGCGTACGGAGCCCAGCCTGCTTACACTGGGTACGGGCAGCAGGCATCGGCTTCTTCAGCTCCTCCAAGGTACCGCAGTTATTTATAATCTCGCAGTAATAACCAGCATGTTTTAGCCGTTGCGCCTTATAAATCATTAAGGAAGTTGTTATTATTAAAATCGTTTTATGATTAAAAGTCTGCTGATGTAGCCCACCTCTGGAATTGGAGCATGTCCTGTTATGAATGACTTTAACTGCATCTCTTTTTTTCGGTCAGTTACAGCTCTAGTGGGCAGCAGACTCCGGGATATGAACAGAACTCGTATTCGCAGCAGCAGCAGAGCGGCTATCAGAGCCAGCAAGGCGGCTACGGGCAGCAGGGCTCCTACAGCCAGCAAAGCGGATACCAGCAGCAAGCCCCGCCCCCGCAGCAACCACCACCTTCCAGTTATCCTCCACCTTCTGGGTCCTACGGCCAGCCTCCTGCCAGTCAGTACGGGCAGCAGAGCAGCAGTGGAGGTGCTTATGGACAAAACGACTACAAACCACCCAGTCAGTATGGTAGGGTGGGTTATGCATGGAAGTGGTTTCAGGCTAAACCAACTGAAGCCACAGAGCCGGACGTTCATCTTTGTGATTGATTTTTTTTGTTTGTTTTTTTTGTTTAGGTAATTACAGGCAGGACCACCAGAACGGCAGTTACTCAGAGTCCGGTGGTTATGGCGGTGGAATGGGAGGGGGGGAGAACCGCGGGCGCGGCAGAGGGGGGTTCGACCGGGGCATGATGAGAGGAGGAATGCGTGGGGGAATGAACCGTGGAGGCATGGGGTAAGTGTGTGTGTGTGTGTGCGCGTGCGTGCCGCAGTCACTTTCATTCCCTCATACAGGAGCTGTGAACGGCCATCAAGGGGCTGAGGGCTATGCTAAATAAACCCCAACACATTTTCTACTGGGCTGAGTTATTCAGAGTGAGGCATCACTAAAATGTAGGTCAAAGTGTGAAAAAAGGGGGGAAAAAGTTTAAAACTCCCTCTGGTAAAGCAGTAACTAGCGAGTGTGGCTGATTTGAATAGCTCTCAGCCCTTAGCTACATGGCCGAAGGTAAGAGGTTACAGAACTGCTGGATTGGGGACAGTGATTAAAAAGTCAATTCCACATCAGTGTTCATTATTTAAAGATGATTGCGTGTCACAGAACGTAACCTCTGTAGACTCGACAAACTCCGAACAGAAACCTGAATAGATTTGGCTTTGGTTTGCCGCATAAAGACTTGACAAAACATATGGTTTGTTGATCTTTTGGTTTTTAACCAGGTAGTCAATGGTTAAAGCTTTGAGACACTTCATGAACATATTATATCACACTGTTGTTCTCTGACTGTATCTAAGAATATCCTGCTATTGGTCACCATACCAATTATACAGAAGTGCCATAATTAAAGCATTCAGATTTCTGTACATCTGTACGATGGTACTGCGTCTTTTATACACAAGTGACCTTTAGGTGGTTTCTGATATATTGAGAACTACATAAATTAAGCTCTTTCATTGAGTCTGTTTTTAACAAAAACAATTCATGTATCTTTTTTTTGTATTCCCCTCCAGATGAAGGGTGTGTAATGGTCTTGGTCGGCATTTTCTGCCAATGTTTTGGTCAAAACAAAAAGAAGCTCTTAATGTTTGCAAAGGGTTTTTCTGTGATTTTTCTTTTTTCAAAGGTTTTGACGATAATCCAGTGATGATCAGGTGGTATTTGAATTTCGAAAGTGAATGCAGTGTTTCAATTATTTTAAAAAAATCTCCTGGTTTCTGGGTTGCTAAATTATTACTTTACATACAATAAGATGGTATCTAATGCCGTAATACAATTTGGTGTGTTTTTAACTTTGGGTCAATGGTGAATCTTTGTATAAGGTGTGTAAAAGGTCCTCAACGTCCTCAACGAGAAACAGGACTACTTACACAAGTGTTAAACACCGGAACAGTATTTTGTCTCAGGTAGCATTTATTTGTGTAAAGCATTAAGAAGGGATGTATTTAATTAAGGTAATGAAGAATAATATTAAACCAACTCTAAGTACCACTGCACCATTAGGCCAAGGAAATTCATTTTAAAAAATCTGTACTTGTCGTCTGTTTTTAAAACCGCAGGCAAATTAGAAATGCAAATGATTTGCTTTTAGGCAGGAGCTTGTGTGTGTTTTACAGCCAGCAATTTGCCCAAATACACTGCATCCATTTTCCTTTTTTTTTTCCCTTAATGCGTTCTGGGAAAAATATATTTTCCAAATAATTTATTATGGTTATTGCATTTGTCTCTGAATGAATATGAGCAAATTCTGCTTTAACATGCTTTGTCACATTTATACGCTGCAGGTAACAAAGTGAGAGCCATGTTAACTCAGCAATACATTTACAGTACCGCTACTCAGTTCAGTGTGGCCCGGCAGCCTTTTCAAATGGGGACATAAAGAGTTGGTGGCGTCATTTAAAGCGGAGAGAGAAAGAGAGAGAGGTTCAAGCGTGGTTTAACCCTCATGGGGGGAGAGATCACATAGAAAAGAGTATCTAATGTGTGTTTATTAAAAAAATAAAAATAACTGTAACGCTGTATATGAATGTTTGATAGCACCTTTACTTTGTATAATTCTTACTTGAACCTATTTGTAACAGAACAAGAATGGTGTATTATAGTTCGAATGCTTTATTTTATTTACCTTTTTTTTTTTTTGTAACTGGGAGTGCATGTACCAGCTTTGTGTAAGCAGATTGTTTCAGATGCAGTCAGAAAGAAGAGTCATTCGGTGGTTGATGCGACAAAATGCGACACTAAGGCTTGTTCAGAGATACAAGTGGCGTTTTGATATTTTTATAATTTTTTTTACTTCCTGAACTGGCTCAAATTTAAGGCCCCGTTTTACATAAGCCCTACGGCAGCCTGAGTGTGAACGGAGCATTCGCATCGATTATTAACATCCAAACAGCGTAACAGTAACAGCGGAGTCGGTTACTCGTCGCGATCAGGATGTTGCATCACCCACCCGTTTTTGCACTGAATTAAATATTTTTATACACTGAAGTGCCAGAAAGACCGGTACACCAGTCTAATACTTGGTAGATCCACAAGCTTGTGGAAACATTCTGTAGACAATAAAGACCAGACGCTCCAAAATTCCATCGTATTCCAAGGTGTAGGTTTCTGTGTTTTCCATGTGTTCGATAACGTTGAGATCCAGTGTGGTGACTTGGGTGTGAATGACAAAATCCCCAAACTCAAGACGAGTGTTCCTCTAACCATAATTTGGTGTCTCAAGATGCGTGTGGTGGTGCATTGTCCTGTTAGAAGTGTAACTGGTCAGAAAGGAGCCACACACGGTGTTCACCTGCCAGAGACATTTGTAGATGTACCAGGGGTCGCATGGAATAGCAGCTTAACAAACCCCATACTATAATGGAGCCACCACCAGGCTGTACGAGTTTTTCTGGCACGTGTAGTGTACCACAGGATTTTTTTTTTTGTAATTTCTGGAAATGAAGATTTCCCCTGATACTGGTAATTTGCAGGGCTGCATCTGAAACAATTCGTACATTTTGTTTTGCTATGTTGTGTATTTCGAAACGCCCACATCTGTGGTAGTAAAGAAACCTCCCTGTTTTATTTAACCATTCTTAACATTTGTTCAGCCACAAACATGTAAAATACTTTGCGCCGTTTGACCCCTCCCTCCTAAAACAAGTGTTAACTAAGCCAAGTGTTGTAACTAGTCCGGGGGATGTTTAGGGCACATGTCCGGTGAGGTGTGTGTGTGTGTGGGGGGGTGTGTAGAGCCAGACGTGTCCACTCTTTCCCCCCATAACCCCCCCCTCATTTTGTGGTACTGAAGTGGCTGTTTAAAGGGAAAATCGCCTTCATATCTCCGCTTATTCCCCCAGCATCACTGGAGACAGAGGTGGCTTCATTAAGCCTGGTGGTAAGTTTTAATGAGAATTACCAGAGCATACACAAACTTGCTTTTGTTCCACCATTTTCATGGATATTTATTACAGAGGGGAAATATTCCTTTTTTTATGCTTGCCATGCAAAGACACAAGTCTGCCGGCTAGACTTTTAAGGGTTCTTACAGACCGTTATCTATTGGTTGACGATGGGGTTGGTTCAGCGTAATAACAAATATGGGTTTAAAAATTAAGGACTCCTTCAAAGGGTTTCTCACATTTTAGGGTTTAATGGTAAACGACCATGCTTTTACACACAATATAATAAGGGTTTACTGCATTTTGCATTTTCTATGAAATTAAGGTACGGAGTCCAATTTGGTTCATGGTTTGGCATGTTATTTTTTTGCTATTCATGGCACACTTTCAGAAATATTTAGGTTCATGTGTACAGGTTAATTCGAATAGATTCTTTTACATAATTTCCCCCACAATATTGAAGCACAATGGTATCATATCTCTCCTCCTTATTTTTAAGTGCTCAGAGGACAAAAAATTAAAAAGTGTGCCTGGGTAATCTTTACCGGGTCTTGGTCATGTCAGAGGTCAGGAAACCAAGCATGTAGACTAACTTTGTTCTTTTTCTTTCTTCCTCCTTCCACCATCATCATCATCTTTAATATCAGGACCGGATGCAGAAATTGGTAAGTGGAGCTTCCCTTTTTTTTTTTTTTTTTTTCCCTGTGAATACCAAATGTCTAAACGTATTAGTGTTTGACTTAAATAGGTGCAAACTGTTAATCATGTGTGTTTTTATATGGTAGGCCGTCCAGAGGAGCAGGATGACTCTGAGAACAGCACCATTTACATCACTGGCCTGACTGAAAATGCAACAATGGATGAAGTGGCTGAGTTTTTCAAGCAGAGCGGCATCATCAGGGTAAGGGAACAGGGACACACACACAGATGCCAGAATAGCAACGGGAACCATAAGAAGTGATAGCTTTTGAACGACGCATTAAAACGACGCATCATAAACAGGCGCGTTAACCTGCCGTGTCTTTCCCCCCACAGATGAACAAACGTACCGGTCTCCCCGCAATAAACATCTATACAGACAAGGACACGGGCAAACCAAAGGGTGACGCCACCCTATCCTACGAGGATCCCCCAGCTGCCAAGGCAGCAGTGGAGTGGTTCGATGGTGTGTTTTGAGTTTGATCACGGTTCCCTTAGTTTTTA
>JAOVVF010000008.1:22146342-22158048 GCA_028565595.1 Duopalatinus emarginatus | reverse complement strand
TGTAGCCCTCGTAATTCGAGGTATCAGCAAATAGCCTGCACCTTTTGACTGAAGTAGGCGTGGAGGATCGTAAGAAACTAGAAGTATAAAGATGTATTATACCAATTTTCCACATGTTAATCCAGTTCTCTGGGGTCTTATTAAAATGTCTGTAGCGTTCTTTGTTTCAAATATCACATGGATCGAATACTACAGGTGTCTTTTCACCCTGTCTAAAACAGCTCTTTCCATACGCTCAGTTTTAGCGCCTGATGCTTTATATAATAATGAGTCGCATCTTTGTCTATAGAAGACTGATACGTTTCTTTTTCAGCATAAAAAGCTCTATAACATTTATATTTTTTTAAAACTGATTTCAAGTGAAGCGACTCATTGACCACTGTGCTTGTACAAACAGAGGAATTTGACCATTAAAGTTATGATGTGTGCAATAACTCAGAAATACAATAATAATTTGAACTGTATTATTCAGTATGTTCCATATTTAACATCTCAGCCACTGTCGTTTATTGTATATATATAAGAATTTAGTGTAAATATTAGAAATGTGTCTTTATTTTAAATTATAAGAGCATTCATTCTTAAAAAATATTCTTAAGAAGGCGCAACTGTAACGAGTGAAATTTCCCTCTGGGCTTAATAAAGTATTTCTGATTCTGATTCTGATTAACCCATCCATGTATCAGAATCAGAATCAGGTTTATTTCGCCAAGTATGTTTATTATTTACACACACAGTGAATTTGGTTCAGGTAGTTGGTGTCTCTCTAGGGACCGTAATTTCCAAAACAGTACTGTACACTACACAGACAATATACATAAGGTGCAGGAGTGTTGTAGATCAAACAGAAGTGTAAACTGCTGTATAAACACTGATGTGCAACATGTTCGGGAATGACTTGGGTGCTGATCAGTTATTTATGAGAGTGATGGCACTAGGAAAGAAACGGTTTGTGTGTCTGGTAGTTTTTGTGCGCGTGGATCTGTAGCGCACGCCGGAGGGGAGAAGTTAGAAAAGGTCGTCTGCGGGGTGAGAGGAATCTGTAATGATTTTCTCTCATGTGACGGAAGAGCACAAGACAAGTTCTTGCATGACTGCAGTGTGGAACAGTTTCAGCAGCTCCCGTGGCGGTCCATGATTCCTCAGTTGCCGCAGACAATACATCCTTTGCTGGGCTCTTTTGAGGATCCATGAAACCAAACACTCACACATGCCCGAAGCTGTGGGCAACCCCTATCCATGGCGGCCAGGGAGCAGTTGAGAGTTAGATGCCTTCCTTGCTTCAGGGCACTTGTCATCAGTCATGTCTTGTTGGAGCCGGGATCGAACCAGGGACCTTCACAAGGCCGGTTCCTTAAACACAAGCCTACAGGTGTCCCTACAAATGTCACCACCAATCTGTTTCAGTTTTTTGGCACTTTAGCGTAATAATTCACTGATCAACTATAATAGTTTTATTGTTAAGACGGGGGTAAATATCAGGCTTTAGTGCCAATTACCACCTGTTGCCACTGGTTGTCACGTGGTCTAATTAGAAAATCAGTGCAATGTGGCTAATCTCAAATTACATAATGAGCAGTGTAAGAAGGGAAAATGTAATAGAGTCCATGTACTAGTGTAAAAAGCTGTGCATGTAACTGGACCTTCTGTATGTTGGGGATTTCCCCTCACACTGCACATTCGCGGCCCTTTGCATGCTTCACCGCCACCAGGTGCAGGTGCAGACTTCCGACTCAGACTTCCATGTTCATGCTTATTTCCATAGTGACGTAGTATGCATTTGTTTTTTTTTTACAGCTATGTGTATCTTTGTTTTTAGGCACATGGTGTTTCGTTGCCATTGCTTTGATTCAGGTTTTGGTTCATGTCCTGTCTTGGTGTCATGTGTCTCCGTTGTTATAGTCATTGTGTTTCTTGTTTTCAGTTATGCGTCCATGGTCACATTCAGGTTTTCATGTCTCCTCCTTATCTCCTCAATCTCACTACTGGATGTCATTGATCATGCTTTGGTTTGGCTTTGGTTTATGTACACTAAAGTGCCATAAAAAATGGAACACCAGTCTAATACTTGGTAATTCCTACCCACGGGACATGGACTCCACAAGCTTGTGGAAATATTCTGTAGGCAATGAATACCATACTTCCTGCAGAACGCTCCACAATTCTGTTGTAACCTGAGATGTGGGATTTACGTATTTCACAGCACCTTACATGGCATCCCATATGTGCTCAATAACGTTGAGATCTGTTGACTGATCTGATGGGAACGGCAAAGCCCCAAACTCACATGAGTGTTCCTCTAACTTTAATTTGGCGTCTCTAGTAACCGTAGACGTCGTGTAACCCTCTCTGCTCCAGGTGCTGTGTCATGTCTGACCCTGTGGGCTTGACAAGATGGAATATGCAGGACAAATTGTCAGGAAAAAAAATGGTACAGACAAGTCGATGCAAAATACATGGCTCCATTATGATATGGGTATGTTTGTTTATCTGGAGTTCCATGGGACCCCTGGTACATCTACAAACATCTCTATGTGTGCCTGCTTTAAGACGAGTTAAACCAGTTCATGCCAAGTTATGAGAAACACTTATCTGAGTTTGGGGTTTCCCACCAGATCTCAACGTTTGTGACCTCTTCATTGCCTACAGAATAATTATTAAAGCTTGTGGAGTCCATTCCCTTGTTTGGGACCTTCAAAGTATTAGACTGGTGTACCAGTTTTTTTGTCACTTTAGTGTATATGTATGAAATAAGGGCTTGTTCTTTAGATCTGCTGGAAAATTATTATAAAAGGACTTATACGTGACCTCCTTTCTGTCAGGTGGGATTCAAACACCACAAGGACTATGCAGCCTACGTCTGGGCCAAATCAGACCAGTCTACTCAGGTAAGAAGAAGAAAAAAAAAAGCACGATAAGCCTGAAAAGCATTCAGACAATCTGCTTTGTGTGTGAGCTTTACACTACAGCCGTTTCGCTTCCAGGTGACTTTTCCAGAAGAGGATTTGCCGAGAGATGCAGGAGAATACGTGCTGGGTTACTACAGCCACAACATGAACAGCATTGTGGGAATCACAGAGCCGTTCCAGGTATGAAGTCGCTAAGATCGCTTTAAATAAAAGCATGCACAGGTCAAAAAGCATCACTGTCATTTTTATTTACTTGTATATGACACTAAGCAGTGCTTGAGCGTTAGACTGTGATTCAGCAAATGGGAGGCTCGCTCACTGCTCACTGCTGATCATAGTTTCGCTTCACTTTTTAGGCGTTTGGCAACAGTTGCCACACATTTCTTTGAATGATCTCATACAATGTTACTAAATCCAATATGACAATCCAACAATACGACATATAATATACACTGATCAACCATAACATTAAAACCACCCTGCACTTTCAAGGCATGAAGATGTGGATCTTCTGTGATATTTGACCAGTGAGCCTTAGATGTACCTGACCCTGTCCCTGGTTCATCGGTTGTCCTTCTTTGGACCATGTAGGGACACACTCAGTGTCAAACATTAACATGTTCTCCCTTCAGCATATGAAACCCATCCACGCAGTGTAACACACACACACACCAGTGGAGAGCCCCAAACCACGGCACCTGGGGAGCGGATGGGGAAGTTAGGTGCCTTGCTCAAGGGCACCTCAGTCTTGTCTTGCCCTGGGTGGGGATCAAACCTGCGACCTTCCGGTCACAAGACCGGTACCCTAAGCCACAGCTACCCACGGCTACATGCATACAGATTAGCCATAACATTGAAATCAGAGTTTTTTTAAAACAGCAGGTCTTGTCGGTTGGTCCCAGTTTGCCCCGGTTAATAACAACAGGGTGAACAGGATTGCTCAAGACTCACTGATGTGCTTTGGAAGACAAAGCCTGGCCTGATTCCGAGATGGATCCAGAGACAGATCTGTTGTTAACATTTTGGTGGTAACAGATCTACACACTAGGGGGCAGTGAGCAAACGTGCCCTGAGCAGTGGGCAGCCCCTATCCACAGTGCCTGGGGAGCTGTTAGGTGTCTTGTTGAAGGCCACTTCAGCTGAGTCTTGTCGGTTTTCGTGTTGATCGGGGAGGAGGGGGGGTTTGGGGTCCTTAACCACAAGAAAACAGCTACCACCAAATCATTTAAGAAAAAACTGATGAAACTGTGTGTTATTTTTGACTGCTATTTTGACTATACTGGGACACATCCTAAAAGACCCACTGTTTTAGAGATGCTGTGACCCAGTCGTCTAGACATTACTATTTGATCCTTCTCAAAGTAACTCAGGTTCTTTAACCTGCCCATTTTTCCTGCTTCCAACATATTAACTGTTCACTTGCTGTCTAATATATCCCACCCCCTGACAGGTGCCAGTGTAATGAGATACTCAATGTTATTCACTTCATCTGTCAGTGGTTTTGTGGTGTGAATGGAATGTCATGACTGATCCGTATATGTTTATATTTATATGTATATAACATGCATAGATAGTATGTTGCATTCGTGTCACACTGAAATGAAATTACTGTCTAATCACAGTAGTAAGCTGTACTCAGGGGCATGGCTGTAATCAGAGAACAGGTTAAAGACCTAAAAGCATATTTTTTATTGCCCATATATTGGACCGTCCTTTTAAAGGCTCATTTTATTCTACATTGCTATTATCAGACTTTCCAGACTTTTCCAATCTTTTCACTTCACTCTCTCACTTCCAGGTTCAGTTACCCGTCTGTTCCCCACCTGCTCCGGTCTGTCCCTCCCACTCGGACAATTCAGACGCGAGCTCAGAGGACGACAGTACCCTAGTCCTCCTGGCTTCCAGCTCACGCAGTCCAAGTCCCAGGACACGCTCCAATAAACGCCAGCAGCGGCACCATCGCAGTCGCAGCCCGGCCGTACCCGCTCTGCAATCTCTCAGTCTGAAACCCAAAGAGATGCCCGTTTCACCTCGGCAGGCCGGGAACACCAAGAAGGAGCGTCTGTTTTCCCCTGAGTCTCCCTCTGTTAGTCCTCTGAGCCCCGCCAACGGCATCAGCGTCCCTGAAGCACTCGTTGTCGCCATCCTGGGGGAACACAGACCACCTCAGGGCCAGATCCCAGCCAAAAGCGGAGACCCTAATCGATGATAACACATCTGTGGTCCAAGACTTGTAGAATGCTAATACATAACAGCTACAATGTGTGAGAGTTGTGGTTTTTAGATGTAGCTCTGACCTGTTGCTGTGTCACATTGCAGTCTGTGTTCTGCCAGTTCATCTCTCGTGGTCAAAGAGCCTTGCTTTTTTTTCTTGTGCTGTGCTTGTCAGCTTTTTAAGTATGAATAGGTAGCTAGCTTGGTATCTAGGTAATATCTGAAAAAACACTATCAAACGAAAGCTAACCTGCTGACATATCATAAAGTTTATCAGCTGTGGAGAATCGAACCCATGTACTCCCACCATTTTCATTGATTATACTTTCTTAAGCTAGCTAGCTATTTTGCTAGCTACTTTTCTGATTACTGAGCTACTGTTAGCATCCACTCTTCAGGCCCGAAACGAAGTTAACAGCTGACAGCTACCAGCAACCAGAAAGACTGCTGGGTGCTTTCAAATGTTTAGTAAAGTCTCTATGTACCTGGTGGATAGTGGGCCACGTCCATGTTTATCTTGGCAAATTTTTACTGATCACAATGTGGCAGTTGGTATAAGAGCGTAGTTGTAGGCTATTTATCTTTAAATATGTGTTAACTGGAATCATCAACGTGCATAGGGTTATGTATGACCAACAGTAACATGTTCTCCCTTTAGCATCTGAGTTTTTATTAGCCATGTGATGAAAATGTATATAAAATTCACCTCTACAGTTGGAGTAAACAGCAGGTCTTGTGGGCTGGTCCCAGTTTGCACCGGTTAATACCAACAGGGTCCTGATTGCTCAATACTCACTGATGTGCTTCGGAAGCCTGGTCCGATTCCGAGACAGATCTGTTGTTAACATCTTGGTGGTAACAGACCTATACACTAGGGGGCAGTGAGAACACGTGCTCCGAGCAGTGGGCAGCCCCTATCCACAGTGCCTGTAAAATATCTAATTGCGATTTTTTCACAGAATACTGTGATTGCGACTTGAACCACAATCCTGTATTAGTGGTTAAGATATCTATTAAATATAAGTATAAACCTGATTTTACATAAAAAAAGATTCCCAGAGTTCTCAGATTAAATACAGTTGTCAGTTTTATTTTTATTTTAAGGTTTAACTGCAACATTAAAAATAATAGCAAATCTGTGTACCATGAATGAAACATCAAGTGACTTGTATACATGACTGGTCAGCAGTGGACAGTCACGCCTCGCTAGAAAAACTGAAAATGTCTCTGTTTTATCTTAAACAAATAGAGGCAGTTTCCCAGACAGGGATTACGCCTAGTCTTAGTCTATGGAGCTGTGATGCCTTCAAGCCACTTCCGCTGAGTTTTGGGGCTTTCTAGTCCCAAAGCTGTTTCCTTAACCACAAGACGCCCAGTTTTTTCTCGTCTAGTATGGACCTTTCTGCCATTTTAATATAGTAATCATAATGGATTGTGTGCTATTTTTGACTGCTGATGCATATTTCCAAATTGTGCACAGTAGTTGATTTGCCAAGATAGACACAGGCCATGGCTCAAAGCTAATTAAGTATATTATATGCAGTATTAAATAAATTTAGCTACAAAGTGTAAATTAGAGAAGAGAACGCCTAATGTAGGATAACAGCCAGACTGATAGGACTGGGGTTTGGAGTTTTCTGCCAGGTGTTTATGTCAAGAGAAGCCTGAGAGAAATCTGGTTATCACTGAATGCTAATTGGAGCATTAAACCACATCGAGCTTTTTAATGTTGAGCATTATAGAATGACCCCAAGTAAATTTCTGGATATCACGTTTGAGATGTGAGCTCGTGCTTGTTTGACACGCTCCAGTCTGCAACTCTTTTTTTTTTTATCACTCACATAAGTGCATACATGAAGCATGAACATAACGGAAATCAACTGAACTCACACAATCACTTCTTGTAAATGTGTCGTGATTGTGCATCATGTCAGTCTGTCTTACTCAGCTGTGTGTATGTGTCATTTGTTAAGTGTATCACAGTCTCACAGTGATGTTTTTATTACAGTGTGTTGTAATTACAGCTCAGATATCGGCATATCATCCGTGTTTTTCTGGCACTGTTACAGGTTTGCTATATTTGCTTTCTTGATAAAAATGTCTGCCATCCTTCTAGCTAGTGCTGCTGTGGATCGGACAGGCTAACGCTAGCTCTTTAACGCTAGCTCTGTATGGACAGGCTAATGCTAGCTGTGTGTTTTTCTGACACTGTTACATAGTTTTGTCATTCGTTTTCTTGATAACAATGCCTGCCACAATGCTAAGCAGTGTTGGTGTGAATTGGACAGGCTAACTCTTGCTAACGCTAGCTCTGTATGGACAAGAGGAGAAAATCAGATGCTAATAGTTGTTCTAATTGGACATGACAGTCAGGCGCTAGAGCACGTCTCATGTAGCTCTATTCTACACGCTAATCTACTTGTGTAATATGTGTAGGATGGACCGGTACCACCCGAGACTCCTTTGTGTGCGGCTGCAGTCTGCAGCGCTGTAGGCTTCTTTCATTCTCACTCAGTTATCTAGCCATGACTTCATGAGGTCATATGCAGACAAGACATCATGTGATTTCTTTTCAACATTCCTAACGTAGAACGCTAATGCTTGTGTAGAAAAAAAATAAGCCATAATGTAAAGTGTCTCCAACTTTATTCTTCTATAAAATACAGGGCTGAGCTGGTCAAACTGGTGGACTTTCTTTACCATCTGTCCACTAAAATGCCACTAATGGGAAATTGTTTTAAGAAAAAATAACATTAATAAAGTTAGAAAAGCTCAATGGTACAGTGGTAGCTCAGCGGTTATGATGTTGTCCTGCAGCTCAAAATGCCCCACCGTCAAGTTTCCATTTCTTGGCCCTTAAACAAGCCGATGTTTGCTTGTATGGGGTGTCTCAAAAGTGAGGAAACAGCCATATATGACAGACATGTCCTAACACCCCCCCCTCTCCTCCTCCTCCTCCTCCCACAGCTTGTTTTATATTGCTAAACTGTTCAGTTGTACACGGTGTCTCAAAAGGTGTCTCAGCATGTATCAAAAGTAAGGAGACGCCCATATAAAATAAAAACAGTTTGGCAGATGATGGTCCGACTTTACAGACAAGATGGCTGCCATGTTGGTGCCATGGCATAACAGGTTATCCCCTTCCCTCATACAGTATGTTCTGTCTATAATTGATAAACTGTTGAGTTGTATAGGTTGTTTCAAAAGGTGTGTCAGTGTGACTCAAAACGATTTGCACCTAAAATCGGATCACCATCTGCCAAGCCATTTTAATTGAATTTAGTTAGTCTTTAGTTAATTTAATTGGTATTTACTTATCTAATTAATTAATAATTTAAATTTAATTGGGGGTTTCCTTACTTTTGAGACACCCAGTATGAATGAGATAACTACACAGTCGCTCTGGATAAGGGTGTCTGTCAAATGCCATACATGTAAATGCAATGTAAATGTAAATAGTAATAATATGTAATGTAAAAGTAATAATGAAGCTGGAATCAATTCGTCAGCTGCAGAGATGGTCTACCAGTTTGACCAGCTGGGTTTTTTTTTGGTAGCTGCAGGGAGTCTCAGCAGGAAGTGATGTAGAGAACAGGATCCAGATTTTATTGATGTCTTAAAGTAGTGAAGGTGAGTACATACATTGGCATAGATGTATAGATGTTCCCTGTTATAGATGTAACAAGAATAAATACTTATTTTTATTTTAAGTCTGTAGACGTTTTATTTGGATTAAACCAAACAGGATGTAAATGTTGAGGTAAGAAATTGAATTGTCTATTATAGTAAAGTGTTTTTAAATAATTTTGTTTGCCTAAAAACCAAAGGGGGTGCAAACTTTTGCACTTAACTATAGCCTCTCTAGCTACGTTACAGCCAGATCCCAAAACAAACAACAAACAAATAGATAAATAAAATCATTTAAAAAATCATAAACTGCTGCAACACACTGTTTTTCAGCCACATTTAAGTGAAAACAATATTTATTAATTTATTTATTTATTTATTGTCTATCTATTTTTCTACTTTTTCTATTATTTTTTATTTATTTATTTATTATCATTCATTATTCATCTATTCATTTAATCTTGTTGCTTTTATTTTATTTTATTTTATTTTAACTAGCTTTCTATCAGATGTTAACCAGCTAGCTGACATATCCAGCTAAGATTAAGTGGAGAAAAAATAACAGTGTGGAGTATGATACAAAACATATGTGATTTTTTTTTTTTTTTTTTTGCTGTTACTTCTGCAGCTGTCACACAGTTCAGGACCCCGTGTCTATTTCTGACACTAGGGAATATTTGTCTTTTACACGTCTTTTCTCATAAATTATCTGCAGTGTCTAAGCTTTCAGGGAGTGATGAAATGTATGACATATGCAGCTGTTTGACAAATGCTGCTCGCATGTCCTCTGATTTTCTGCAGCGTTTAGTTTTTGTGAGTCATGTGACGTGTGACGATCGTGTGAGAGCTGCTGAACGTTTTCAGTTTGAGAGTGTGAATATATTGTTTGTGCGAAATAATAATAAAAAAGAAACTTAAAAGGCTGAGTTTTTTTTTATTTATAAAAGTGTCAAACATCTGCATGTCTGTTCTTCATTGTTGTAATATCTGCTTTGGAAACCTTTAGAATTTTTCACTGTGTTCTGGGAATAAAAATATATTTCTTCAGTGTTGAGTGGGGCAGCCATGGCCTAGTGGTTAGGGAACCCCCGTGCATGGATGGGTTAAATGCGGAGGTCACATTCCTCTGTTTGCAAGCGCTGTAGGCAAAAAGGTGAATGAGTTAGTAGTACAAAAAATAATTTTTGTATCCTTTATTGGTCCCCAGGTAAATTACATTATTGTACAAACTATAAATTTATCAGAAGATATTTTTTTTATAAATGTTACACATCTGGGTATCTTAATCTTTGGATAAAATGGCATTAAATTGGCTTGACGTAACATTTTGAAATGTATCAGTCAAATGAAACATATGTAATTTAAATTTCAAAAATGTAAATGGCATTTTATAAACACTCAAACATGACCAATTAATTAAATAAAATGCATTAAATTAATTTATAATGATTTTATCCACTGAAATCTATATGTACAGAAATGAAATGTAAAAATGTATTTAAATACAGTACATTTTTAATTAATTCTCTTAATCTCTTATAAATAAACTTAGGCCTTTTGTTCCCCAGTAATGGATACAATGCAGTAGTGTCAACAGCACTAACAGGGTTGACGATAACACAGTTCACAACTGCCATGCTAAATCTGCAATAGCTAGCGATATGATGAAGCATGTAACTAGGCTACTTATTTATTCACCAATGATTTTTAGAACATTTTCATATTTATTTTACTTTTACAAATTATTTTACTATTTTCTCTGCAATTTAAGGGTTGACATGTCATGTGTCAAGTGTACAAAACATGCTTTAAACCTGACAGAAAAGGAGCTGGATCACCGTTCCTTGCACTCTATTCTTATCTGTAATGAAATGAAGTCACTTCCTTAAAGTCAAATAATTAATGACAACAGAATACATTTTCCTAGGGGTCTTTTCCCTTATCATTGCAGTGTTAACAGAAAGTTGAGATGATATTTTTCCAATATTTATGCATAGGAAAAAAAACTTGTTTTTATGAGTAAAGTAAAAACTTTGAGTTTTTGGTATTTCATTAGTTTCAGGTAAAAACTGCTAGTTGTTATTTAACTAACTGCTAGGTGTATTTTATTCACTATAATGTTAACAGGACAGTGATTGTCCTCAAATGCTGAAATGACCCTTATACAGGTAAGGTGTTCTCATGGACGGAAAGCTCTGCTGCTGTGGAGTGATTATCTAGCTTCATATCTTCATTCACAAAATGAAAGCAACCAGCTACAAGGAAGTAAGCAGTGATATCAAACTGTGACTGCTTTGTAACAACAACGAAAAAAAAAACAGTTTAAGGTATTAAGTAGTTAAATATTATTAAGTATTTCTTAATATGCTTTGGTGGGTTTTGAATGATATTTGATGCCATTGAGTGGTTAAAGGTACACTCTGAAATACATTAACCACACTGAAGTACCAGAAAAACTGGTACACCAGTGTAATACTTGGTAGGTCCCACATGGGGCATGGACACCACAAGCATGCTGAAATATTCTGTAGGCAATAAACACCATGCTTTCTGCAGAGTGGTCCACAGGTCTGTTGCATTCCAAGGTGGCAAAAGCCTAAACTTCTTACGAGTACAAAAAAATGGGAGAGTATTAGTCCAGTATTGCATCACTACACTGGCTAGCAGTAAAATACTGAATTGAGTACAATTCAATTCAATTCAATTCAATTTTATTTGTACAGTGCTTTTAACAATGGACATTGTCCCAAAGCAGCTTTACTGAAAATGATGAAAAGAGTCAAATACACATTTATAGAATTTCTTTTAGAAATTTTATCCCAGATGAGAAGCCGGTGGCAACAGTGGCAAGGAAAAACTCCCTGAGACGACAAAAGGATGAAACCTTGAGAGGAACCAGACTCATAAGGGAACCCATCCTCATCTGGGTGACACAGACAGTGTGATTATAAATAAA
>JAOVVF010000008.1:22122142-22144512 GCA_028565595.1 Duopalatinus emarginatus | reverse complement strand
AATGGTCACTTTAAATATAAGGAGTGCAGAGAGCAAGCAGAAACTCCGGCAGACTCGCTAAGACAGCATAACTACAAAGGAGAGCCAGAAGGTGACACAGACATGAGGGCGTACAAAGTTTTATTATTTGCTTTTAAAGCCTTGCATGACCTGACACCGCGCTACATTTCCGCATTGCGCCGTCATTCCACCTTACGATCCCTCTGATCTTCTAACTAGTTGCTCCTAGCCATTCAACGCTCACGGATGAGGTCCAAAGGTGATCCGGCCTTTTCAGTAGCAGCACCTGTAGCAGGTCTCCTAACTCATATAAAGTAGTGAAAGGAGTCAAATTTAAAAGCACATTTATTTTCTCAGGCATTCGTTTTAAATATTATATATCTGGGGAACTGCATGTGCTTGTTTGATATCATGTTTGGTCCATTTGATTGTTTTATTGTTTTATGTTTGTGTTTTAAGTTTATTTTCTTGTGCAGCACTTTGGCTGACACTAGCTGACTTTTAAATGTGCTATATTAAGATGACATGACTTGACTTGACTAAACTCAGATAAGTCTTCCTCTAACCATAATTTGGCATCAGAAGGTCCACAGAATGGCCTAATGGTAATGTCTTAGTACCAGATACCACAGAACACCTACCTTTAGAGGTCTTGTGGAGTCCATGCTTCGACAAACCAGAGCTGTTTAGGCAGGTGGTTGTAATGTTATGGCTGATCAGTGTGTTTATATTATTTTCGATTTAATAGTTTATGTCACTAATTTGCTCCAGGTGCTATATGGATTATTATGATATTCTATATTGGATAAATGATCTAGCTAGCAATGGTGGATTTAGCAGGATAGTTGAATTAGCATCGCCATGTGTCTTGTTAGCTAAAAATTTCCTGAAAGCTGAAGAAAAGTATGTGGCTGGTCTTACACATTAGATTGTTCTCAGCAAACACTAATCCTCAAAAGTCTTTTGCCATTAGTAAAGCAGCCGGTTATAACAATATACACAGTGTTTAGTCTTGGCACAGCATGTCTTTCACAGCACGCTGCTGTTCTGCAAATCCACAGGCTAATACTTAATGCCACTATACGCAAACTGAGCATTAAAGTCTATATTCCTAAAGCGGCTGTGCCATTTCACCTAATTATGAATAACGTTTCTTATACAGCTATACAAAATGTCCTTTTGTTGCTTCAAATCTGGCACTGCTACGCTATGACTATTAGCATGTGCTGTACTGAGGAAAGAGTTTGGAGAAACATCAGACTGAGCCGTTTTCCTCTTTTTAGATGTACCCGAATAACCGAGACACACCGCGACATGTCTGATGTCCAGTGGTTTTAATGGTAAATTTAAGCTAGAAGGGTACATATGGTAATATCGCTAACATCTATGCTAGCTAAAACATTAGCGGTAACATTTCAGCTGTTTGTAAATTTCTTCCTCAAACCACATCCAAACTTGCTGTAACTTTTCGTAGTCTTTTTCTTTTCCAAAACTCATAGTCTATATAAATACTGTATGATCATAGGGCAGCTGTCTTGGAAAACTGGAATGACTTTAGTTTTGTGCGTTTTGTCATTAGCGTCCAATTCTTAAGGTGTGTAGCAGATTTACATGGGTGTGTCAGGTGAAAGTCTGTGTTAGCATACTGTAGGTTAATTGTTATAGTTTTATACCAGTATGTACTCATGTATACACTGAAGTGACAAAGAAACTGCTATAGACAAGCCTATGCAAAATACACAGGCTGGTAGGTGGCTCCATGATGGAATGGGGGTTGTTTAGCTGGTATTCCATGAGACCCCTGGTACATCTACAAACATCTCTGACAGGTGAACATTATTTGTGCCTGCTTTTTGATGAGTTACACCAGTTCCTGTCCTGCACACGTTTAGAACGCCAAATTATGGTTAGAACACTCATCTGAGTTTGGGGTTTTGTCATTCTCATTATCAGATCTCACATTAATACACAGTAATACAACATTATTGGAATACAACATTGTCCCCTAGCTGCTTTGGGACAATGTCGATTGTTAAAAGCGCTATATAAATAAAACTGAATTAAAAATTGAATTGAATTGTGGACCATGGTGTTCATTGCCTACGGAACATTTCGGCAAGGTTGTGGAATCCATGCTCCCTGGGGGATCTACCAAGTATTAGACTGGTGTACCAGTTTTTTCACTTCAGTGTATTTACTATTGGTATTTTCATTGGTGTTTGTATGAAACATCTTAAATAAGGCAGAATAAGCTATATAGTATTACTATTCAGTAGGCACAATTTTTACTTTAGTGTACTGTGTTCAGGTTCCTGGCTCACTCAGTCAGTAGAACATGAGACTCATAATCTCATGGACGTGGCACCAACCCAAGCTCTGGTAGCACAAGCCAGAGCATTCTTAGTTCCACTCCAAAGCCTGGACAGAGGTTTATGTCAGCGAGGGCATTTGGCGTAAAACCTGTGCCAAATCTAATATGCGGTCAGATGATCCGCTGTAGCAATCCCTAACCAACTTTTTATTCTTTGCTATAGCAAAGTTTGTAGATGTAGGGTTTCAAACATACACTACATCAATACCAATACAGTGACCATCACACCTCTACGTGTTTGTTGAACATCCCATTCCTGGTTTATTCCCTTCTCTTGTTATAATATGCTTCGCTCTAATACGGGAACACTTTCCACTAAGTTCTGGAGTGTGACTGTGGGGATTTGTGTTCATTCAGCTACGAGAATATTAATAAGATCAGGCACTGGTGTCAGGTGAGGAGCTTATGGATGTTGAGGTGTCCATATACTTTTGGCTACTTAGTATATACTTGCATACATTATGGTGATATACTGCCATAAAACTGTAACTACAAAACCACAGACAAATAACTTTATTATTTATTTCATTTTAGCAGCATAATAATAATAATAATAATAATAATAATAATTTCAGTGAAATGGACTTAAATTTCCTTTATATTTAGACAAAACCTTGATGATTAAAAAAAATATTTATTGACTTTTTTTTTTTAATTAATGTTGGAATATATATATATAAATATATCTCAGATATCTGTCGTTGTAGTATAGTCGCTCCCAGAGATGTTGCTCTCAGGGTCTAACTTTGACTGGATGGAACTGAAACACTCCCATGAATGCATTGGAATTAACACGGGGCATCTACGCTGTGTTTGAGTCCTTAGTGAGGTTGACTGGATGGCGGTAAAGATCATGTGACAGGCTGTTGGTAAAGCTGCTTAGGAACACAGACAGCTCTGAACTGAGCTGAATTCATTCATGGCCGCATGACTGCACCTTTTCAGTGACCTCTGTAAAGTTTTTTATCCTAAATTATTATAATAAAATTATACACACACACACACACACACACACACACACACACACACACACACACACACAGACACACATATACAGGCATTTGTGACCTAGTGGTTAGGGACCTGGTCTTGTGATTGGAAGGTCCATGCCTTTAAGCAATGGCACCTAACTGCCCCAACTGCTCCCCAGGTGCGGTGGTTTGGGGCCGCCCCCTGCTCCGGGCAAATGTGTTAAATGCGGAGGTCACATTCCTTTGTGTGCAAGCGCAGTATGCAAATACTTAACTTTTTATATATATAACTCAAAAATGATCCGCACTCCAGTTATCTTAGCACAAACTGAAACATCCTCAATCGCCGACCAAGTAAAAGCACCAACAATAAACAGTGCTCGTTACAGAGAGATGCTCACTGAAGAGCTGAAGCTATCTATAATATATACTATAAGAAATAAATTTATATATAATATATAAATAATAATGAGCGTGGATCATTTTTGACTCACCCTCGTATATACTATTGTATTATAAATTGTATAATTTATACAAGTAGTATTTTTTACTGTGAGTAAAAGCATGAGTAGATTACTTGACTTGACGTGTGCTGAATTTGACAGTGAAAAGGAAAGGATGGTTATTACGCGATAAATACCAAAAGTGAAAGTGAAGTGACTGGCTTACTATGTTTGCACCCAGAGGAATCTGCCCTGTGCATTTAACCCATCCGTGCAGTGAAACACACACACTATGGGGCAGAGAACACACTTAGCCAGACCTGGGGGGGCAGCCCTTATCCTAAAAGAGCAGTTGAGGGGGTTAGGTGTCTTGCTTGAAGGTACTTTAGTCATGTCTGGTCAGTCATGGAATCGAACCTTCCGGTCACAAACTCAGTTCTGTAACCTCGAGCCAAGGCTGCCCCCAAGGGTAACAAAGATAGATTTTTTTCCATACAGGAAAGGTCAGAGCCCGTATTTTCTCAGGAAACTCAAATCTTCAGAACCATACTGTACATGTTAGTAGATGTACCAGTATTTTGCAAAGGCTTGTCTGTACTGGTTTTTCAGGCATTTCAGTGTATTTCGGTATTTATTCATTTATTTAACTTGACATGTATGGTCTTTCTGTTAGGCATAGGTGTTGCGTTTATTACCGCATTGTTTTTGTTTTTATGTGATAATGTTTCCAAGCTACTACTGGCATGTGGTATTTCCTCTGGGATAAATCAATTCTTATCTCTTTTTATCTCATCTTATCTAACGTAATTGCGTCTTATCTTGTGCAAACCATGTCTTGTCAGCCACCTCCTGACACCGTGCCGAAGGTTGTCATTTCCTTTGATTTGTTTAGGCAGTGTAAGAGTTTATGAAACAGTAGTTAGAGTAACGTAGGAGATGAGGATCTGCCTCTAACCGCATCATTATAATTGCGCTAAAGGCAAAGAGAGTTGGTGTAGCAATGTTGTCTTACAGGTTCAGTTGCTCAACTTTTTTTCTTCCTGCTTTCCCTGTGTCTTTCTTATGCTCTCCCTATGTCTGCATGAGTTTCCTCCCACAGTCTTTAGACTCATGAAAGTTGTACAAAAAAATTTAACTAGTAATTGTGACTATTATTGATTCTCTCCACTGTTATTGATTCAAAGCCCCAGTTCTGGCTGAAGAATGTAGCCCTAAAGCCTGGTGCTCCCACCACCATGCTTCATCATGGTGATGTGATACATTTTGGACATTATTATACCATTTGGAATATTATATTTATTTACGGTTGATAAGAATAATGTCATTGATGACAGATGTATGATAATTAGATTTGAACATGAGATTGAATGTGATTGGTTTGTTCTGAACCTAGCCACACCCCCTGGTTATAAAAGGTAATACACAGTTGTTCAACCAGGTTATCGGACATTTTTCAGTTTGTCTTCTTCTGATCGTTTCTCACTTATTTTCATTTTAAAGTGTCATTTTTACAGGTTCGTGTAGCCTTTTAAGGTCCATTTTAGCTCAGCAGTTTAGGCTTAGTGCTACTGACCATAACAAAGATGTGACTTGAAATCCCTGGACAGACAGAGAGCCAAATTTACTGAACAATATCAATATAATACCAAAAAAAGTAAATAATTTATAATTATTTGAACATGCTAAAGCTGACTCTATATTCCACATAGGTTCTAAATCGCCCCTAAGTGTGAGTGTGTATGAATATGTCTGTCTGTGTATCTGCCCTGCAATGGGCGTCTACCTGCCTCACACCCAGTGACCGCTGGGATAGACTCCAACACCCCCTGCAACGCAGTAGTACGCTGTGTTGCTTAGAAAATGATTGAGTGAACGATGGCCATTAAACTGTGATCATGCATAAACTATGCTAATCATTGTATGAATAGGCAGCAGTCAGATGAATAGGCCTTTTTAAGCTTAATGTTTGCCAGCTATCTGAGGCACCTTTTAATATGAATAGACAAAAATCACAGTCTGAGTTTGAGTGTGACACCCTGATCAGCATGAGGAGTGTGAAAACAGACGTTATATTTATTTTTGTCTGGTCCAGGTTTTCTCCGCTTGGCAATTGGATTAATAAATAATAAAATCAGCACACAAAATTACAACATCCACTGAACAGACACTGAATAAAGTCACAGTGCTCTGAATCAGCAGCTGGGCAGAGAATTACTAATCACACACAGATGTACAGTCACTGATGAAATGATCCACTGCTTGTCAAAGACTTCACCATCCATTCACAAGTTAGTTCCTCTTGTCACTTTACACATTACAGCAACTAAAAACAGTTGTTCCGGCACCGACACTTTATTTCTTGTCTTTTAATTGTAATAAAACCATAAGAAAAACTGCACAATGCTCAAGACTTTCTCATGTCACAACATCCTAAATGAATATTAAAATAATTAATATCAAAATAATATAGTATCATTATTATACACAATAATTCTTTACAGAAAACTTCACCAGTGAAAAGTTGTTTCCCGAAAACATATCAGTGGATTTCATGGATTTTTGGCTGCTGCTCACAAACATCACCTTAAAATTTTAGTATCCACATATTATTTTGTAGATATAAACTTTTATGAGAAATTAATGGCAAGCAATATAGTATAATATAAGTAACTCTCTCTCTCTCTCTCTCTCTCTCTTAATTCAATTTAATTTATCTCTCTCCTTGTCTCTCTCTCTCTCTCCTTCCAAAAAAAGTGTATTCAAGTGTCTTATTAAATGAATAAATAATTGCACTTGGCTTATACTGACATTAATATATTTGGCTCATACTTGTATTTTATCTTTGGGTAGAGATACACTACATATACGAAAGGTAAGTAAATATACAATGAGAGTCCTACATGTGTGTTTATATTTAAATATACTTAGTTAACAGACAATTATGCAGAAAAGGTTAAATATATTTGGCCTATACTTGTATATTCAAACAATGATATACTCAAGGCTAAGGATTTTTGTCTTATACATAAAGTTTAGGCATGTTTGGCTTATAGTTTGGTGTGGCTACTTTAAAGTAAAAACTACATTATAAAATCATTTAGAAAATATGTTCCTAATCTTTAGTATGTCTGGTAAATCTTGATATGTCTAGTACATTAGTAATGTCATATTACTTAACTTCAAGTGTATTTAAAGTACAAAGTATATTTTATCTATACAAAAAACACCTAAATAAAAAAAATAATAGTATTCTGTACAGTGCAAAAAGAATACTGAATCAGTAAATTATTAAGAGTATAATTAAAAGTGTATGTATATAATCTTAATAGTAAGAAGTATATAACCAGTATAGGTAAATAACACAGTAGTATAGTGTAGTATACAGTATAGATGCTGTCCAAAATAAAACTTAGTTGTGTACTCATTACTAATCTTGCCTCTAAAGAATAAATATAACAATATTTTTATAAATTAAAAATTGAAAAAGGGTTAAAAAAATAAGTATTAAAATTGTATTCTCACACTACTAGTACATCTCTCTCTCTCTCTCTCTCTCGCTCTCTCTCCTGATGTGTGTCTGTGTTATGCTAATTTGTCAACAATCACCTATTTTTTTATATTTAAGCTTGCTTAAGCTTAATGTCAGGTCATACCAGCAAACAAAGGCAGTGAGTGAAATTCTTCCTAACTGAACACATTGTAAGTGTACAGAGACTGAATGTTGTTTTGAGGTAATATGGTGTAGTTGCTTTAAACATTTAAAACATCAACTTAAAAATTTTTTAGGGGCGTTTATAAAGTACAAACATTTATACTTTAGGTAGATTTTTGTCCCATATTAGCACTTTCGACATGAGTAGTGCTGGAGGTCCAGAGTCCACTACAGACTGGATATTTCCTGCTTAAACAGCTGATGAACTTGAGTTGGATTGTGTTTATAAGTGTGTGTGTGTGTGTGTGTGTGTAATCAACAATTTGTAAAGACTACTCTAGACAAACATTGTAACAGACTCCTTTCCTGGTTCATTTCTAAGTCAATTTCTCATACAAATACAGGCTGTTGTCCTATTTTCAAGTCCTTTAAGAAATTTTGGTAGTAAACAGTCAAGAACAAAGAAAGTAATAAACAAACTGCTGCCGTAGACTTGTAGTTAAAGAACAAGCCGTGTGACGGTTGGATTCCCGCCAGACAAGACACGACTGAAGTGCACTTGAGCAAGGCATCTAACCACCAACTTCTCCCTGGGCATCGTGGATGGGTTTACTACCCCCTAGTGTGCATGTGCACTAGTGTGTGTGTGTGTTTCACTGCATGGATGGGTTAAATGTGGAGGTCAAAATCTGTGTGTGCAAGCACAGTGGTCAATGAGTGGTTCACTGCACTATTACACTTGAATAATAATAATAATAATAATAATAATAATAATAATAATGTTATCACATGAACAATTTGTATGCCTTTATATATTCTAAAAAATGACATTGTCAAAAAAAATTAAAAAATATATATTTATATTAAAAAATTGACCCGAAATTGCCTTGTCATCTCAAGTGATTCATTAAGAATTGCTCTCTGTGTACGTGGAGGCGGTTAAATCCTGAACTTGGCCGTGATTGGCTCGTGCAAATGACGGACGTGTGTTCGAACCAATCAGATTTGGGGATCGGGCATAGCAGACGGGGAATATAAGCGACAGCACGAGCCCACTGCATTCATTCAGGGTCGAGACTGTACAGAGGTGTGTGGTTGTGTGGGACATTGTTTCAGGTTAGCACCGTTCCGGTTTTAAGGAACAAACCAGCAACAGTTTATTCAGTCGTTTCGCTTGTTATTTATATTGTTAAAGCCTAAAGTTTATTCAGCTGTAAGATGAACGGACAAGGTAATTCCTCCATCATTGAAGAGGACTGCTTCCTGTTCACTTCCGAGTCAGTCGGTGAAGGACATCCTGGTATGTTTAACTACATAACAATGATATTTCGTTTTAATTAATGTGGAAATAAGTATTAAATACAGATGTAGGGCATGGTGAAACTGAAAGCGACCCCGCGCGCGCTGTGCGTTTGCGCAGTTAGTTAGCATGTTAGCAAACAATAGTTACGTCAGCCGGTTTGTTTTTTGTTCTTGTTTGTTTAAAAAACAGACTTAATCCGTCACAAAATTTTACTCTTGGCTTCCAGAAACCTTAAACGCGCATTACCTGAGGAAAATTGTGGTCTAAATGAATATACGGGCCGTTTGCCGGTATCCGTTTATCTCGACCACGCCGACCGTTTGGCAGGCCGAGTCAAGAAAAATGACAAAACACACCAAAAGACAGACAAGAGCGATATATTTGGTGTATTTCCTGTGTGTTTACATATGTAAAAGTGGATCTTGAGGTTTATATTCACTCCAGTGTCATTCATTAGCCATACCTGACAAGCTAGAATTACCGTCAAGTGATGGAGACGTTGTGCGCATGCGCAGTGGCGGGAGGACAGCATGTGGCCTGAGCTGTCCTTAATAATAAAAAAAGGCTTATTTATTTTAAGTAGCTTTTCATAAATGTACATTATACAAATTGTTAATGGATAGTTTGCTGGCATATGTATGCTATACAAGCCCAGTCTCAGATTTAGGTTATTAATAAATGAAACCTCTGGATTTAATATTTTTTTTTCTTTAATCTCTGCAAAAGTAAGGGGGGGAAACCATATATAAATAATAAAACGTAACTATTTTTAATAGTAGTGCATTAACAACTATCACCTAATCCGCATGCTTTTGTGTCTCCACGTGTTTGCGGTATTGCGTCAGCTTCCATCCGGGTTGCCAGATTGCCATAATTAGCTCTCTTCCTCCTGTACCTCATCTGAAAACTAAAGGAAGGTCATGGGTATAACCTGAGCCCCAGATATGTTCATTATAAAGCACTGTATGGGAAAGTGTATAGGACATAGTATGTTGTGTACATTGTGAGCACTGCTTGACCTGATAAATCAGTGTACTCTTTATCAGTTCAGTCCTACTAGTTTGGCTGGATTTTAGTAATACTTTACAAAATGGGACACGTACACTTCAACCATAAGTCAAAGATGTTATCATATGTGCTTGAAAAGATGCTTTCAGTATGTAAAGGAAATTACATGACAAATGGTGTTTTGGGTTTATCAAAACAGATAAACACACTTGCGTGCTTTAAAATTGTTAATGGGTTTAAAATTAATTTACTTTTTATTCTGCTGAGGTACGATAAAACCATCTAACAATGATTATCAGCATGATTTTTGCTCTCTCTGTCATGCAGAGGTCTGGCCCGTACCATGAGGTGCAGTGAAGCCCAAAATGGCATCCCTGGCCTTGGAGGAGAAAATTCCTCATATTGAGTTAATCGCATTTTAGACCAGATGCTGAGCTGATTGGATTAAATGCTGCATGCTGTTTATTTCTTGTTGCTAGACCAAAGTGGTTTCGCGCCGCCTGCAAGTGCACTACATTGGACGCAGCCCGTCGTACCCTCAGTAGTGCACTGCGGCATAAAGCAGAGCAGGTGAGGATGATGCACGGGTGCCTCCAGTCCTGGCTATGTTACAGCTGATTAAGATGGCTTACATCTGCTCTAAATATAGGTCCTCCTCAGGACGCTGCAGGGTACTAACTCGACTCAAACACAACCCAGTTGTTAACAAGGCGTCCGTCAATTTCAGCACATGCTCTGATTCTTATTCGTGCTCATTATCAATAGAAAGCAGTGAATAATACGTTCTTAAAGGCACCTTGGCTGCTCTGTAAAAAAAAGAGGCAAGGACTGAAAATGGTAATTCACAGAGTCGCACTTTGATGAACCCGTTTTAGTCATAAATAAGCAGCAGTGGTTAAGTAGCGCTGGACAGTGTGAAGATATGTTGAATATAGTCATGTATTAAATTGGGGTACAATTTTCTAAGAGATTGCGTACACCAGTATTGTAATAATGCTCAGAGACTGATTAGGTGCCACTGGTTAACAGATAAAATACTAAAATAATTGCTTTAAAATGTATAGTAAAAAATGTCAAATATAGATTTGCAGTGCAAAATGTTTTTATTTTTATAGGTATCAAATAAATTTTTACACGACACAACTCCACTAATGACTGCCTCGGTCATATTGCATACTGCTAAAGTTCCATATGATATTATTATTGCCTGTCCCTAGATTTCTAAAGGCGTTAATGTTATGAGTAGTTGAGGCATGAAACACTGATGCACACGACATGTTTCAGTGTGTAATTTTGTGTGTATACAGACGTACCACTCGGTCTGGAAAAGGACGTAATTCGAACACGAGCTGCTCACATCCATTACAATAGGAAATTTTCCTTGTAGAATATTAATGACATGTTGTGGTCCTCTTGCTGCATTGTGCTGCTTCAGAGCGAAAAGTGTTTAGTCAGGAGTCTTGGTATGGTTTATTTCCTGTCAGCCAGGTCGATTTTGTTGGCGTCCAAACCACCAAGCAGTATTTGGTTGGTTTAATTTTCATGCTTGTTAATCATACTATAATAATGTGGTTGTTTTGCTTCTTTGGTGTTAATGTATTAGGTTATTTATTAGATTTATTTTTTCATGCTGACTTGTTCATGCCTCTCTGTAACGTGCTGCACCATTTTCACAGATAAGATTTGCGACCAGATTAGCGACGCCGTGTTGGATGCTCATCTCAAGCAGGACCCTAACGCAAAGGTTGCATGCGGTAAGTGTTACAGCTACAATAGTACCATAGCTAAGATTGAGGCACTGTGAACGTCACAGGAACAGATCCACAGAAAGATCTGTTGTTTCTAACCTCTTGGTGCCAGATACCACACCATGTGAAATCCATGCCTCCATGAGTCAGAGCTGTTTTGGTAGCTGTATATGCAGGCTCTGTTAATGCTATGGCTGATCTGTGTATACAAGCACAGACGAGTGACAGGAAAAACCAGTTACTGTGTGTGGGGGGGTGTTTGCTTTATTTTGCTTGCATGGTTTGCGTCACTGCAAATCCATACGACATTGTTCTGGCTGATCCCCTTGTTATAATCCTATAAACATTTTCATCCTGATGGGTGTGGTGGTCTCCACCAAGACAATTAAAATTACGTGAAGCATATCCTACGTCACCACATCAGTGCTGTTTGCTACCAATTGCTAAGCACCAATCTTTTGGAAGAACGATCATCATCACTTTAGTAGAGATCTAGAAATTTACCAAGACACCATGTTGGGTTTTATCTTTAATTTGTCTTATTTTATGTAGATGTTACACATTGTAATAACAGCTAGACCTGGCTGTACTTCTAGTTCATTGTTTTAATTATATTGAACTGTCCTTTTTTTTTTTTTTTTTTTTTTTTTTTTTTTTTTTTAAACTCTCACTCATTTCTCTTCATAGAAACTGTGGCTAAGACTGGAATGATCTTGCTTGCTGGTGAGATCACCTCTCGTGCCAACGTCGACTACCAGAAAATTGTTAGAGAAGCAATCAAGCATATCGGCTATGACGACTCCACCAAAGGTGTGACAGCAGAATGAAACTAGTTGCAATTAAAGCATTTTGGTTTTGTAAATTGCTTTGCATTGATTGAAATGTGCTTTTTGCCTCTGGTGTGTCCTCTCTGGAATAGGTTAGGGGGTCATTTTAAAATGTCCCTTGGGTATATAATCTAAATCCTAAAAACAAGATTTGATGTCCTTATTGTAAACCGTAATGTTTTCTGAATTACATGACATTGACAAACAACCCCAGTACCAGAATGATGATGTAAAGGTGTCCATGGCATTCCTTGTTGTAGTTTAGTCGACTCCTTCTGTTTTGGTTCCATGACTCTAATGCATGTATCATTGGGTCAGGATTTGACTACAAGACCTGCAACGTCCTTGTGGCTTTGGAGCAGCAGTCCCTGGACATCGCACAGGGTGTCCACCTGGACCGCAACGAGGAGGATATTGGTGCTGGCGACCAGGTGAGTGTGATAAAATGCGGGATTTAATACACGTAAGCAATAGAATAGTGGTGTAGGACAAGCACAGTATCATTAAAATATGGGTTGTGGACTGGTATTAACATGTGCGTCAGAATGAATTGGGATGTGATGCGTGCTTCGTGTGGTTCTTAGGGTTTGATGTTTGGTTACGCCACTGACGAAACAGAGGAGTGTATGCCCCTGACCATCATGCTGGCACACAAGCTGAACGCTAAATTGGCCGAGCTCCGCCGCAGCGGAGTTCTGCCGTGGCTGAGGCCGGACTCCAAAACTCAGGTGAGGTGTCTGACTGCCTCTTTCTAAATGTGTTTTGACTCAACTTTGTTACAAGTTTCCCAGTTTCAACTTTGCGATGCTCTTGGGGAAATCCCGTTCTGTTAACTATTCTAAAAAGGCAAGCACGAACATGAAAATTAAACAAATTCCCTGGCGTGTCTTTACTTGCATGCAAGAAAGGGCTAATGTGTTTCTAGCAGTGATGAAGCACATCATCCATGCTCATTTAACTCGAGCTCTTTGCCTCTTGTACAGGTAACTGTCCAGTACCGTCAGGACCGTGGCACCATGGTACCCTTGCGTGTACACACCGTGGTGGTGTCTGTGCAGCACGACGAATACGTTAACCTGGACGAGATGCGAGACGCGCTGAAGGAGAAGGTTGTGAAGGTAGTGGTGCCCAGCCAATACCTGGATGATGACACCATCTACCACCTGCAGCCCAGTGGGCGCTTTGTCATTGGTGGACCACAGGTGAGCTTGTTTTGCTTGTCATGGATGCTGTTTTCAGTCCTCCTGAAATTTCAAAGTGGAGTTTTTCATTTGTCTTTTGTTTGTTCTGTGGTGCAGGGTGATGCAGGTCTGACCGGACGCAAGATCATCGTGGACACGTACGGAGGCTGGGGAGCGCACGGAGGTGGTGCGTTTTCCGGGAAAGACTACACTAAAGTGGACCGCTCGGCCGCATACGCTGCCCGCTGGGTCGCTAAGTCTTTGGTGAAAGCAGGGCTTTGCAAACGCGTCCTTGTGCAGGTGAGGATTTTTAATAAATACCATTACAGACGCTCCTTTAAATCGGTTCTTCCTTAACATTGCTGGTTTTGACCTGCAGCTGTCGTATGCCATCGGTGTGGCCCATCCACTCTCCATTTCCATCTTCCACTATGGCACCTCTGAGAAGAGTGAGAAGGAACTGCTTGATATCGTGAAGAAGAACTTTGATCTCCGCCCTGGTGTCATTGTCAGGTAAAGTAGGCTTGTGAGATTCTGTCGACGATCAGATCACCCGTGGCTCTGGATTTGGAAGGGTGTGAGCCACAGCAAGAAGAAGGGGGAGTGGCCAGAAAATGAGACGGGAGAGGCATTCTCTCCTCTCGATCAATCACGGCTAGCCAGGCGTAGGTGTCTGTGAGCTCGGGTATGCAGAAGTGGGCGGAAGCACTTTCCTCAGCCCTCCCTGGTCGGTATTGGTTGTATGATGGAGAGAGAGATGCCTGATGTGTGGGAATTGGCCATGACTAAATTTAAAAACACACATTACAAGATGCAATACAGTTTTTGTCTCTTTGTGTGTGTACTGTATGTCGTGTTCAGTCTTCTGAACATCACGTTTCTGATCAGGATGGTGTTATTTCAGGTAACCTGGAGCAGGAGCGCTAATGAACCTGTAGTCTAAAAGGTTTCCAAAAATACTTTCAGCCTACATGCTGCTTGTATAAGTGTATACGCAGCTTGTGTGTGTGTTTCGGTTTGTTTGTTTGCTTTTTTTTTTTTAACTAGCCACCATATATAGGCTGTGTGTTCATCGTGTTCTCCTATGTACTTCCAGAGATCTGGACCTGAAGAAGCCGATCTACCAGCGCACTGCCGTGTACGGCCACTTCGGCCGTGACTCTTTCCCATGGGAAGTGCCTAAAAAGCTCCAATATTAAACCTGTAACAGTTTCTCCTTTCGGTCAGCAGGTGTACACTACAGAGAAACCTTGCTGCTTCGAGGAAAACAGCGCACCCTCGTGCTTAACCCTGAACCCCATCCCTCCGAATCAAGTCCCAAATATAGAGATATCCGTCCTTTTGCCTGCACCCAGTCTCAAAACGTGACCCATGACCTGTTTGTGTTTTATAGAAAGTCCTGTCATGTGACCTTCTGGATAGTGGTGTTTTTTGTTGTCCCCCCTCCCCTTTCTGTTCCATACTCCTTTCTTTCCTCCCACCCTCACACTCTGCTTTTGCATCCTACTGAATTTAATGATGGCACAAGTTGATAGTTTGAATGCAGAATGCTATGCATTGCCACATGAAGCACTGAAGCCAATCAGACCTTCCTTTTTTTTATTTCCTGCAAATACCATCAATGCCAGCGTGGGTTTTTTTTTTTTTTTTTCTCCCCCCTCCATGCAACACATTCCACTCGCTTTAATCACAGGAATGTTTAACAATCCGAATGGGATGGGATCATGGAATTGAGTATGGTCTAATTAAAATATAACTCTAGGCCGATTTTGATTGGAGAACGTATATTTTTATTAGATGAAATGGTGTTATTTTTCCATATGTCTGCTGTTGATGTCTGTCCTCACAGGCCATATATGTATTCTGGTGTGTTACAGAGAAGCCAGAAGCTGCTACCAACTATGGTACTGGAGGACTGATTACAAACTCCACCTCCTTCCTTCTGCTTATTTGTCAGTAAATTATTTTTATAAATTAAATCTTATCGCGGTAGCTCTGTTGGCCGTTTTTTTTCTTTTCTTTTCTAGATCATGGTGAAGTCACTGCACTGCCCCCTCTGTGCCCGGTCGATAGCCGGTGTAGTTACAGAGAAGCTGAGCTCTCTCGCCGCCGCAGAGGGGTTGCCTTCACCACTTGAATTGCACCGGTTTCAATCCCTGCTTTCCGTACGGAAAAGTCAGGATGCCTCTAGAGCACTGAAGGATGTTGAGTTCCTTTTTGTACGTAAAAGCTTTTAAAAGGTTACCCTGAGCAGCAGTGTAGCTGCGTGCCCAAAGTCACCCCGCGACATCCTCTTGGCGTCGTACAGAAAAGCTTCGAGGCTCTGGCGCCGTGTGGCTGTGGAAGCTGTGACCATTGTTGCCTATTTTATTCGTTTTAGTGACTGCAGATTAGGAGAGATTGACCATACACGCACATTTTATTACATATTGGATGACCTGACCTGCAACCGAGACGGAAGCAAGAGTTTGGCCAGTGTTGTACAGAGAAACTGGCCTTGTTTACATTGCTCTGCTCGTGAGCGATCAGAGATTGTCTTTTACATGTTAGGTTTTTTTTAAAATGCCAGCCATTGGTACACCAGGCTGGCTACTGGAAGAGCAAAAGTGCCTTTTTCTGTCCCCTACCCCTTTCCCTGCCTCTCTTACTTTTGGTTTTTCTCCCTCTCCATCCACTGGATTTTTCCTCCCCCTGATGTTTGTACCTGCTGCAATTCCTAAACTCTCCACTTACTGTTTTTCAATGTTGATACTGCCTCCTGATTTGATTTCAATAAAACTTCTGCTCTCGTGTCCTCATGTCATATCTCTTGAGTTTTATTTTTTTTTAAAACATGGTAAACATCAAGAGTTACATATACCCAAATATGATTTAATTAGGCTGATATCAGAGTTGCAAATTGGCCATGTTGTAGCATTTACTGCCTACACTGAAGTGTCATTCCATGGGACCTCTGGCTCATCTGCAGCTGTCTCTGAGAGGTGAACACTGTGTGTGTGTGTCTCCATGACAAGTTACATCTGTTCATGTCCTGCATTCATTCTGATGAGTTTGGCCTCAATGTGTGACTGCAAACAAATTATGGTCCGATAACCACTTGGGTGGAAATGACAAAACGCACAAACTTTTCTGTGGTGTTTCTGCTATGTCATATTTCTGCAGTCCTGCACTTCTGTGGAAGGACCTACCAAGTCTTAAACTGGTGTACAAGTTTTTCTGCCAATTACGTGTATATTAGCTGTGGTGAAAGTTTTTGGCACTTGTTCTATTTTGTAAAAAGTTTTAAAACAGTGCAAGATGATCTTTAAGCACTAGTTTTCATCTTGCATTGATTTGCTGTGTGTATTTACAGAGTAGTGTCTTGGTCAGTCTCTGAAGTTTTGCTTCAACGTTATTTAAAAAAAAAATATATATATATATATATATATATTTAAAAAGTAACTCTTAAAGCACTGAGGCGTGTGCTTCAGTGTACAGAGGATACAAGTCATACGAGGTGTACTAATACCGTATGCAAATCACAATGATGGTTCGATCATGAGGTGCGTGTGTAAGACTGAATGATGCAATATCACCATATGCGTCATGCCCAGACTGTGTTGACAAACTTGTCCTTTAAATCACTACTCATGACCTAGTCTCTCATGGTTAAAAACACCGCTGACGAGCAGTCAGTTCTTGTCTGTATGTTTTCTTTCACAAGCCAGTGGTGTTTGCATCTTTCTGGTGTCTTGTTGTCTTAAACTAGTCAGAAAGGTTCGGCTCAGATCTTCAAAGGTCAAAGAGCAGAACACTAAGCACCCATCTCGAAAGCATAAGCAGTTCGGGTCCACATATGACCAGCTATTTTCCTTGCAATATCTTTTAATTTCATTGTCAATAATTTGATGTAGCATTGGGGGGGTGAGCGGTTGTATTGCAGTAATTGCTGTGGTGAAATTCTGTTGACCCCATATTAAAAAATGCACGTGAGAGAATATATTGTTTAATTTTCTCTTTTAATCTAGCTGGCTTTCTAAAACGCCAAAAGGTCTCTTAGCTGTTGATCACCACCCCATGTTATCTCACACCTATTTGTGTATTGAGATGTCCCATCCCTGCCTGTCCTCGACATGTTATTCCCCATTTCCTTCCTTACCCCCCTCCTTAACCTGTTCCTGTTATCTTCATCCCACATTTACCCCTCCTTAAACTCCCCAAGACCTCAATCATTGATTAGACTGGACCGCGGTGACGGGCTACACTGGACCCCGTTGCAGGCTAGACTAGACCCTGTTAATGGACTAGACTGAACTCAAGCTGAACTCCGTCGACAGACTGAACCCAAATGTACCAGACGTAACTCTGTAAGTGTAAATAAACTCAAGTCAGCGCCAAAGCCTCCAGTCTCCTGACTCGTCTATGCAAGATTCCTAACACATTTTTAATGAAAATTTGTTCAAGCATTAAAATTACAATTATGAAAGTACAACCTTGGAGGATCAACACAACAACAGATCCCATGGTGTCATTATATATTTAACGAGAATGAAGCTGTATGAAGCCACATGAATCAATTGCTTGTAGAAGCACTTTTAGCAGCGATAATTTGAAGTAATCATTTCAGCACCTTGACACTTTTCCTTTTCTACCTCTCCGTTTTAAATTTTCTGGTGTGTTTCGGATCATTGTCCTGTTACATGACCCAAGACTGGCCAAGCTTTAGCTGTTGGATAGATGGCCTCACATTTGACTCATTTGAGCTCAGGGTCAACTCAATGACTGCTGGATGCCCCAGGACCCGTGGCTGCGAAACAGGCCCCAATCATCACCCCTTCACCACTGTACTTGATAGCTGGTGTAGGGTGTTTGTGCTGATATACTGTTTGATTAGGTCTTGTCTGTCCAAAGGAAGTCACGATTGTTCAGATGCAACTTTGCAAACTTAAGACGGTTACCAATCTTCTCACCAATGGACATCCAAGTACATTGAGCCTAAGGTCAGACCGTGCAATGCTCAGAGCAAAATAAAAACAAGAGCTCCATCTCAGACTCCACATGTCTCAGTTAGCATGTTAAATATCATAAATGTTTATGACAGTACAGTTAAAAATAGGATGCTTAATATTTTTCCACTTGTAAATAATCTTTGCAGAACGATAGACTTGTTTGGAAACGGCCTTATGACCCTATCTGGATTAATAGGCAGCAGGAGTTGCTTCTCTGAGGTCACTGCTGGTTTTATAGAGGCAGTCACACTTGATGATGATCAATTAATTAAGGGCATCTGATTACAAGCTTGTGGCTGATTCTTAACCTTCCTAATTCCTATGTAAGCATTGAGGGTGTGTTTATTTTTCCACACACTGCTTCTTTATTTGGCCTAGTTTTTGTTACATAAATAATGACAGTTTAATTATTATTATTTTTTTAAATCCTGATATGTAACTCCACCTAATTGAATGAGGGTGTACTTGGATTTTCACATAACTGTATATTAAAATATCAGTAAGAACAGTGTGTCTGGTGGTTGGTGTGGTGTGGTGTGGTACAGTCATTGGCTCCCATGTAAGAGACCTGGGTTCGATTCCTGGTCTGGGCAGCCAGTCTGTGCTACACCAATAAGGGTCCTTGGGCAAGACCCCTAACACTATGTTGGTACCTGTAATATCAATAACCTTGTAAGTCGCTCTGGATAAGAGCGTCTGCCAAATGCCGTAAATGTAAATGTGTCTATTTTTAAAAGAAGTCGTATTCTTTGTTACGTGTCCAATCCATGCTAAGGAGCAGTGACATTGACTGAATTGTTCTGGTGGCTCCTGGTGTATATCTAAAATCTTGCATCAGCACCATGTTTAGCTGCTGTTTCCTGTTCTGAGTGTTAACATTGTGCATACAGCAGAAATGCTGGTATGACAACTTAATGACACTAAACCTCTGAAAGTAACAATGGAGACACCTAACACAGACGTAGCTAATTCCTTTCCAGTAAGGAGGCGGGTGTGGTGTCTGCTTCTTTTAGCAAGATTTAAATAGTATCTGTTCAAAAGAAGCAGAAATGTAAATTAAAGTGTCAAATGAATATTTGGTTTTGTCCCGTCCGAAAGAAATGATCAGTTTTGCGTACACACCAATCAGCCAACCACTGACAGGTGAAGTGAATAACAGTAATTATCTTATCTTAAGGGCACCTGTCAACGAGTGGAATATGTTACACAGCAAAGTGAACAGTCTGTTCTCAAAGTTGTTATGGTGGAAGCAGCCGTAACAGTGAAACCGTCTGTACAGCCACCGAAACAACACCGAGCCATGGGCTTTGAGACATGGACTCCACAAGACCTCTGAAGATACGTGTGTGGTATCGGAGACCAACACGTTAGGAACAGTTCCTTCTATGGATCTTCTATGGAACTAGACAGGTCAACCAGACACACACACACACACACACACACACACGCACATATAGATGAGTCTTAGGTGTCAGTGACCCTGTCTCCATTTCACTGGTTGCCTTTTCTTAGACTTGCACTTCACAAGACCTGCTCTCCTGGAGATGCTCTTACCCAGTCCACTAGCATTCACCATTTAGCCCAAGTCAAAGTCAGTCAGATCGTCACATTCGCCCATTTTTCCTGATTACAACACATACATTTCCAGAACTGACTGTTCACTTGATTTCTAATATATCCCATAATATATCCCATTACTTTGCAGGTGCCACTGTAACGAGATTGTTATTCATTTCACCTGTCTGTGGTTTTGTGGTTTTAATGTTATGTCTGATACGGTTTCCAAATAAGTAAGCTTATTTATTATAGCTAACATATTTTATTTTATAGTTTTAGGTAAATAATTAAAGTTCTGTTCAAAATAGACACATGACATGAACTTAATATCAACAGTTTAAATCATGTAAGTACATTTAAAAGCAGTGAAGTTTTTACTCTCACTTCTGACTGCTTGGACTTTACTTTTTTTACTGTTAGTAAAAGTTTGCCACATTACCTCTACTTTCAAAAAATGTTTTATTGTGTACCCACCCCTGCAAATGACATATGTGTTGTCAAGTTGTTCATAGACACTTTGCTCCAAATCACTTTTAAAATCCACTTAGAGAGAAAAATCACAAAGAGTAAAATTCATAATCACTCTGCTTTGTCAAAGATCACAACACCCAGAAGTTTATTATGATAATGATGATGATATTATTATTATTATTATTGTTATTATTATTATTATTATTATTATTAGTAGTAGTAGTAGTAGTAGTAGTAGTAGTATTAGTATTGTTATCATCATCATCATCATCTTTATTATTATTATTATTATTATTATTATTATTATTATTATTATTATTATTATTATTATTATGAGGAATAACTTTATACAGTTTCAATTTATACAAAATTTATTCATATTTTTTAAGTATATGTCGAAGAGAAGAATCACATATTGTCCGGTCTGTAAATATTCTCATTTTGAATACGACACATTTTAGGATTTCCAGGCTCTAAATGCAGAAGCGATAAGAGGAATCAAGTCTGGGTTGCTGATGCAATGAAGGAAATCATGAGATGTTCAAATCACTATTTTCAAGGTTTTCCAGACTTGGTCTTTGTTCACAGTATAGATTACATCATGTGATCCTGAAGGCAATACAACTGGGCAGATTGTGTTTATCTGTGAACTGTGATAAGACCACAGTGACACGGCCTCAGGGTCTGCGGTACAGCTCGATCCTGTCGACCGGTTACTTTGTTCTTATTGGAGCGCTGTAGGATCAAAAAAAAAAAAACTTTGGTGTTTAAATTATTTTATAAGTTGTAAGATTAAATAATATAATGTTTTGTAACTTACACCAAATAGCCATAACATTAACACCACAAAACTACTGACAGATGATGAGAATATTATTGATTATCTCATTACACTGACACATGTCACAGGGGTGGGATTTACCGTATTAGGCAGCAGGTGATCACTCGGTTCGTGAAGTTGATGTGTTGGAAGCAGGACAATAAAGCAAGCATAAACAATCTGAGTGACTTTAACAAGTGCTGAGTTTTGATGTCTAAAAGACAGAGCATCTCCTAAAGAGCAGGTCTGGTGTTAGTACGTGTCGTGTTAGAAGAGGTCCAAGGAAAGGCACTTGCTGAACCTGTGACATGGTCATTGGTGTCCAAGGTTCACTGCTGTGTGTGGGGGTGAAGACTTGACTGTCTGGTCTGATTCCACAGAAAAACCACAGATGGATCTGTTGGCAATGTCGTGGTTGCTGTTGCTAAAGGTTTCCTCGGCCTGAGCTTATTACATTACTAAACCCTACGTAATCATAATGATGTAACAGTATTTCTCTCTGTATATATTACTTTTGACTTCAAGTGCTTAGGAGTGTATTCAGCTTTAAATACCTGATTAAACTCAGGAAGGATTTTGGCACATGCTTGACGAGTTTTTGATGGTTTCCCAAATCTGGAACCTGCAGAAAACTTCATTTGTTTGTTATTATAAATACATAGAGAAAATCATTAGGGCTCCAAACACTACTTTGCACACAGCCTTTCTTTCAACCCCCGAATACTGATCATTGCCGAGCTTGCATATTTCTATTAGTGGGGTCCCTGTCAGAATCTGTTCAGTGCTTCTAATATTCCTATCTGTCTTTGGATTAAAATTCAAAGTAGGTGTGGCCTATACTTATAACCTGATTTCCAAAAATATAAACAAATAAGCCTGTTTTAGACCACTGTGACCCTTGACCTTTGAGTTAGTAAGGATGAACGTCCTTCTCTTATAGAGCCCCACAACTGTGGAACAGCCTTCCAATCAGTGTTCGGGACTCAGACACAGTCTCAGTCTTTAAGTCTAGGCTGAAGACGTATTTGTT
>JAOVVF010000008.1:22095449-22115579 GCA_028565595.1 Duopalatinus emarginatus | reverse complement strand
TATATATACACAGAGAGAGAGAGAGAGAGAGAGAGAGAGCACAAAAAGTAAGGTAATTTGTGTTTGGTAGATTATTTCTTTGTTGTATCGATGCTTCTTGTCAATAACTCTTATGCCGTTGGAAAGCCTGTTCATTCCTTTTTAAATGGAGCCACATTTGTAATGAACGTGTATTTGTGGGATGAGCAGCAGAGCCGAGTATGTCGGTTGCGCCCATGAAAAATTCGCCAAATCTTCTCTGCCAATGCCAAACGGCTCATTCTGCCATTGACTCGTTTGGTGTTTGGTGGACTGGATGATTGTTACCATAAGGTTTTTTTTTTGGTCACTTAGTATCAGTACGAGGCATTTGTTCGTTAGTGTCAGTGTCATTTGTTGTGCTTGTGTTTTTCTTGTTTTTATTGTCTTGTCATCACCGAGGGTTGGAGAGGAGCGAAATTTTGATTCCTCTGTATGTCTAGTACATGTGAAGAATTGACAATAAAGCAGACTTTGGCTTTGACTTTGACGTTTGGAGAAACAAGACATATTGGCAATTTAAAAATTTATTTATTTAACAGTTGGTTCGGAGGGTCAAAGTGTAGAAAATTTCCTTATTTTTTGTGCTATGTATATATATTTGTCCCACATGTGATTAGTGACATAATCACCAAGTTGTCTATCATACATGCTAACATATATAATGGGCACCTTTCTAGAGCACGCAGGGATGCAGCATTCCAGTGTCCTATCATCTCGAAGTAAAATGGACCAAGTATGGTACCTTGGTGAACCCTCAAGCCCAGATAGTAAACATCATGGAAACAATACAGACCAGCACCTTGGTAATTCCAAGCAAGTTCTCTAATATCCGAACCCTGCGACATACATCAGCAGGTTTTTTTGCTGATTAATATTGTTTGTTTTTCCAGCAGTCTCCCTCGTCCGGCGGTGGTGTCGTCTCCGTCATCAGCTCCGTGAGCTTCATTGACGTGTCCACGTCAGCCAGCCCAGGATTCAGAGCTCCGCCTACTATTAACGCAAAACTGCCTTCCGACTTCTTCTTCCCGTTCGTATGAACAGGGAGACGAGTAAGGGTCCCAGATGGAGGTAATTTCCAGCCTGATGTAATCGCAGAGGAATACTGTGGCAAAATTTGAGTTCCATGAATTGCAAATTTGGTTGATTTTATAAATCTGTAAATTGTAACAAAGATTTTGTATACTAATTTAATTGTTGCAGGTTATTATTCACACATTCAGACAGTATAACACCTCACTATACTATGGAAATGGCAAAACCCCAAACTCATACGAGTGTTCCTCTAACCGTAATCTGTGGCTGTGCATAGTCCTGTTGGGAGAGCCCGAACGTATCAAAGCAAATGCAAGACATAAACATGTGCAACTCGTCAGAAATGAGGCGCACATACCGTTTTCCTATCAGAGACGTTTGTAGGTGTACCAGGGGTCCCAGGAATGGCAGATAAACAAAAGCCATAGCATTAAAGAGTCACCACCAGACTATGTATTTTGCATTGGCTTGTCTGTTCCACTTCAGTGTATACAGTATATGTAAATGTAAATCATTATAAATGTCCCTTTATCAAACCATGAGGATTTTTAGACCTTTTTAAAAAGTATCATTATTTTATACTGTGTCTTGGATATTGTGTAAATAGTAAATTATTCTGTGTGAACTGTATATATTGCACTCAGATCCACATTTTGTAATAGTTTATTCTGTATGCATAATTTTCCAATAAAAATAAAAAATACTTGACTTCTGTACAGAATAATAGTTAAAGCAGATCATTTCACAGCAGGTTTAACAGAAGCTTAACAACTGAATTCTTAGAAATATATTAGTGCACATATTCTATCAAATAAGAAACAAGTTGGTTTCACAGCTTTGAAAGAAAAGCTAAAGAAAAAGCTCAAGTTCGATTCCATTTTTAAACATTATATGCTAATATAATCTGATACGCATGATGCATTTGTCACAGATGCTTTTAAATGATTAAGACTACCCATAATACAGTTGGGAACACAGTGCAAGGACAGGTATGATTTTGTACTCTGATAACTGAAACGGTCTGTCTCTCAATCTGTCTCTCATTTATACAAGTGTGGTTTTAATAGTACTTGTTGTGGACAAAATAGGATAAAAAATCCTTGGAGAGGGCAATCCCATGAACCATCACGGAATGAATCTTGACTTACAGACTTGGAGAACAACTTTGTAGCCAGCGCTATCACAGATGATGCGTTTTAAATTAACTGAGAACTGAGAAATGTGTTTTTCATGTGTTCCAGGTTCATAGTAAGTTATAAAGCATGGATTCCCCTGTTTGTCATTTGTCTCTTATATTTACTTGTATATTTACCTCTGTAACTGTATACAGTAAACCATACAGTCAGTGTTAGAAATTTAACAAGCTAATATGTTAAATTAATTTAAAGCAATTACTATAACTATAACTCTACTAGTAGTTTCGTTTACTGATGATGATGTGAGCAGACACGTCAAATTACGCTGACCCTAGGATTGAAGAGACTATACCAAATTTCCAAGTAGGAATTCTAAACTTTCTCCTAATCAGATGTCAGAAATTTCCCAGTGTCGAATTTTTGCTGAGTCTGTCATTTTTGCACTGTAATTCCAAACCTTAAGTAACAGTAATGATATGATGATTTATTATCAGCACATTCCTACTTGGGACGCATCTTCTTGGCCTTGTTATTTAAAAAGTCTCAGCAGCTCTAGAAATGGGCGACCAGATTATTAGTATAGCTAAAATTGATCACACGTAATTTTGGCTTGTAGCGTCGGTATTAAATACGGACATGGCACTCTGACCTGGATATTGTTAGTTTAGTATATTTCCCTTCCCTGATTCATATTCATAATGAAGGTTATGAGTTACAGCCATCAGTATTGGATGGAGTGCTGATTTAAGAGTGCTCTCAGCTTGCTGACTTCTTGCTCCTGTAAACAAAATCCAAAAATACATGTTAGTGCTTCTCCTCAGAGACATTTCAAGTCCCAGGGACACAAGATGTACATTACAGTGTGCACATACACTCTACAATTTGCGTCTTTTCGAATGTACAGTGGGTGGGGCTAAGCTTGCACATGCTACCAATGAGGAGAGTAATACCAAAAAGTAAAAGCGAACCTAGCATACAAAGCCTACTCTGCTCACTATACTAGAATGACTGAAAAAAAACATACAACTTTGATACTTAATTAAAAATGTACACAGAATAACCTGTGTTTTTTGTATTTATTTTTTTATGTTTGTATGTATGTATGTGTGTGTGTGTGTTGGAGAGAGGGCCACAGGCTAGTCAAGACAGAGGGAAAAAAACTCCTGTCCATATAGTTATGGTTTTTTTACACACAGGCATAAATACTACTGTCATTTATTAATGTATTTATTTATTTATAAGCACATCCCCCTGTCTGCAAGACTCCGCCCCTTTTGTGTCTGTATGTCTCAAGTCTTAACTGTCACTCACTCCTGTTAATATGCAGCTTCAGCGAAGGGGCTGAATGAGAGAGGACCTCTTGGTGATCGTTGTGATGTAAACATTACAACCTGTCATATCCCGGCCAGAAGATGGCCGGGATACCTGTCATATCCCGGCCAGAAGATGGCCGGGATATGACGGGTTAAAAACAGATTCTAGTGTGACTGGATTTAACCGATAAATCACTCTGATCTAAAGTAGAGATGACATTACTGACTCTAGCTGCTCCCTATAGAAATGAATGGAGTGAAAATTGTGCAATCTGTCCCTAATTTGACTTGACGGACTCTTGTGAGCCTTTCGATTTTCATGGCTGTAGCTCGAAAACTGACCGAGTTACAGCAGTTTGAAAAACTCCCCCATTCATTCCTATGGGAAATTTAAACATTTTAAACTTGAATTTTTTTTATTTTTAATTTCATAAATTTCACCAACACATAGCACAGGTTTCATCATGATTATCTATGCAATGGTGTTTGAACGGAGCCTGTATATTAAGCGCTTTGGGCTGTATTAATTGCGTAAATGTGCATAAGAAGAATAAAAAAAGGAAAACAGAAGAGGAATAACAATAGAATGCTTTTTGAAGCACTCTAATTCTGCCATGTATGATGCAACTTGTATACAGCAATGCTTTTAATATCAGGTGTATAAAGATGGGAAAACCTAGTGTTTTTAGTGTAAAATGGGACAATGGTAGTATTTCTACAGCTCTTGGTTGACATTTTATATCGGACAAAATTTGTAAAGCAAATTTTTCGGACACCCTGTACAACTGTATGTCATGGTAGTGTTGGTAGCCTGATTTTCAAATTCAGCTGGTGATAAAAATATTCATCAATTTTCCCATTGTTTAACACAATAATCCAATGTTTATAGACCTAGTCTCTGTCCACGACATTCATGATTACTGCAGAAAATCTTGGCACTGTTGCCTGAGATAAGATCAGAAACCCTGTTTATTTAGACAGATATAAAAATTGCAATAAATTAATCTCGACAGGTGGTGCCTTTAGAGATGGAACTGCATTTTCTTTGGAACAATTTGTAGTTATGTGTTAACAGCAGATACAAAAGACCAGTAACCAGAACTACTTTATACTCCACTGATCCAGCGATAGAAAGTTAAAGAAGATAAAAAAAATCATGAAAGCTGCTTTGGTTAGATCTTCTCTCATGTCTCATTAATAATTTACACGTTAACGCTTTCTCTGGTTCTAAACATGCACGTACAACCAGTTTGATAATTAACTGATGGCTTGAAACTGCAAAACTATGAATGTGATGTGGTCATCAGTCTGCCCAGAAACTCAAACACTCACCATTACTGTTTTGTGCTCTTGTAGCTCGATGATCTGATTATGCAGATGATCGTTTTCCACTTTCAGCTTGTGTACTTTGTGATTAGCTTGACTCTTCACGGACAACAAGATACCTAGAGGAAAGATAACACAGAAAAATAGGACATGAATGTAAAAGAGATGTGTGTGCAGATGAAGTTTGCCAAAAACAGAGGTGTGTCTCAGATGACAGATTTTTAGATCTGACGTCCTTCAGACCTATCACACCCATACGTGGTTCTTCCTCATTCTCTTGCCACAAAGGTGGAAGCCCACAGTTATATATGTTGTAGCATTTACAATTACCCTTTACAGGCCCAAACCTCTTCCTGTGCACAAATCAAGCTCCATGAAGACTCGGTTTCCCAATGTTCAAGTGAAAGAACTTCGATGTCCTGCACAGAGCCAAACATTTAACCTCGCTGTACATTTTTGTGGGTGGGATAAACTGGAACACCAAGTGTACCACAGGGTTCCTCGTCTAACCTCATCTGAGATGTTTAAGATGCACATGCGAGTGTTAGTGTCAGGTGTCCGCAAACATTTGGCCATAGAGGCAGAACCTCATATTGTTCCTGACAGTTTTTAGATCACTGGCTGTAATGCCTGAGCAGATGTCACCTGCTATTTCAAATAATCCCATCTGGATTTTTTTTATTATGGACTCGAGGTGTTGGTCCCATCTGGTTCATCAGTCAAGTCACACATAAATTTGATTGTGCACTGTACAGTCACCTGAAATCTAAGGCTGTCAGTGTTGGGTTTTTTTTCTCACACAGGGTCTGGGAAACAAACTGACCATCTGCTCTGATGTTCTGATTACATTTGTCTTAGTGTCTACCCTATTGACATTGCACTGTTGAAGACTTTTCTGGTGACTTAATGTTAGGTAACATGCAGTGATGTGCCATGTACATTTGACATTTGTTTTAAGACCGTACGGATTTATATCATCTGGGTACTAGATAGTCAAGGTGCACAACTGCACAAATTAAAAATAATTTTTTGAGTATACCATTAATGATCCTGGCCACCCTCCACAGCCTGAGAAGGATGAGCAGACCCATGCCATCAAATGCGTTCTCTTTGGAGATGTACACAACATCCAGGATGAAAGACACGATCACGACAATCCCGTCAAATACCTCAAACTTGTGGTGGAAAAACTCGAGCTGATACGCGTACAGCTTAAAGCCCAGCTCCACCATGAAGAAAGTGAGCAGTGCCAAGCTGAGGTAGTGAAACACCTGCAGGAGGACAAAAGAAGAACCACTGGTGAGGAGTTTCATTTCTGGTTATAAATCAAGACTATTTTGGGTCTATATTGAGTTTTGCTTCAGCTTACTTGTGGAGCGATGTGGTGCTCATCGACTTCAATTATAGACAGGTCTAAGAGCAGCTCACACAGGACGAATAAGGCATCCAAGATCACCAAGCACACGACAGCTATCTAGAACCCAAACAGATCATGTTCATACAGATCTACAGCAGAACTTAATTTCATATCTTTTAATGTCAGGAAAGACGCTGACAGTTCTCTCAAGGTGGTAGCTGTAGATCCTTTTGTGGATCTTTTGTGGAATTAGACCACATGGTCTAGCCTTCACACCCTACACACATAGTGAGCCTTGGACGCTTATGACCCACTTGTCCATCTCAATTCTGGTTCTGGGACATATTAGGCAGCAAGTGAATAGTCAGTTCTTAAAGTTGGCATGTTGGAAGCAGGAAAATGGGCAAGTGTAAGTTTGTACGACTGGATATTAGTAACAGCTAGAATGCCACCATCTCCAAAATAGCAGGTATTGAGGGGTGATGGAGTCAAAGCTGGTCAAACAGGTCAAAGCTGTTTTGACAGATGGTGATAATGGTCGGTTTATAAGATACACAGAAAGAAGCTAGACATTATGTCTAAACCAATCACAAACTGAAAGAGGTCTTAAAACAGAAAATTGCATCAAAGCATCTTTTTTTATTTCAAGTATGCTGCCAGCCTAACATCTAGCTTTAAGATTACAGCAGCAGCCGTCTTGGACAACCTGATCTACCACGGTAAAGTATGCATTATTTATAGAAAAACCTTAGAGTATTAAAAAGTATGAAATACATTATCTATATTTGCAGCATCATACTAATCCCATTTGAGATGCTAAACTCAAAGCCAAAAACAATTCTGGCATAACGTACATCAGTACTAATAATGGGTAACGCACCAATACCAACGCCAGCGTTTCAAGCCAATATTAGATTCATACATCGCAAATAAAAGTAATTATCTTAGTATATATTTTCTAGTCTATTGGGATATCTGTGTATGTGTGTACCCAAAAGTGAGTAAGATTCTGATTATGAAATATCATGTTAAGCCAAGCTAAAAGTTTTTGTTGCAGCTTCAGTACCTGAAATTTCTCCGTGCTGAAGAGACGTTTCAGAGCATCCCTGAACGTCAGCGTGGTGGCCGTTTGTTTTGCAGCCTCCAGGTCTTCATTACCTTTGTAAAGTTCTTCTTCATGCCACTTTGAACCAGTGTGGTCATCACCCACAGCCGTGAAAAACTTTAAAAAACGCACCATGGTCGATCCAATTCCCACTCGCCAACTAACAGATACAAAGCTCTGTATGAGGAAATAGATATTATCTTTAGTCAATTTTAGTCTCACTCTAATTAAGACTTTCAGCAATGTAAATAATGAAATGCAAAAATAGTCTCTTACCCAAAATATCAGTCTAGATCACAAACTCAACGTATAGAACAATTATTTTATGGACAAAGCCTGAAATAATTAATTGGTTTTACTGCATTAAAAACAGTTCTTTTCGACCAATCGTCACCCTAAAGTAAAAATTGTATCCTCTGCCAGTTTTAATGCCTTCGGTCTGTTTGGTTCTGTACTACTCTGAACAAAATAGGAGAAGCTAAAGCTTTCCCCACATTCATGTCACAATAAAATTACAAAATCTAGTTTAGAGATGCAACATAAACAATGCAACACAGGCCTTACTGCTTACTGACACATTTTAATTTAAAGTACAATACAGAGGGCTAAACAGCTTATCATCACCAGTTAGTACGACTACCAATACATCTCCACATTTATACACTTATCCAAAATGTCAGCTGGTCTTATTCTAATTTTCAGCTGTCTGATTTCTGCGATCCTTTGCCCACTGTAGCCTACAGATTCTTGTTTTAGATTGACAGGAATACAACCTGGTGTGGTCTTCTGTTGTAGCCTATTCTTCGTGCTTGTTAAGATTATTCAGGTTACTTCCTTCCTGTCAGCTCAAACCTGTCTCGACTGGGCTGATTTTCATAGTTCATTTAAAAATAATGGAAGCATCTCAGAATCATAAATGCAGTGGGTTTTTTTTACAGTGGACTCTGAGTAGCCTCAGAGATTTGTTAAAGCACATCCTAGGTCTGTGATGTGTTAAAAATGTTGTTACAGTAAAGGGAAATTTCAATTCATCATTATCAAAATCATTGTATTATTATTGCGCTTATACAACTTTTAGCTGGTTTGACATGTCACTTGAATAGAATGGATTTAAAATTTAACTTAAAAACAAGCCAGAATGGTGTGATCTGTTATCACTTACATTACAGCAGCTATAAACCATATAAACCAAATCATTCCCTCACTTTTTCTTGAAATATACAGCTTTTGTGCGATGGGACACAATGCTGGCCATCATTTAACAAATGAAGAAAGTGGATCACCACAGTGACAAGGCAAAATGACAAGGCAAAAGATTATCAGGTAGGCTGTTGAGAGATCTACATTATCATTAAAGGAGTTGCATGCATATCTGCCCAAGGTATGTTAATTCAAAAAGGGACGTTTGGTGCAAACATAATGGCACATCACCAAAAACACCATATCCAGGGTGAAGCATGGTGGTGTCAGCATCATGTTTAATGGCTGCTTTAGACAGAACTGGAATTTTTTTTTAAGATGGAAGGAATCATAGCTACAAATACTTTAACAGTTCTGCTTGTTTTTCACATTAAGATCTGATATCATTTATCTTAGTTTTATTTTTTTGTTATATTATTATAGACTTTTCCTATCCTCTGTAGATCTAACCAGTCATGTTCTTCACACTCTATTCTCTGTGCTTCAACTATATCTACAATCTTCCTTCCCATTTTTGGCCTTTCTCATCTTGAGTTGTCCTCACAGCTGCTTTAGTTCATCATTACTTACATTCCTATTTTTCTTTTGGGTAAGATACCAGATTTTTTTAATTGATGCATGTGGTTTGTTATTGGGAAAGGAAGCAACAGTCAAAGGAGGAACCACAATGTTGTCAGAAATGCAAGCTGTTAGTCCATCAACATACACACAACATTGTACACCAATTACCTTCCAGTGTGTTACTTAAACCAACCATAAAATCAACTTCTGGTAACCACTTCCTCATTGTGCTGGTGTTCCGAAATGCTGCTGAGCTTATTCAGGGGGATGTAGTATAGTCTGCCCCATCATCCGGAGATGATCCTGATGTTGGCCCAGACATACGTGTCTGGAATCCAAGGTATTCCAAGCAGTGATACACTATATCCCGTATTGCTCACAGAAGCACTAGCAACATGTGTCCATAAGCTCATGGCTGCAGAAATGGACAAATAGCGCTTTTATCCTCTACGGTGTTACATCACTTTCTGACATTGCATAAGCAGATGGGTCAGCTGGCTTTCCATGATAGCTCTCTCCCTCCATGGTTGGTAGCTGTTGTGTGGTAAATGTTCTTTTGGATCAGTAACAGTTTCTTATATATTTGTAGGTTGTCCATCAACAAGCATGAAGTAAGGTGATGTGAATGGGCTTCTATTCTGACCACTGTTTAGTGAAAAAGACATCCACATTTGACCCATCCATGCAATTAAAAACACACCAGTGAACACACACTAGAAGCAGTGAGCACACATGCCAAGAGCATTGGGCAGCCCCTTTCCGCTTTGCCCTGGGAGCAGTTGGGGGTTAGGTCGCTTGCTCAAGGGAACCCCATCCGAGTCTTGCCGGGCCGGGGATCAAATCGGTGCAGGGGTACAGTTGATACAAATGGTGGTATTTAGAATGGGATGCCTGTAAGCTAAAGCTATGGCAGATACTTGTGACAATGAGCAGAAAGATGTGACCCTTATGTCTTGCCAATATGTGTCTTGCAACTCCATTACAGAGCTAAAGAATGAAAGTTTAAACAACATACGTCATGAGATTTGTTTATTTTTAAATATTTTTGCCCATTATAATACAAAAGCCACAGTTACTACTGCCATCTTCCAAAAATGAAATCAAAGACTGCTTTGTCATAAGACATGGTTTCATTTACAGTCGTCCCTCACATGGTTTCTATTTGTTTATATGGAAATTACCTTCTATTATGTCCAGGATTACCTAATTTCCCCACAATGACCATAGCAAATTTAAGGTATCTATGAAGCAATCTATAATTTTTTTTTTTTTTTACCATTTCTCTCGCGTTTTCTTGGGGGTTTTTTTATATTTAATTAAAGTATCCACATCGGAGCAATGGTTGCAGTAGAGGTGGTCTTAAATAAAAACCATACCCAGTGTAGTTCATCCTAAACATGCACAAGCAGAATTTCAACCTAGGATAAAAAGCAACATTTTGGTAACTACAGCCAGGATTATTGTGTATAAGTCGGTAAACTACTCATTGACCAATGTGCTTGCACACACTGAGGAATTTGACCATGCACTAAACCTATTCACAACCAAACACATAAGTGCACACACACACACACACCCCCCTTAGGGATAACAGACTTGCCCAGAGTGGTAGGCAACCCTATCGACTGTGTCTGGGGGCATTTGAGGGATTAAGTGTCTTGCTCATAGGCACTTCAGACGTGTCATGTCAGTTCTAGGGATTGAACTGGTTCCTCAACCTGTTGCTTAACCACAAGCCACGGCTGTTTTTGTTAAGGTGTGTTTGCCATTTATTTATGAACTTGTAGTTTCATTTAAGTTTCTCACACCTAAGAATTTTTTTTTACACTTGAACTTTCTATAGTTAGCACTCAAACAAGGATTACACATTACAAAATAATCATTAAATACAAACTGATAGTAATTTTAACCAGTGTTATGAAGTGGACAATATATTCTATGTTGCCTGTGAGTGAAAAATTCGTGTAGTTGCATGTTTTTACCTCAGGTTTTTGTTTTCTTTCACACGATGTTACTCAGGTGTGGTCTGGTTTTCTTTTTGACAACAAAAAAAAGAACTTTCTTAGACTTAAAAGTACACTTTAAATTATTTAGTTTTTATAATACACCTAAAAATGATATGATCCTGTATTTGAGAAGTGACCCTGATTAGATGTTGATGTGTTGTGTTGATTTCTACCTGTAATTCTGTTCATTTATATAAAGACCAAATCTCTTACAAAATCCTTAAGGCATTAGTTAACTAATTTAACAACTCCTAATTATTTTCACTTCAGATTTTAAAGCGTAACTCCACGAAGAAAAAAAGCTGCGACATTTTCTCACCTGTCTCACTGTTTATTTAAGAAAACACCACACACACAGTTTAAAGCCGTTAAACTGGCGGTTATTTTTTAAATTTAAAATAACGAGCTCGTGCAACGTGACCTCGCGCACGGGACTTCAGTAACTAATAGACTTGGCTGAAGACGCTACGCACGCGCTGAAGTGTAATTTTTCCAAACCAAGAATCAAAGTCTGGTCGTTAACCAGCGGTTAGCTCGTGACCTCTTTTTCACACTACTTCACTCCGTCCATACAGACTTATTATTTTACTGCCTGCAATTCAAATTAAATGACCGCATGACAGCCGTTTTAAAAGACAGAATCCATAATGAAAATACAAAAACAACCCGTGTCCTGTATCAGTCTGGAAAACTTTCATCTGGGGCTTTAGGACATCCTAATATATTACATAAGGCAACCTAGACAAAATACCTTAATGCCGGATGTCCGGTTGGTTCATTTACCGCCGAGGTCCCGACTGAAAGCCTGTAAAGATGTTTTCTCCAGATAAACCTCTCCATGTGTTGGGATAAAACTTTAACACTCCTTGAAACCCCGCCTCTGTTGTGATTGCCTGACTGATCTAGGAACAGCGCCAGATACACTCAGAAGTAAATAATACAGTATCATATCACACACACACACACACACATGGACAATGCCAGAAGTCATAGCACAGCAGTATATAAATTGGTCATGAAAAGGTACCTCAGGAGACAGCTTGCGAATGCCAGAACCTGTATAAATTGTGAGGTGTTATCTTGTGAGAGAAGCTGAACACTGGCCAGCATGCTCATGCCAAGGTGATGCAAATTACTGTTGTTCGAATGAGGCACGACAGTGTAAGCATTCCATTTGTCGTGTCGTGTCATGATGACTAAATGACAACACCAGACAGCTCCTCACCTGGGCTTGTCAGGTCTCTAACTGGACACTAGAAGACTGGCAACATGTGGCATGGTCCTTATGAGTCACATGAGTACTAATGGTTTTGGGGTTTCTGTGTGGTGCAGACCTCATGAAACCATGGACTCCAGTTGTCAACAAGGCACTGTGCATTGGGCTGGTGGTGGTTCCATACTGGTTTTTGGGAGTGTTGTCATAGCATGGGTTGGATCCACTGGTCTGCTGAGCTCACTGAGCTGTGGGTGGATATTCAAACAATATAGATCAGCCTCCCTCTAGACATCCTCGGTCTAGTTGTGGAATTGATGATATGTCAAGATGATGCACTTTGCTGGGCAAAAGCACAATACTAGTTCCTGTCCCATGACTTTTGGCATGTCTGTGGATATACTGTAGAATAACTCAAATTATATCATTTTTTATATGTAAGTACTAGAAAACCTGGAAAGTGGTGAAAACAAATTGTTTTCAGTTTTTTTATTGTTAATTTTGGGAAACTGTTCCATTTAGTGCAGTTATGCCAGTGAAATCCTCACTGATCAACGTTCCTGGAAGTCCTGAAATTGTTATTTCTAGCATTTGTAACATATAAACCCTGATTGACCATATTTTTATCATAACCTTGTGCAAAGTCAGGCTGTCAGTCTTTGTCTTATTGGCTCAGTTTGTCAGGGTCATGGTTTGGCCAAAGCCCACCCAGAATCACTGGGCACAAGGCAGGAATACCCCTTGGACAGGGCTCCAGTCTATTGCAGGGTACCATACATACAGCCATTCACTCACATACTCACACCTAGGGCAATTTAGCATACCCAATTTACCTACCCTTGGAGAGAACCGGAGCACCTGGCAAAAACCCACACAGAAATGGAGAGAACAAACTTAAAAAGCCATTATATTTTTATGTCGACTTTTTCCTTTTGTATCTCAGCCTGGGTGTGAAAGTTGAGATGTAAACATGACATGTGCTGCCAAAGAGTTTCCACATGATAAACAAAACTCCAGTTTCCTGATGTCACTTTTAAATAGTCAGTTCAGTGAATTGAAGTGTTTTGTTTTAACCCATTATACAGCTTCAGTGTCTGTGAAACTCATCAGTTTTTACATGTTGTAATGTTTGTTATTGTGTGCGTTTATCAGTCTTATGGTTTTCAATTCGGTTCATTTATTCCGTTTGGTCTCTGTCCTGTCGTGCTTTTTAATCAGATGAACATTGAGCGTCACCTGTGGAACCTGTCACCGCATCTCTGCCTGCATTAGAGCAGGAACGTATCGATCCAAGTTCTGACATGCCATCAGCTTCATCTCCAGAAATTGTCATTGTGGAGGCTTTTGCTGCTTCTGTGACAGAAAGAGTGTACTGGATAAGGTAGAAGAATCACACAGCATTTTGATTCCATTATTATTTACAGAAACACAGTGACCTAGTTGTTTACATTTTGTAATATTCAACAATATGTAGTATATACAGAACTTTGCATTTGACCCATCAGTGAAGTAAAACACACACACACACGTAGGCACTAGTGAACACACACTAGGGGGCAGTAAGCACACATGCCCAGGTGAGCATGTCTCTTATCTGCAGCAGTTTGCAGTTAGGTGCCTTGCTCAAGGGCACCCCAGTCGAGTCTTGTCAGTTGCAGGGATCTAACCTGGGACCTTCTGGTCACATGGTTGGTTTCTTATCCATGAGTCTACATGAAGTGGCATTGTGGAGGCTCCTGCAACCACACCTGAGGCACAGCCTATGCATTGATGAGGCATTTTCACTTCTGGCTGCTTCACAGCCTCCAGAAAGTGGTATTTTGGAGGCTTTGAAAACCTTGAAAGGTTGAAGCCTGCATCAGAGCAGGAATGAGTCAGCCCAAATGATGAGACACCTTAACCTCTGGCTGCTCTACAGCCTCCAGTATTTGACATAGTGGAGACTTCAACTGTGGACAAGATAGAACAACCACACACATTTATTTTTAATTAGCATTTTGTAAAATTAATTTAATTACTATTATAATGGGAAGTAAAACCATTTCTGCTGTTAATGTTTGTGTGCTCTTCTCCAAATCGTCAGAAGAAAAGTGACACAGGCGAGCAGGTCCGATTAGGGAAATGTAGCACAGGAAGGAAAAGAATGTGAGCAAATCAACAGAGAACAAAGGAAACAAAGTAGAACAGTCACAAAGAGTTTTTATGCTGATGCTACTTACTGAAACACACAGAACTTGTTTTGGTTTATCTCGAGGTGGTTAATATAGTGCTGTGATTCTGATGGTACTTTTACTTCAGTGTAATTTAGAAGCATTAACTTTGGGAAATTTGTCAGATTTTGACATAACTGGGAGGCTTTTGCATCCTTCTGCTGCCCCTGTGTCAGAAGGAAACAGTGAACTGGACAAGGTCGAACAATCACACAGCATTCTTTATTCCATTTTTATTTACAGGAACCTTTTTAACTCCCAAAAAGTAAATTAGCTACTTTAAAAGGTTTTGGTTCAATTGTTTTTTTTTTGTACTGTTGATTTATTGTTATTTGGAAAGATTTTCATGGACCTACGTGTTGTTCTCCCAGGCCCAATCTCAGAAAAAGCCCTCCAAACGAGTCTTCCACCGGCCAACTTTCAAACAGAAAAATAGGCAACATGTCTCAACATCACTGGCAATGTCTAATCCTCATGTAGTCTTAAATAAACACGGTATTAAATACTACAATGCTTATTTAATTTTATTTCTGCATATTTTAATATACATTAAATAACGCTTTAAAATGGTACAAAGCATACATGTTATGGTTTAAAATAATTATTTTAAGAAAAACACCCAAAACATAATGAGGTCAAAATGTCCTGGACCCTAAAATACTTATCCTTGGCTCCCAAGTGGTGCAACATAAAAGTTGCAAGTCTCAATCCCAGGATGATGTTACAGCTGTCTGTAACCAGGAGTCTAGAGAACAGAACTGGCTGTGTAGGGTGGCATGCACTGTCTTCTCTGTTAATCAAAGCGATTCTAGCCAACCGAGGGCATCTATGAGCTCATGCATACAGACGTGGGCAAGAGTGCTGTCCTCAGAGTGAGTTACACCACCCCCCTGACAGTGCATGAACAAGCAGCTCGAAGAGAAGCGGTGGCTGGCTACATGTGACATGGAGGAATCATGTGATATAGCCTTCGTCCTCCCTGGTTCAAGGCTGTCATATCATAGGGAAGAATTGTCGGATTTAGGATATCTAAATTAAAGAGAAATCAGTGGAAAAGCCTATATTTAATTTATACAATTATACTCTTTTATGCATCCCATTCACAGTGCATTAAACATATTTAATTGTCTTACAAAATAGAAATTTACAGCTGTATTTGTATACTTTCAAAGTGAAATTATATTTTCAAGGGTATCAGCAACAAAAAAATATTTTACAGTTTAATGTCTGCCTTGATAACGCTTTAAGAAGAAATTTTATTTATGTTTTTATACAAAAACATTTATTTTCTAACAACTTATCCAAATAATTAACAAGTAAACGATATACCTTAAATTATAATGGTTATTTTATTTTTCCTTTAATTAAGTATGTATCCAGCTGAGATTACTTTAGTTGCAATCACTTCCAGATTGTGGAAAAGAGATTGAGGCAGATAATCGCATCTTGTTTAATGCAGTCAACTACAGGATTTGTCTAGTGTTCTGGCTGTGAGGAACAGATAAAAATGACAAAATGTCCACTGCAGATACGTCCCAGGGCACTCCAGTTGTCGAAGGTAAAGAAGTAAAATCGAGAAAACTCCAAATCGTACTGTGTAAAAATAAAGAAAAGGTTTAATTATTGCAGTATCATCCAGGATCAACTAATCTTGATTGAACTGACCAGTAAGAATCTGGCAAAGTGCTTCTTAGGACATGGTCTTGGTAATGCACGCTGTGATTGGCTCAAAACAGGAGAACAGACCAAAAGTGTTTACATAATGGAGTAAAAGGTTTTCTTTAAGTAATATTTACTCAAATTGTTTGCATGGAAACTAATTATGAGCTACAGTGTAGGTGTGAATATGTGTAGGAATGTGTGTGTTAGTGGTCTACAGTCACACTCAAGAAGTATTTCTGTCTCAGGCCCAGTGTTCCTGGGCTAAGCTCCAGATCCAACACAACCCAGACCAGGATAAGCAGTTACGGGAAGTCAGTGATTTAGCATGTGAGTGGTGGGTTGTTGTTTTTTTTTATACTTTTTTTGTTTGGTCATTTTGTCCTTTAGAGGGTGCTGTGTGTCTGTTCAGCTCTATGTGCCTCTCAAAATATGTAACATAAATGAAAATGGATTGGTGCTACAGGTAGTGCTCCAGGGATCTGGAGTTGTAGGTTCAATCCTCACTCTGGTCTTTGTCTGTGAGGAGCTCATTGTGTTCTCCACATGTCCAAGTTGGTTTCCTCCAATCTCCTGAAAAACACACATGGTAGGCGAATAGGACAAGCTAACCATGACCCTGACAGATGATCTGGATAACAGAATGATTGACTAAATTTTATTACATTGTTAAATCCAGGCATCAAGGTACAAACACTTTCAATAGGATGAGACCCCCGAGGGAACATCTACACCATTAGCTTGTGTATTTCACCTGGGAAAAATGACTGCATGGACATATACTTTTTTTTAAAAAAGTACACAGTCGAACTACTGTGGTATCTTTTTAGGATTCATTTGCTTGTCCAGATTTTTCTGAGGGACAAGCACCGCTAACAAACTAAAGGTAGGTTTCATCTACTAGTTTAACACTGTAACATAACCACCATGACAGGTCACCAGATCTCAACGTTAGCGAACACATCTGAGATGCCATGCAACACACTGTGGAACATGGAAATCCTACACCTCGGAGTACAACAGTATTGTGGAGCGTTCTGCGGGAAGTGTTTATTGCCTACGGAATATTTCCGCAAACTCATGGAGTCCATGCCCTGTGGAGGACCTACCAAGTATTAGACTAGTCTACCAGTTTTTTTCTGCCACTTCAGTGTATACTTGTCATTTAAAAAGATTGAGAGGGCTGGTGCTGATTATCACAGCAGCAGGAAGAACTGCAACTACATTTGTGTGTGTAATTTTCGACTGTGTATTGTTTAAATTCTCAAACTATTGCTTGAAATCATTCTGAAATTAGAGAACATACACCTCTGGAGATAATCATTGATTTCTCCTTTTAGCCATCAGCACATGCTCAGATGAATGGGCCTGAGTGTTCACTGTGTGGTATGAATGGGGTGTACAGAGACCGATCCCCCACTCATCCCCCCACCGTCTCGTCTCCTCTCCTTTTCACACACAGCTGGACTTAATGAGAGTATAAAACTCTGAATCAGCCTCTGTTCAGGCTAACGTCCTCCACTAGACGCCACTAGAAAAAATATTCCCTGTGTCCAAAATGGTGCTTATTCCCTATATATGACAAAATGGATTATGGGCTTTTGGTAACCTCTTGCAATGCATTGTGGGCATTAATGATTCTACTAAATAATGTACTTTTGAACATGTATATTAATGGGAAATAGTTCAGTATGTAATTAATAGGTTGTAGTCTTGATGTCTATATTTGTACTGTATAATTGTAGCAATGTATTTCTGATCAGATGAGTTAGGAAGAAAACATTTGGAGATGTGGTGTTACAGGAAAATATTCAAGGTATGCATAGGCTTAATGCAACAGTAATTGGCCAACGTTACCATTTTATAATTAATAAAGAACACTGAATACTTTTTATCCATTTATCGTTGCATTGAGCAAGGCACCTAACGCCCAACTGCTCCCTGGTCACCATGGGTAAAGTTGCCCACTGCTCCAGGAGATTGTGCTCACTCCCCCCTAGTGTGGGCATTCACTAGTGAGTGTTTTACTGTGTGCATGGATTAAATGTGAAGGTCAAATTCCTCTGTGTGCAAGCAGCATAGGTCAATGAGTGGTTCACTCACTTTATCACCTACTCTATAGAGGCTTAAATATTTGTTAATGTATTAGTCTCCCTTTTGTCAATGAATAAGACAAAAAAAACAGAATATGTGAGTGAGAAAACCTCCATCCTGAAGAATTTCCAGTGGCAGAACAGTTAGTTAGAGCTTTACCACTGACTGAGACAAAGCGCTGGCACTGGAGACTCCTTATGAAAAGTGACTCCTTACAGAAAACGACACTACACTATATCAGTAATTACATGTATATTTAAAAAAAAAATCTCTTTATGTTACTACAAAGTGAGAACGCCAGTGCCGGAATCTTAAATCTTGAAAAACTGGTACACCAGTCTAATACTTGGTAGGTCCCCTACGGGGCATGGACTTGCAAAGATATTCCGTAAGCAGCAAACACCATACTTCCTGCAGAACGCTCCACAATTCCGAGGTATAATTTCTGCATTCCGCAGCACCTTGCATCGCATCCCAGATGTGTTTGATACCTGGTGTTTTGAGATCTGGCGACTTATGGAAATGGCAAAACCCCAAACTCAGATGAGTGCGTGGTGGCGCATCATCCTGCTGGAAGATGCCAAACCCATCAGAATAAACACAGGACATGAAAGGAGGGACACATAGCCTTGACCTGTCACAGACGTTTGTAAACGTACCAGGGGTCACATGGAATTCCAAACCTGCACCATTACGGAACCACCACCAGCCTACGTAGGCTCATCCGCTGTCACGTCAGAGTAAACCTTACAGCCAAAACTCATTTCTGAGCTGGCGTTCTGGTAAACGAATCAACACCTCCTGAGTTATTGGTCTTACTTCTGTGTAAACCTCCCCGCGTTTGCTTGTTTTCTCTGTGTAACGACGGAGGTGGACGTGTCAGCGTGAGGCTCTTTATGTTTGAACAAAAACACAGAGGGAAAAAAAACCACGTGACTGATTGACTGAAGCTTTAAAACTGAATTCTCACTTCCCTGCTGGGAGCTTTTCAGTTGGCAGAAGTGTTTTTTCTGAGGTACAGAGCTGAAAAGGTTTATAAACACGCGTTACAGACACACTATATGGAGGGCAAGGTGATCGAGGTCAGTTATGGGTTACTGATACGTGTTGAATTGAACAAAGTATGAGTTCATTTAACAGTGTAGGAGTTCGTTAATCAGTGTAAGTGTTTGGGGTTTGTTGTTTTTAACCTTTTTGTTTACTTTTAAGGAGATTAGCATGCTAATCCTTTGTGTTAACTAATAGTCCAGACTAATCCTGGGGCTAGCATCGTATCCATGACTGAACATCTATTTACTTTACATGAAGGACATTTCTACTTTACTTTATTTTCTTTATTTACTTTAGAAAACAAATCACTGAAATATTGATATTATCTTATAACTCAAGGTATCATCACAATGATTTACCACACACACATACAGCCAGTCTAAACCAGTTGCTATAGTGACCAATTAAATGAAAGAAGTTGGCTTGTCCATGACATGCTAACAAACTGAACAGAAGCAGAAAACACACACACACACACACACATTCAGTCAGTTTCTCCTCATATTAAACATTTCATGGCATTCTGACAACTTTAGTGGACATTTACACTCTGTGTGTTGTTAATTTCTGGCTGTTTTCCCAAGAAAACCAGGAGGGTTTTAGCTGGAGAGGAGGAGTGGAGCTGGACAGGGTTGCCAGATTGATCAAAACAAATCCCAACAAACTTCATCCTCTAAAGCAGGAGTGTCAAACTCAAATACACAGTGGGCCAAAATTTAAAATTAAACAAAGCCGCGGGCCAACATTGAACAAATGAACCTTTTAATATAGACCCATATAAGTTTTGCTTTAACATTGAATATGGAACAAGCAACGCTTATATAACTTAATATTGCAGACATGCAAA
>JAOVVF010000008.1:22039050-22058506 GCA_028565595.1 Duopalatinus emarginatus | reverse complement strand
TCATCTAATTCATGGTTTCTACATCTGTCCATTATGGTGTATTGTAGACTGTCCATGTCCATGGTGGGTCAGATGATTTTAACAAGTCAGGTTTCTGATCTATATGGACTGCAAATAAATTCTCTAATTCCTCTGAATCTCATTAGTTAGACTAAAATCTCTGTATATAAAAAAAGAAAATTTGATCCACTCAGCTGTCCTGTCCTCTGAGGCTGGGAAACGATGCCATGATGTGTGTCGGTCTGTTCACTCGACAGCATGTAGGTTATATTAACTTTGACTTAATGCTGATGCGTCTGTGACTCGTAACTAATGAATAAACAAAAAAAATGGCACCGCTTTACACAAATGTCGTTCTCAAGCTGTGGCAGAGATACTTGCCCGGTGGGTGGAGATCTTCAGATAAAGGGGTGGTATTATTCTAATGAGGCCCCGTGTGACATCACAAACAACACAATATCTGAACGGCTTGCTGAATCCTATGTTTTTGTATCTAGGCATCTGAAACAAGAGTCACGGTGTTGTCTTATAGCACAGTTTGAGAGTTGGTAGGGACTCTACAAGATCTGAAAAGGTGTGTTTATGTATATGATATGTCCCTGTTCACAATGATTCGTGGCATAACAATGATTTTTCTGTCAAAATGACTCGAGCAGTTTACAGAAATCCAACTAATTAGTCCTTACGTTCTGTTCGGGGGGAACAAAACATATCTGCTGTTCTGTGTTGTTCTGTTTCCCCTGTCTTGTTGTTATGAAGGGACTCTGGGGATCTGTGTGAGTCTGGATTGTTTATATCGATTATGACTGAGAGGAACAGGATATCGATGTTCAAATCCACACGTCTGTCTGTTTCAGGAAAGAAAGTGTTTTATCCGATTCTGTTCAGCCAGTACAATCCGGCAGTGATTTATGGAGGCAGCGATCACGTCCCGCCTGTGGAGCAACAGCTGGTAACGAACCTCGCTTTAATCAACACGCTGTTAATTTTTTCACAGAATTGGATTGTTATGGATGTGTTTTTTTAGCTGTTACAACTCAGAGTAGGAACCGTCGATCCGTTTATATCCTCCAACAAGCTGTACATTTTTCTGTCTGTTGTTCTGCCATCTCAGTATGTCCATCTGTCTGTCTTTCTATTCTGCCAGAAGAGTGCCAGAAAAACTGGTACATACAAGCCTATGCAAAATACAAGCCTATGGCTTTATAATGGTGTGAGGTTTGTTTAGCTGGTATATAACGGGACCCCTGGTACATCTACAGACATCTCTGACAGGGTGTCTCCTTTCTGAGCAGCTACACTACTTCATATCCTAAATTCATTCTGATGGGTTTGACCTCTGACCTCCAACAGGACAATGCACCACCTTACACGTCTACACTGTTCAAAGGAGAAGGAACTTTTAAAGGTTCTTCAGTTTGAAACTGTAGAAGAACCTCTCAAAGTGCTCAAACCTTCTCAGTTACATCCAAATAAAGATCTTTTAGGAACCTTAATTCTGATGGGTTCTTTAAGGAACCTGATTTTATACTGAGGAAGTTCTTTCAGGCCCCTCTGTGAGCATTATGAACGTTTGCGTTCTTTGAGAAACGTATGAGGTTCTTCAAGGAACTACAAATTTTTACAGACACCAAATTACGGTTTAGAGGAACACTGGGGGTTTGCCATTCCCACCGGTCACCAGATGTCAACATTGTCAAACACATCTACATTTACATTTAAGGCATTTAGCAGATGCTTTTATCCAAAACGATCTACAAAAGTGCTTTGTCGTTTACTTTGAATATCCAGAGCTAGTGCAGATAGACCAGGATTTAAGTACTAGAAGCCAGGATACTGTCAGAAATGAGCCGTACAGTATTAAATATAAAACTCACAACATGTCCAAAAACCTAAAAGTAGGGCTGTGTGATATGACCAAAGTTTCATATCCCGATATAGGTCAATTCATATTCTGATAATGATACATATCACGATTTTCTGTAAATTCAGTGAATAAAAAAAATTAAAATGAAAATAAAAAGGATTTCTATACGTTCAATTATACAAAATCAAACTATTGAAGACATTTTCTCTTGTATGGTGTGCCGCAGGAAAACTCTTTCAACGTCTTGGTTTGCAGCTAAAAAAGTTTTACGTGCCTCCAGTTGCCTTGACAAGGGACTCATAGACACAACAGGCACTGCTCGATTAAATTCTGTCGAAACAGATGTGTCTTCAGTCGACGTTTAAGGACGCATAGTGATTCTGCTTTACAGACATTCAGGGGAACTTCATTCCACCACCTTGGTGCCAGGACAGAGAAAAGTCTGCCATTTGCCTCCTATGTATGTCTTAAATGATGGAGGGTCTCATCCTGGGATCTGAGATACCATGTGACGTGCTGTGGAGGACTGAAATCCTCAGAATATAACAGAATTGTGGACCTTTCTGCAGGAACTATGGTGTTTGTTGCCTACAGAATATTTCCACAAGCTTGTGAGGTCCATGCCCCGTCAGAGACCTACCAAGTATTAGACTGGTGTACCAATGTTCCTGGCACTTGATTGTACCTGACTGTCTCTCCTTCATCTCCTTCATTACAGTGTACACAGAACGTTGTTACACACGTATAGAAAGTTCTAATCATGTGGCTTTATTAGTGTGTGTGTAGCATTAGACCATGCCGAGACACCCAGGATGAGCATGTCGGTGTGTGTGTGTGTGTATGATGTTTCCTGTGCAGGTGATTAAGAAAGACACCGGCTTCTGGCGGGACTTTGGTTTCGGGATGACCTGTCAGTACAGATCCGACTTCGTCAACATAGGTGAGCGTGAACCTGAACACGACACACACCTCCTCCTTTCTTAGCGTGTGCTGGATTGAATCATCATCATCATGCATGATGCATGAAGACGTCATGTGGGACAGCTCTGCTGCGGAGCTATCCGATCAGATCAGCTCCTTTCAGTCTTTTGAACAAGATGTTCTCGGTTTTGTACCAGAAATCATATTAGATTGTTAATCATACAGGGTGTAGCAACGATACAGATCATACCATAACATTAAAACCACCAACCAAAACAGCTCTGACTCACCAAGGCAAGAAGGTGTTTTGTGGTATATGGGACCAAAACATTAGCAACAGATCCTTCTGTAGGATCGGACCACACAACAATGAGCCTTGGGCTTCCTGTCACTGGGTCATTGGTTGTCACTTGCATGGCGCCTGGGGAGCAGTTGGTGGAATTAGGTGCCTTGCTTAAGGGCACCTCAGTCATGTCTTGGCCTGTGCAGAGATTGAACCTGGGACTTTCTGGTCATGTGATCAGGTTCCCTAACAACCCTAACCACAGCTGCCCTTACAAGAACGGCTGTTTTGAAGACCTAGTCACCTAATCATCACAATTTGACCCTCATCAGACTCCTTATGCTTGCCTATTTTTCCTGTTTCTATTACATCAACTTTAAGTACTGACTGTTTACTTGCTGCCTAATATATCCTATCCACTGACAGGTCCCAGTGTAACAGGATAATCAAGGTTAATTTCCGGCACCGGTCAGTGGTTTAGTGGTTTGTTGTTATGAATGTAATTACTTTAGTAATGTGTAGCTGATTAATGAAACTTTGCTTGACGTCCATTTGGAAAATACCATTTTGGCTTCATGTCATTGCTAAAAATCGGTCCTTAATATGCAGTAACGTAAGCCAAGTGGTTCTCAGACTGGGGGCCACGGACCCCCCCAGGGGGCTTGCAGAAAAGCATTAAAGGTTGTGTTTCTTTTTTTATAATGTCCATTTATCATTACCATATTTAGACATGACTTAAAACGTGATCCATGATTTAAAAAAAGAATTATTATTTAAAAATAATTTTCCTGTGTTGTAATGGCTAGTGGCCGTTACATGCTTGGAATGCTTGGAAAATGAGATGAACTGTTGGAATTATCAAGCGATCGTTCTCTCAAAAATGAAATGTAAACAGCGCACTTTAGCAGAATTTTGCGCCACCGCTGGGAATAAGTACACGGAATGATGTTCAGGCTGTGAGGATACTGTTGCCTTTCACAACAACATATCTTTGCGAGACAACTTTCTCAACCACGACGGCATTAAAAACAAAGTACAGAGCTCGACTTGATGTGGAGGATGACTTGAGGGTTGAAAAAATGTGTAGGATATCTTCTAAGTATACAAATGTCTGCTATGTTTGTTTGTTTGTTTGTTTGTTTGTTTGTTTGTTTGGGGGGGAGGGCTGAAAGTGGCACTTAGTGTCCACACAGGGGGCCCCATATTAAAAAAAAAAGTTGATGTAATCAGTGGACTGAAGTGACTACTTCAACGCAGGCGTGTCCGTTCCTGATCATGTCAGAATCAGAATCAGAAATTCTCTATTAATAAACAATCAACACAGAACCAACAAATACGTATTATTATGTCTAACCAAACAGCGCACTACACACAACACACAACACACTGCCATCACACATATCCTGTTTGCTGATGACTGTATTCTCTGCCTTGTCTGTACAGGCGGCTTCGATGTGGATATTAAAGGGTGGGGCGGTGAAGATGTGCACCTCTACAGGAAGTACCTGCACAGCAACCTGCAGGTCATCCGCTCTCCGTCTCGCGGCCTTTTCCACCTGTGGCACGAGAAGCGCTGTGCCGACGAGCTGCTGCCCGAGCAGTACAAGATGTGCATGCAGAGCAAAGCCATGAACGAGGCGTCGCACGGGCAGCTGGGAATGCTGCTCTTCCGACACGAGATCGAGGCTCACCTGCGCAGACAGAAGCAGCGCGGCGCCGCCAAGAAAGCCTGAAGCGTGATGAAATCACCGTGGTGATTTAGAGGCACTTAAAAAAACTATCACGCGTGCACAGTGTGTGAACAACACGACCTTCTGCTTCAGCACAGTTTTAATATGCACCTTCTGACTTTACCTGTTGAACAGGAAGTGACGATCGCTTGGACAGGAACGCACTAACGAACAGGGTATTTCCATGAATCTTGTGACATCGGAAGACGTATCACTCGGGTAGTCGAGTGGTTAAAGGGTTAACGATGCTGTTGCTAGGCAACTGGAAACATGGCTGCTAAGATGAAGCTTGGCTGACGATATAGCGAGCTAGCACACGTGGAAAACTAAAATGACACTTATCGACTACCGCTGACTGTTCTTCTCTGGGTTCTTGCTATTTTGACATTGTGTCACAACTCATGGATGAATATGACACTACTCCTTATTATTATTATTATTATTATTATTATTATTATTATTATTATTATTATCAGGATGTAGGATGATATTATTATCATCAGGATGGTTTCGGGTTTTGGCATTTAGGACGTTTTCTAAATTGGCCTTCTTACATGGTTTAAGTCTTCTTACATGGTTATACCTCATGACTGAAAGAATGAGATACAAGCGGCTGAAATAAGCTCCGCCCTAGGGTGCCTTAGCTCTCCTTTAAAGATAAGCTGAAGTGTTCGGTCATCCAGGAGAGACTGGAAGCCACTCTGCTCCTCCAGGTCGAGAGAAACCAATTTAGATGGTTTGGGCTTCTGGTTAGGATGTCTCCTGGACGCCTCCCTGGTGAGGTGTTCCGGGCATGTCCCAACCAGGAGGAGACTCCGGGAAAGACCCAGGACACACTGGATAGATTATATCTCTCGGCTGGCCTGGGAACGCCTCCTGGAAGAGTTGGAAGATGTAGATGAAGAAGGGAGGTCTGGGCCTCTGCTTGGGCTGCTACTCCCCTGACCCAGAGATGATGGATGGATGGATGGATGGATGGATGGATAGATGGATGGATGGATGGATGGATGGACATGATTATACTGCAAGTGTATGTTAAGAAAGAGAACACTCCATGATGGGCTGTTATAGAAAATGATCAAAGACAGGGTGGTGTAATAACGCAGAGTCTCTGTTACCACCCTGAAGTTATTCCTCTTTTATTTTCTAAATTATTTTTAATTTTTACATTTATATCCAGAATTTATATATATATATTTCTGTAAAATACTACAGATTAATAATTAATTAACAAGGCATTTAAAACGCATGTTTTATTTTATGTCCATTTAAAATGACATGTTTAACATTGTTGAGCATCCACTGAACAATCATCTACAAACAGACAATCCTTCAATCTCTGTCTCTTAAAGTTAATAAGACAACAAACAACAAGGCAGTTGGACATGTTATTGAGAAACTGGAAAGCCCTCAGTGTCAAAAAGGCTACAATTTTACCTCCAGATTGTTACAATGCACAGACACTTAAGCCTGGAGATTTACATATTTACGTAACAAATGCTCAAAATTATTTTCGCCATATCAACAATTAAACACCTCAATTAAGTTGTTACGTTAGAAATGATCACATTTTATAACAGGACATTACAGCCAGCACTATTGTCAGAGATAACTAATCAACACCTCTTTTGACCAATCAGAATAGAGAATTAAACATGGTATAATAAAACGTAAAGATAGCTGTTATAATTAGCCGTCGTGTTTAGATATCTGGGTTTCTGTTCTAGTTGAGTTTTCTAATGAGAACCCTTTTATTGAACACGTTAAAAGTATTTTGTAGAATGGTGGAAACCTGACGATTATTATGTCATTATGCCCTCTTTTGGTCACTGGAGGAACTGCAGAGATTTAAAAATGTCTTTTTGGAGTAACAGGTTCGCTTGTTAAAATGTTAAATAACCAAGTTGTTTAATTTATACAGAAATGCATGTCTTAAAATTTGAGAATTAGAGAGATCACAGACTGATAGTATTGTAGCAGATAAATCTGCTATAGATTATTTAGACATGAGTTGATTTGGACGTGAGGTTTAGTAGGAGAAATATTCCATGACTCAGATTGAAAAAGTTGCCTGAAGGTGTGTGTCAGTCGTGGAGTCCTGGCCAGATTAATGTCATTTTACATTCAAATAATGATTACTGACACATGCTTGGGGGAAGAAATTACAATGTTACACTAAAGGTATAACATCTTTATAATGGTACTAGGAAAAAAAAAACAATACAAGCACTTAGGTACAGTAGGATAGTGTACGTAATCACATGTACTACTGATTGACAGCCATATGATTTATAATTCCACATCGATTTTTTTCATCTTCATCTTTAATACACTTCTCTATTTGTCTTGTCTATGTGTTGCTGTCTCTACAGAATATGGCACTTATGGGACAGTTATAGCAAAGGCATAGCCGAACCCTGGCCCACTGTGAGCCGAACCCTGGCCCAGTTTTAGCAGCGCATTTAAGGTTTGTCATGTGACTTACATGCAGCCTGTTGTGAGAACTGATTTTGTACATTTTGGGTTAAAACTGGACCAAGTGAGTTACGATACGTAAATCTGGATCATCATCATCACTGCGGTATGTGGGCCGGATCTGGGTACTGTTCCACTTTAGTGGATTTACACCATGTTAATTATCTTTTTTTTTTTTTTTTTCTTTTTTTTTTTTTGCTTAGACAGTTTAGATTATTATTTTATTCCAGATTATTCTGTATGGACAGACAGAATATTGATTGTCGGAAAAAAAATCTTTAGTTTTATCCAAAGCCTGTTTACACACAAATTTAATTCTTCATTGTCAAGTCGACAAAAGGAGAAATAAAAATCTCAAACGAAGCCTTTTTACAGTTTGACCCATATAGTACATGTTCCTATTAGTTAGTGTATCAGTAAGGACCGAGCGGATGTTCAGTTTTATGGATCTCCTCATCTCAGTCACCAGTTGTTCTAGTCATGATCACTTTTTAATTTCGTTGTCTAATTGTGTTTATTGATGACAGAGAAGGTTGTTCAGGTCCAAACACAATCAACTGGAGTGAACTGAAGTGTTTAGGACTGGACGTTACTGAAAGGACGAGCTGATGGTCACAGTCTAAAGCAGACAGAAAAACACAGTAGCAGTAGATATGACGATTGGTTCGACGAACTATGACTTTGATTTTTTTTACTTTACACTTTGATGTGCTGTTTGATGATTCATCACTACTATATATAAAGTAGCCTGTGCAGGGCAACTTTACTTCTGCAAAATAAAAAGAAGAATCATCATGGCTGACCCTGTGCTCTAAACCCCGTTTACTAACAAGCTGGACGGTGCAAAGAAAAAACTTTGAGCTGTAATGTGAACACGCTTGCCCGGAGTTGTGAGCAAGTATCCCCTATCCACGGCTCCAAGGGAGCAGTTGAGGGTTTTGGTGCCTTGCTTCAGTCAGGTCTTGTCGGTGCAGGAATCAAAACAGGGACGTTTCGGTCACTGACAAACAAAGACGTCTCCTTCTTAAAGAAAATCATAGACTCTAAGGTTTACCCAAACCTACAGAAGGGCGCCGGTTTGATCCCGTTTACCGACAAGACACGACCGAAGTGCCCTTGAGCAAGGCACCTAACCTTTAACTGCTCCCTAGGTTAGAGGCAGGAAGGAGCTGTAGATTTGCCCACTGCTCTGGCCTAGTGTGCTTCCAACCCCCTAGTGTATGTGTGTGTGTTCACTAGTGCACGGATGCAGAGGTCAGATTCCTATGTGTGTGTAAGCGCAGCGGTCAGTGAGTAGTTCACGTCACCCTGTGCAACATCGGTGAAAAAGGAAACAGGAGTCTGATTTCTGGAATGACGGTCAAGAGGAAGGTTGTAGGTTCCAACCTCATCCAACCTTAGACTGCCTAATACATAAATAAATATCTAAATAAATTAAGACGTGTGATAGGAGATAGGAGTTCTCAGCCCATGGCCATGCTGTATGAATACGCTTTGTGACGTTTGCTGTACTATAAATGAACTTAAATTAATTCCTAAGCCATATTTAATATTAATATTATAATAAACATCCTCAGACGCAGATTGAGCCAAATCGCAGATCATTTTATTTATATAGGAGGTGAAAGATGGATGTTTTAATCTTAATTTTAAAAAATGAAGGAACAGGCTGGAAGAGGAAATGGAAATAATTGCTGGACAGATTTATTTAGAGTCATTTAGTTTTTAGCTTCCTGTATTTACTCTTTATAATTACAGATTTCTATTTATTTATCTCTGTCCATTATTCTTGATTTAAACCAGTTTTTAAATAAGACACATTTGTGTAGATAAAATACGAAATGATTTGCAGTCTGCAAGTCGAGGGTATGTGTAAAGTATCCACATTTATACTTTTTCCACATTTTTAGATAATATTATACACTAATACTGAGCACACTGAATGTCTCTGTGTGTTATAATGACTTTTATGTTCAGTTTGTATTATTTGAGTCAATTTGGTTTCTTGCTCGTCTTATTGTGGTTTTTGAATACGTTTATGGACACAGGGATGAAATTTAAATAAAACTATCGAAGTAAAATGTGTCTCGTCTTGTGTTTTAACTGTGTTCACACACACACACACACACACACACAGACACACACAGACAACCTAAAAATATGTGGGAAGCCGTGGCTCGATGTAAGGGAACTGGTCTCGTGACCGACCTGTTTAATCCCCCACCCGACAAGATGTAACTGAAGTGACCCTGAGCAGGGCGACTAATCCCCAACTGCTCTCTCTCCAGGCGCCGTGGATACCCCAAAGTGAAAGTGTAAGCGAAAGTGAACTATTTAACTTGCACACAGAGGAATGTGACCCCTGCATTTAACCCATGCGTGCAGTGAAACACATACACCAGTGAACACTAGGGGGCAGTGAAGACACTCGCCCAGATCAGAGAGCAGCCCCAAACCACAGCACCTGGGATCAGCCGGGATCTAACCACAAGGCCACTCCTGCCCCAGATGAGTGCACATAGACATAATTTGGCGTCTCTAGACGTGCATGTGTGTGTGTGTGTGTGTGTGTGTGTGTGTGTGTGTGTGGTGGTACATTGTCCTGTTACAAGAGGCCAAACCCATCAGAATGAATACAGGACATGAACTCATCAGAAAGGAGCTACACGTAGCGTTCACCCGTCAGAGACGTTTGTAGGTGTACCAGGGGTCCCGTGTTATACCAGTTTAACAAACCCCATATCATTATAAAACCACCACCAGTCTATACCAGGTTTTATTTTAACAGTCTGTACCAGTTGTTCTGCTTCTTCACTGAACGAACAAAAAATGAAAACTTAGCTGTTATGTACTTAATAGTAATCAATAAAGTGTGAACGTGAGTTACTCTTCTGACCACTGTGCAGTGGAATTGACCTCTGCTTTTAACCCTTCTGTGCAGTCAAACACACACACACACACACACACACACACAAAAGTGAACACTAGGGGGCGGTAAGCAATGGCCAGCCCTTTTATCCACAGCACCCGGGAAGCAGTTGGGGGTTAGATGCCTTATGCATAAGGGCACTTTAGTCAAGTCTTGTTGTTTGCGGGGCTCGAACCTGGGACCTTCTGGACCTCCCAAGGCAGGTTCCTTAACCACAAGCCTACAGATGCCCTGTGGATGTCTGTTGGAGAATGCGGGCATAAGAAGAACCTCTGAACCTCTCTGTGACCTTCAGCTAGTTACAGCCATAGTGCTGGATTATTATGTGCTTAGTGAAGTGGTTGACCTACTGGGATATTTAACTCATCCACACAGTGAAACTCACACTAGGGGGCTGCGAACACACTTGCCCGGACTTGGGGAGGACCTCTATCCACAGCACCTAGGGAGCATTCAGGGGGTTAGGTGACCTGCTAAAAGGCACTTCAGGGGATCGAACCAGCAACCTTATGGTCACATGACCAGTTCCCTAACCTTGAGCCATGGCTGGCCCCTGACACGCCTTCACACATGACGGCATGACGTACTGAACAAACACTAATGAGTAAAACCCATGTAGTGAATGTGAATAATGAAGAACACACTCACTGGAATATCCAGTAGGTGGAGATATTACACTGTCTTACTTCCCCCAGTCTGACGTCTGGAGGAATACGAGACATGAACAGCACGACAGTCATAGTCAGTTATATCGAAGTCGTTCAAGGCCTTGTGTTTAAGTTTTTATTTTAATTTTATTTTATTTTTATTAAAGTAACGAGTCTGAAGATACATTCTGAACTCCTCACGTTAGTGTTCGACCGGCTGCTTATACACTCCTCACCTGTAGATAGCAGCACTCTGTTATTTATCATGTTTAGTCTTAGTTATTCCAGGCCACCGGATCCTGGGGTTTCTGTACCAGGTCTGCTGAAGGCTGGAAAACATGCACTCATGACCCCATGTTGCTTCCTTCTGCTCAATTTTCTGTCAATGTTCAGGAAATTTAACATGTGACTTACTGAAATTACACCTAAAAGATCTCTAGGTGTTACTGAATATACAAAAAAAATAATAATGTAAAAGTATTTTTAAATAATTTACTGTTCATTTCATTGACACACTTTAGCAGTATTTAGTGATTATTTAAGACCTAAAAGGTCTGTTGGTGAACAAACCTGCAGTCTGTATCCTGAGTCTTTAGAGACCCTGAAACATGATTATGATAATGATGATGAGGATGATGATGTTGGGACGGCTGGAACCATGACACACAATAGGTATAAGAATAAGCACAAGAAAATCCAAGACTGTGTTGTGTTTTTTTTTTCCTGTGTTGAAAAATGATCTTATGGAGTGAAGATTGGGACGTTCTGGTGCTATGTGCTTGATTGATTGTGCTTCTTAAAGAGAAGGCGAAGAACTGGCAGAAATGGACCTTTGGAACGTTGGGACCTAGAGCGGATCTTGGTAATAAGAGAGCCTGTTATATTTAGGGTTCTTTTCCCAGAAAATGTCGCTTTGGGAATATTAGAGTTCGGGCTACAGACCGGAACGTGTGGAGAAACTTCTGGAAAACCAGAGCTTGCCCAGATAGCAAATGAGTCATGGCACGGATCTGGCCCACACTTAATACTTCTTCTGGTCCACATACCGCAGTGGAATAATGGTGATGACTTCAACTGGATTTGAGAACCAAAACTAAGTGACTAAAAAAGAAGGCCAGTTTTAGTCAATAATATAATGTAAATATAAAATATAATGGTACATATGTGACCCAAAGTCTATACGCCGTGACAAACTTAATATATTGTGGCGTGGACGAAGAATGAAAACCAGCGAGACTCATTTTTAAGTGCTCATTTGCACTCTTTATTCTGCCCTGACACAAAACCACAAACAACACATACACAACAAAACCAACGGTCACAACAGAAACCAGAACGCACACGTAAACACATGGTACAACTCGGAACACAAACAGTCACGCAAACACAAAGACAAACGCACTCTAGTGCGAAACTAGCGAACTCCCATGTTCCCCCGCGCCCACCAACCACCGACACCACAATATGGCTGCTAAAACTGGGCCACAATACACTTACCATTGCCTTAAATTTTACACCAATTGTCTGCTTTCTGGGTGGAAATAAAAGGATTCTGGAAACACAACACAACTACTTTGAAACTTCCAACTAGTGGACATTGACCCCTGAGAATGTAGTGTAAAGCACCAGAACGTAAGGTCTTGAACATATCACATCACAGTTGTGTTTCTGACAATATACAGTAACTCAATTGGTAACTGCCATTTGTGTCCCACTGACATTTCATTTAGAAATGTATATAAATAAAGGTAAAACAGATATTAAACATGGCGGCATAGAGGAAGACGATCCAGGTTTGATGCCCGGTCTGGGCCGTTCTGTTTGGAGTTTGCATGTTCTCTCTGTGCTTGAGTGGGTTTCCTCCGGGTACTCCAGTTCCCTCCCACAGTTCAAAGACATGGACATTAGTTTGATTGGTTACTCTAAATTGCCCGCAGGTGTGAGTGTGCGTGAGTGTGTGTTGGCCATGCGATGGATTGGCGGCCTGTCCATGTTGTACCCTGCCTTTGCCTAGGATGCTGGGATTGGCTCCAGCCCCCGTGTGCCTGATTGGCACGTTGTGGCAGATAAGAAGAAGAAGAAGAAGAATTTATTTGACATGTCATGCTTGAAACAGGATATGAAAGAAATTCCCGTTCTTTCTACATAACGCTTTTAAATATTCCACAAGTCACAAGTCAGGAAGCTGCATCATCTTTGATCATGTGAAAAAGAACTGTGATACTGACTGATGAGGGCTTTTTTTTAACCAACCAACCTAAATTGCAGGTTTAAAAAATAAATAATTCAATTTAAGAATATATATTGTAAGTAGTCTTAAATGTCCTCATGCCTTTAACATGAATGCTAGGTATTTGCTAGACCATATTTATATGGGACTCATTAAGAAGTAAAATACAGCTATTCTAAAGACTGAACTCTTGTAAAAAAGAGTTTGTGATTGGTTAATTCATGTCTTCTTAATGTGAAAGGGCTAAATGTCATCCAGTCGAATCATTCTTAACCTCAATGGATTTGTCCTTCATAGTAGTAAATGATAAAGTCACATTTACGCAATAAAGTAATAAATGCCGAAGTCATTTCTTAACCGACTACACGGTCTTGTCACATGACACACGTGATGTCATAAACAGCAGTGAAGTAATGGATTTATTTTTTGCTTAGTAATGTTTCTAATTTGGTTGTGTGTGAACCGAATTTCTCCATTTTTATCCGTTCGCTATTTTCACAGACATAAATGGGAACGCCTGCACTGCCATGGCCAGAGTGACAAAACAGGACATGCAGCACTTCAAATCTGGTATTTACAAACCTAACAAAAATATCGACATCAAATCTGTAAAGTGAAAAACGGCCTCCGCCTGGTCACAAAATACAGAAAACACCCATTATACGCCAACACGGTCCACATTTGGCATACTATATACAGTACACTGATTACATAGTATGATTATGTACACTGACATATACACTGCATTGTGATATAGTGATTGTGTTGTACACTATATGGCCAAAAGTAAGTGGACAGCAGACCAGCATACTCATATGGTTGTTCCCCAAACTATTCCTATAATGTTGGAAGCACACAATTGCCTAGCGTTACGATTTCCCCTTTACTATAAATCAAAGGCCAAGCTTTGTTCCAGGTTGGACGGTGTCCTTGGGCAGAAAGCGAGCTCCTTTAAGACATGGTGTGTAAAATTTGGAGTGGAAATATCTTGATCTCAATGCCAGTGATCCCAGATACGTCCCCAAACTCAGATGAGTGTTCTTCTAACACAGTGAAATTTCAAAGGCTTTGGAGAACATTAGGCACCATTATTAGGGTGACATACTAATCACAGGACTTTTGAGAAGAAATTAAGAAGACCAAAGGAAAACTGGTCAGAGAGGCTGCTAAGAGACCTACAACAGCAGTATAAAAATTGAGGGAATGAGGGAAGTAAAGTTTGTCAAAAATACATACAAGCTCCCAAAACCAAAAGAACTAGAAGAAGAAAAAGAAGAAGAACAAGAAACAGAAGAGCACCATCCTCAACCCCTATGGTGAAGCACGGGGGTGGCAGCATCGTCTCAAGTGGCTGTTTTTGTTCAGCTGAAACTTAAATCAGTGTGAAGGAAAAACAATGAATAGCACCAAATACCAGTGAATTTTGGCACAAAACCGTCTTCTGTTAAACCACTTAAGACAAAGAGGAATTTCACCTTTCAGCATGACAACGACCCGAGCATACTTTGAAATGACTTGGAAAGAATGACTTCAGCAAAACAGGATCCAAGAGTCCAAACCTAAATGTGAGCAGAAATCTATTAGAAGTACTTATACACATTATTACACTGCATACTGAATCACTGTATCCGGAATCACTGCACAAACTGATTTAGTATATTAATAGTAAGTATCTGAGTATATACATGTATATATATACATATACATACAAGTATATACATACATATATATATATATACACACATGTACACACACACACACACACACACACAGAGAGAGAACATATTAACAAAACCATTGACTGGTAAAGTGAAACACACTGATTATCTCACTACAATGGCAAGTGTCAAGGGATGGGATATACTAGGCATATAAGTAAGCAGTCAAGCAGTCTCAAAGTTGACATGCTGGAAACAGAAAAAATGGGCAAGTGTGGAAATCTAAGCATCATTTTCCAGGGTCTAATTGTGATGGTTAGACAACTGGATCAGAGCATCAACAAAACAGTAGGTTTTGTCCAGTGTGCCCAGTATACAGTGGTTATAACCTACAAAACGTCATCCAGGGAAGGACAATCATTAAACTGACACCAGGGTGATGGTCACAGAGTTCAGGGCATGGGTGGTTTCAGGGCATATCGTGAGATCACTGGGCTCAGGACAGGATGTTAGTCCAGCACTGAGACAGCATGCACACACACTCACACCCAAAGTCAGTCCTGCACAGCCAGTTCACTTCTCTACATGTTTGGGAACAACATGAGGAAACTGGAGAACCCTGAGGAAACCCAGGTGAACAATGTGAGAGAATGGGAAAGCCCACACAGACAGTGACCCAAGCTCAGGATCAAAACCATGACCTTGGAGCTGTGAGGTGGTACCGTGGCACCCTGGTGCCGACAATACCAATTCAAGTATTGTTTAAACACATAACCACAAAAGGGCAAAACAAGCGTATTTTAAAATAGTTAAGGGAGAAAAATGAAGGAAAGGGAGGAAGAGCCAACCTCGCAGACGTGACCTTCCTTTATGTGCAAAACAAAAAGAGGAAAGTGTGTTTTTTTTTACATGATTAAATCCTTCATTCATTTCTTTTACAGCAGTCCATTGTGTATACATGCACAAACTTTTACTTCCTGATTTGCCCAAAAGCAGCATGTGAGCCAGCTAAAAATACCAAACATGCTATTTGTTATCAGGATTTACATTCTTATCAGGATCACCAACAGTGAGGCGACGCACGTTTTAGTGCGTATTGGTACTGATATTTCATTTAGCAGGGATATGATTCAAGAAAGCATATAAGCAGACCTAGTTATGTGTGATGTATAGAAATCGGAAATGTATGTGTAACTGCTTTAAGTAAAAGTGTTCAGATGATGAATTTTATGGTTTATGTATATATAGTTTAGACTTGTTTTCAGATTACTGTAGTTCTCTAGTAATCAGTATAAATAGTATAAAAACAGCTGGATAGCTATATATACCAATAAAAAAAGTTGAAGTCTTTATTTTACAAACGATGCTTTGGGGATAAAATACACGTTTATTAACCTCTTTTGTACTTTTTAAAGAAGGAAATATCTCGTAACTTTCATTTTGTGGAGGTTTTTGGTGCAATAGTCAACAGAGATGTAAACCACAGACTTCCTCCAGTATGATATGATACAATATTGATTGACTCGATATTTGAAAATGCTATGATATGACTCAGATCCAGATCTGACCCACATACGACAGTAGAGTGAAGGTGATGACTTCATCCGGTTTCAGGTACTGGAACTCAGACACCGAAAAAATATGGCGGGCTACACGTAGGGCAAATGTGGCACATGTGGCCTAAAGTCTGCATGCCATGAAAAAGCTTAAATGTGACTTCTACACTTTTTGGCCATTTTTGGTCCACAATACAGTTGCCATAACATACGGCCTGGTTAAGGCATAACGAGTGCCTTAACCAGGCCATATTAGGCCCAGAATCATCTGCTATCTGGAAATACTATACAATAGAATTTTAATCTTAAACGAACATGAGACCAACCTTGTTCAGAATCAGGGTAGACCCGTTGTGTATTTAAGAATGATGATGATGATGATGATGATGATGATGATGATGATGTAGAAAGGCTTTTTTAAGTATCAGAAGTCCAGGAATGTCACCTTAATAGCATATCAGTTTATTGTACAGTAGTCTACACCAGTTGTCTGTCCTTTTAATTATACAATAATAAATAATAATAATAATAATAATAATAATAATAAATAATTGTTGCTTTTATACATAAATAGCATCATAAATAGGTGCATCAATCCAAATGGTCTGAACATAACACCAATTCATGCTGAATTTAAGTTTATGTTTATAGTTGTAAGTTTTGGAGAAAATACCTTATCATAATTTTTATACAAAATTACATCTAGCAAATTTTAAAGCAGGCTGTTTTACTACTCAATCTTATATTAGACAATTTTTGTAAAATATGCCGAGGTGCGCAGGAGCACAGAATAACATGCCGCTGACTCAGTAACGGCAGAGTTCTGAACCTTCTCTGGCATTAACATCAGCTGCACCGGGAGCTTCATGGCATGGATTTCCATGGCCGAGCAGCTGCATGCAAGCCTTATATCACCAAGCACAATGTCTAAAGCAGTGGAAACTCGTTCTGTTAAGTGATGAATCACACTTCTCTATCTGACAGTCTGATGGATGAGTATAGGTTTGGCAAATACCAGGAGAACTTTACCTGTTTGGCTGGATTCTGCCAAGTGTAAAGTTTGGTGGTGGAGGGATACTGGTATGGAGTTGTTTTTCCAGGATTGTCCTAGGCTCATTGGTTCCAGTGAAGGAAAATATTAATTCTTCATCATACCGAGACATTTTGGACAATCGTATGCTTCCAACTTTGTGGAGATCTATTTGTTAAAGTCCCTGAACTGTTCCAGCATGACTGTGCCCCTGGTGTACAAACAAGATCCATAAAGGCATGCTTGGGTCAGTTTGGTGTAGAAGAACTTGACTGGCCGTGGCCTAGTGGTTAGGGAACCGGTCTCTTGACTGGAAGGTTGTGGGTACGATCCCTGCCCAGGGCAAGACACGACTGAGGTGCCCTTGAGCAAGGCACCTAACTCCCCCAACTGCTCCCCGGGGGCCGTGGTCCGGACAAGTGTGTTCACTGCCCCCTAGTGTTCACTGGTGTGTGCGTGTGTTTCACTGCACGGATGGGTTAAATGTGGAGGTCACATTCCTCTGTGTGCAAGCACAGTAGGCAAATAGTTCACTTTCACTTTCATCCTTTCAGAGGCCTGAACTCAACTTCATCCAATACCTTTGGGATGAACTAGAAAAGGAGATTGAGAGCCAGGTCCTCTCGTCAAACATTGCCTGAACTCACAAATGCTCTTCTGGAAGAATTGGCAAATATTTCCACATACACGCTCAGAAACCTTGCAGAAAGCCTTCCCAGAAGAGTGGGAGTTCTTATCGGTGGAGACGGAGAACCAACCACCATGTTAATGCCTACAGAGATAGGATGGGACATCAGGGTGTCCATATACTTTTGCCCATATAGTGTATTTATAATGAAGTATAGGACAGTTTATACTTTAGGGTGTGGTTACTATAGAAACCTGCATGTTATATCTAGAGCACTATGAGGGTGAGGGCTGATATTTTGGCAGTGGAAAGAGAACAATGCCAAAAACGTGACCTTTTTTTTTCACGTGTCGCGCGCCCTCTATAGGCGTGAACCAGACCGGAAGTGCGTATAGCGTGGAAGTTATGTACTTAAAAGAGGTGGGAGTTATCCGTTTCTAAAAAAGAAAAAAAAAACACCGTCCAGTGTTGTGTTTTGCCCTTTTTTTTTTGGACTTATGGGCGGGTCAGACAGACACGCCGCCGTGACGTCGTAACGGGAGAAAAGGACACTCGAGCGCGTGCGTCCGTGCGAGCGCATGACGGTCCCGGTGTCGGTCTCCGTCGGTCGGATTATTATAGGATTATTATAGGCTGTATTTTATTATATTGAAATGCTTGGTGTGTCTTAGAAATATTCCAATATGTCCACATCCGGGTGATTATTATTATTATTATTATTATTATTATTATTATTATTATTAATTATTTATTTCTGCCTGTAACGTGCCCCGATGCCGCTGATAGGCTGCCCCTGACTCTGCCTCTGCCTCGACCCAGTGTGCTATCTCCGAGTTTTCCGCAGCTGCCGGTCTTAGTCTGAAGATCTGAGGATCTGCCCGAGAGCTCACGCGCGTTTTGGATCAGTCAGAACGCTTTGAAGATGTTTGACGCGCGCGGGATTCCTTTCATCTTGCTGGACATCGTCTGTTTGATCTTGGGTATGTGTGTGTGTGCGTATGTGTGCGTTTATGCTTAGTTCCGTTTTTCCTAATGTTTTCTGTTTAAAGGGCTGCACGATACATCATCCACCAGTCGTCCTGATAGTATCGGCTTTGGTCTTACCGATATATCGCACACCAATGATGAAATATGCAGATCAATACAGAGGCTCAGCAGTCTCTCAAATCTGGAGAGGAATAAAGAGAGAATACAGTATAAATATATAATGTGAATTAATATGAAAATACAATATAAATATATAATATATGATACATTAAGTATAAATGTGCAATTTAATAAATGACATAAAAGTACAATATAAATATATAACATAATATATAACAAAACTATAATATAAATATATGATATATGAATACATAAATACAATACATTTACATTTACGGCATTTAGCAGACGCTCTTATCCAGAGCGACTTACAAGGTATTACTGGTATTACTGGTAGGCCAACGTAGTGTTAGGAGTCTTGCCCAAGGACCCTTATTGGTGTAGCACAGACTGGC
>JAOVVF010000008.1:22024377-22038950 GCA_028565595.1 Duopalatinus emarginatus | reverse complement strand
CCCTTATTGGTGTAGCACAGACTGGCTGCCCAGACCGGGAATCGAACCCAGGTCTCTCATATGGGAGCCAATGATGTACCACACCAACCGCTATACAATATACACATATGATATGATATATGACGTGATATGATGTTTATATCATGCAGCCCTGAACTGGGGGTAAATCCCATTTCTTACCTTAAATGTGCTCAACCAGCCAAAACAGGTCTGAAGGTCTGGTAAAATAATAACACATTAGCCTCAAACAATACTCATTCTGCCTAACTTTCACCCTGTGTTTACACTCTCGTGCATCAAAGCAGCAGCCAATGTGACACGTAACATATACACTGGTATGTATGGCAAGAAAATATAGGGGTATACTGGTCAGAAAAACTGGTACACCACTGCAATACCTGGTAGGTCCCCTATGGGAGAACAGGGTTGCAGAAATATGACTGGTGATGAACTCTTAATAACTTTCGGAAATATTCTGTAGGCAACGAACTGTCGTAGTGTCATCTGTACCCTTTTATTTTGCCACTTTAGTGTATATCTGAGAAATTAATCAAATATATATATATATATATATATATATATATATATATATACCTGAAACACTTCTAACCATGTAATGATGTTATCCTGTCATGCCAGACACTGAAGGCCATGGCTGGTTGACTGCGGTGGGTGTGAGAGACTGGGAAATGGTGTAGATTATTGTTTTCTTCTCACTGAAATGTTCCAGCAATCCTCAGGACTGATGGATGAGCTCCATTTTTATAATTATCGACAGTAACCTGATAGTCCTGTCTGCTCTCCTGATCACACTCATCTGCTTCGAGTCTCTGTGTGTGTTTGTTGAGTTTACCATTTAATCATTATCACAATTGTTATAATCTTTGCAGAAACATAACCTGTTTGGTAAGAAAGACCAGATATCACACACACATGCACACACACACACACACACACACACACACACACACACACACACACACACATGCTCACACCCACAGTTAAAGCCTCCTGCAACAAACAAAGCAACTGGGTTTGCCCTGTTTTCCATTACGTATGCCATTTCTTATGCATATTCAAGCACACACTCTTCACACACACCCCCCAGATCCTAGTGTATTATTAGGTGTGTGTTATTAAAATGACAGATCTAATGACTCTTTATTAAAGCTGAATGCTTGAACAGATATATAGCTATTTCAGAATTTGATCCTGGATGTTATATGATATATGATATAATATTGACTTTATGTAAATTAGTGTATAACTGCTCACTGAGAGTCAGTCTCATCAGTACCTCTCCATCATCAGCTACAACAATTACGACATTTCATCAGTTATTAATGATGTCATATAATGTAATGTTGGAATGAAATTACATCCTCTCCACACAAATGAGGCGGATAATCTCTATGATAATCAGTGAAATGGAAGAATAACTGCAAATAATTGATAATTTGTAAGGTAAAAGGTTTGCATTATTTAGGACATTTTCAAGGCATTTTTTTCTGTTATTAGTAACTATTCATGGCTGATATTTTGTAATAGGTAATAATAAGTAATTATTATATATTATACATTATTATAACTAATGCTTTTATTCTATAAATAGTCTAATATGTAAATTTCCTTGTGGAGCGGTTTCCCAGGAATGAAGATTGATTTTAAGATTGGCAGTTGATCAAAGTCAAAGTCTGCTTTATTGTCAATACTTCAATATGTACAGGACATACAGAGGATGGATTACACAGGCCACTTAGTAAGCAAAAGAAAAATAAAAAAATAAAAAAAATAGAAAAGTACTACCGACTGCACTATACTTACTATAGTCAGATTTAATGTACTGTAGTTTATGGGAACTTTAACTAGTGTGAAAACACAGAGGACACTGATAAATATATACTGTGTATACTGTTAAACAAACTGTAAAAACAAGAGGAATTATCTGTAACATAGTTATTATCTAAAATAAAAAAGATGATCAAAAGTAAAAGTTATTTTAAAGTTAAAATGACACCATTAGGATCGTTTGGCTCGACAGCATTTGGTAGCAGAGATCGAACCAGAGATTCGTCTGTTCACAAGACTGACAGACTCCTTAACCACAAGGCCATGATTTAACTGCTACTGTTATTACAAAAAGTACCACAAATCGAAGACCATTTTACACATAAATCAGAAAACTGTAGGTTAGAATAAGTTTTAAGTTAAGCCTTAAAAACAGTTATTTATTGTATTTCAATTATAGACTTTTTTTTGTTGTTGTTAAAACACACGACACATTTTAATAAACAGTTAATTCTTGAAAATTTGATACAATTTTACTGTCATTTTAAAATACAGAGAAATCAAATGTACATTTTTAACTGTTGAAAAACTGTAAAAATGTTTTTTTCATTTAGCAAAAACAGATATAGCTAAATTTCTGCATAAATTTTTTAAAGAAATTTAAATTTTTTTGTTCCAACCAAAACACACATCAGGTTATAGAGAACGCTAACTAACACTGACTGTTTGATACTGTGACACGATTCGAACTTCAGATTAATAGACGTACATTTTACTGCCTCGCTATCGAGCAGCTGATCATCATCGTCTTCACACTGGCTTCCTATTTCTTTCATTAAAGCGGGAAGTAAAAGCACATTGTTCTGGAAAAGTAGCACGAGGTCAAAGAGGACCTCTCGTTCTCGTTCTTGATTTTGTATTTGTTTTATCGATCAGCCTTCATGTTTTCTTTTTCTCCGTCTGCAGTTGAGCATGGTGATTAATAGTGGGTTAAAGGCTAAAACATGGAAAAGTGATTGCACTTCTCTTGTTGTCGCAGTCTTATAACATGACGATAAACGCTGTATCACCTGGCCAGGAAAATAAATGAATTAGGGAAATGCTGAATTTCTGGCACTTTACTGCACAACCCGACTGCTGTAATACAAATCCTGTATTGTGTGGTGATATTTTGTCAGATCGCCTGTTTCCTACATGTGGAAAACATTAAATTTGGGAAGTGAAGCCTTCACAGAAGTGTTGTGAGTGTTGTGGTGATTATATAACGTGACTCATTCACACCACAACAGTTACAGCTTGTATTTAGTCATTCTATGTGCTAATGAAATAAAGTTACAGACTTATTCCTAGGCATACTGATAGTATTAGGTGTGTTTATTATGTGCTTGTAGTTAGTAATGGGTGTGTCTGTGTGTGTGTGTGTGTGTGTGTGTGTGTGTGTGTTGCGTGCTGGTTTGATTTTGCAGCTCGTGTTACTGCCAGGAACACAGCTGCTCATATGGTTCTTGTGTCCATTTCATCCATCAGTGTGTGTGTGTGTGTGTGTGTGTGTGTGTGTGTGTGTGTGTGTGTGTGTTCCATTATGAATATGAGCCTAAATATAATATTCACTAAAGAAATTCTGGGTAAATGTGAATTATTAGACTAAAAGTGCAATGTCATTGTGTCATGCAGGAGAAAACAAATGTGTGTGTGTGTGTGTGTGTGTGTGTGTGTGTGTGTGTAGCTTGCTAATAGTGTCGGATGGATTCGTACACCAATTAAACCCAGGGTAATCTGATCTATTTTGTTTTGGACCCTCTATCATTTCCTGGCGGAGGAACAAACATCGTCTTCATTTCATTTCATTTTTCCCGAAGCAGCTCCAGCACGGCTGCACTGTTTCCATCTGTACAAGACTTTTGATTTAATCAAAGCTGACCTTGATCAGTTTAGCTGCAATTTAAACGCCAGTCTGTTCTTGGACCAAATCATCCATTTCTTTACGTACAGTTCAGATAGGATTATACTTCCAGACGTACGTCTGTGATAATTAGGGTTGATTCACAGAGGATAAGTCGTCTCTTTGTAGATCACACAGACGGGGGTGTGTCCACAAAGTATGCTCGTCACTAAACATTTCATTCCTACCATACACACCTCATTTTAGAACAAACGCATTGTTTTAACTCGAGTTAAGCCCTCGCTGTAATGCATGTGGCCACACAAGTCGTGCTTGTTCGTTAGGAGGTCACATGACCACAACAACTTACCAAAACAACAGCTTGGAGTTTTTAACCATCGGCTTTATTTTATTGTTCTGCATGTAAAATGCGTCCTGGCCAATTAATAATTATATTACACCACCTGAACATGTAACACTAAAGCAGTCCGAATAGGGAATAGTCTACTGTTAAGACATATTCAGACTGGATTAGTTTTCTAGAATAACTAACGGTTATTTCCAATCCATCGCCGGGATTTTCGTCCAATCTGAATCTGTCTGGTCAGCAGTTTTCATTAGACTGTGAGTAATCCTTGTGAGTAATATTCCCATCTACCTCTACCCCATGAGCTCTGGTTTTAAGATTTTCACTCGGGATAACATTCCCATTCCCAGGCGTGCACTTTACTCCCATCCTAAGCTGAAACCAAACCAGAATCAGAACAACAATGGCACCTAGACAGGGTTTAAAGGTCACTTCTGGGGTGGTTTGGGAACGTATTGTGTTCCGACCTATACACACCATATTGGGACACACCCCTATTGATCACTGAATTCTGGTGTTTCGTTCAGTCCTATAGCCACAGCTGTATAACGTCAAGCAGATAGCCATGCGGTCTGCCTTTATAAACATTTGTGAAAGATTGGGTCATTATAAAGAGTTCACTGATTCTGAGCGTGGTTCTGTAATATAGGATGCCAACGTTGCAACAAGTCTGTTTGTGCAATTTCTTCTCTTCTGGATATTTCACGATTCAACTGTGGGTGATGTTATTGACAAGTGGAAGTGTTAGGAAACCACAGCAACTCAGCCATGAAGTGTCAGACCATAAAGTTTTGTATTATAATATATTTATTATTATTATTATTAATATTATTATTTTTCTTCCTATTTGTTTCTTCTTCTTTTCGAGTTCTGTTCCCCTACCTGTATGTGTTATGTATTACCCTCCTCCTCCTCGCTGGACACAAGGTGATATTGTAAACAGTGAAATAAATAATAAAGCCCAACATCAGTGTCTGACTGCACAAATGCCCCCAGACACGCCCCAAAATCTTACAGAAAGCCTTCCCAAATGAGCGGAAGCTGCAAAGGGTGGACCAAATCTACATTAACGCCTATAGACTGTATGTGTAGGTGTCCCAATACTTTTGTCCACACAGTTCAGATATATTATATTATAGTCACGTAACCTAGTAATGATCAAGCGCAACATGGACAAGCTATAAGCCTTTATGAAGCAGTTATAATCCAAGTGAAAACAATCAAGATATAAGCAGTACATATAGCGTGTGATTCAGTCAGAATATCAGACGTCTGTACTTCATCCAGGTCAGACGTCTCACACCTGAACAGTACTCCAGACTGCGTAATTGTAGTACGTGTCATCCTCTTATTTTCGACTTCATTCGGTTAAAATCCAAAGGCAGGTCTTATCCCGAACTTCAAACTGGAGGTGTAAACTGGACAAAAATCATTTGGTCAGATTTGGTCTCCGGACCAGTTTGTGGACTTTGTTATATGGTAGCATAAGTGCAATTTTGGACCAAAGTGGGCTGAAAATATCAGATTTTGAAAGTCACACCCCTTGTCGTGCAGCTCCGCCCACATCAGCATGTTTCTTTTTTAACCACGGAAATAACTGGGCGGCAACGAAGAAAAAAAATGGGCTTAACCGACCAAATCAGTGATACAAAAATACCGCTTCTTCATGTAATTTAGTTCATCAAAGAAATCCAGTTGAGGTGTAGTTTAGTTTAGTTTAGCTCAGTTTAGTTTAGTTTTAACCAGATGTGGATTTGAGGTTTGGGTGTTTTTCCACTTTTTAAACCTTGGGTGCGGTCCAGAAACTCGATCTCTGTTCTCTCTGAAAACGAACAAATGAACTCCAGAGACAGACTTCAAATGACATAATTGGTTTATCTTGTCGTGCCGCGTCCTGCTTTACGTTTCAGGGCTGCTTTCTACTAATCTGTGTCTTTTATATCAACTATAAAAGTGCAAAATCAGCAAAAATCTGCATTAAAAAAGGAACTCTACAATGAGCTATAGACTTAATGTAATTTAATATAAAAAATTCTAATAAACAACAAATATAAAACACTACAGGATAACTTGTTTATCTTTTGATATATAAATATATATATTTACATAAACTACCTGAGGCATCTCATATTGAACCACAGAACTAACAATGCCTCAATGTCTCCAGGTTAACACACAGCAGTGTGTTTAAAATAAATAAATAATTAAATCACCTGCCAACAGAATGCCACCAAATTAAAATAGTTAAAATAATTGTAAAGACATTTAAGACATATATATATATATATAAAGTATAAAAGTTAATAACCTGGTTTATAGTAAAAAATAGTGAAAATTTATATTTATATTTAGATTAGATTTAGACTTAGATTTAGTTTAATTGTTCATTTGTTTATATTTCCTTCTTTTTGGCTGATGTTATTCTAGGCCTGGGTGATGAAGAGTCCATGGTGATAGATAAATAGTGATAATTGCAGTAGCAATGTTTGGAAGTTTCTCTTAAATGTGTTAAAAGTCGACAGACGCTGAGGACATAATCACTTCATTTAATGTTTATATCAGTGTCGGATCATTCCTATTGTATTCTTATTATTTAATTCTGTAAAATGATTTTTGTGCAGTTTTTATTGGGTTTCAGTTTAAATTATTACCTGATTGAATATGCAGTGTTTAAATTCAGTTTTTCTCCTGTTTTTATATTAAAAATAGAAAATTAAAAATGATTAATAATTATTTATATCGACTAAAATAAAATTTTATTGTGATATATTTTTTCAGATGTATCGCCCAGCCTTACTTTATTCCTCTTTTAATACAGACTGACTTTATTCCTGCTGTTGCAGTAATTTAAACTTTTCCATTTTAGTTAAGAATGAATTTTAATCTTAAAGCTAATTTAGTCTAAATTTCACTGTGACTGATTTTTATTACAGGAAAGTTATTTTTATACATGGACTAATTTACCATGACAGCCAATCAGGATGGTAACTGAGTCAGAGGTTGAGGTTTTAGTCCCTGATTTGTGAAACTGTTTACAGTGAAATTACCTTAAAATAAAACTTAATATAAATAAATCTTTAATTAGCTCTACACTAGACCTGATTGACTAATTGCTTTTGTCTAATTAAGACTTTATAGTGAACCTGTGGACATCCAGTGGTCCTGGGTGTGTCTTTATACTCGGACTAGACGTCAGACTCAGTCTGATTATTCAGTTTACACTCAGTATACAATGGGGCCTGAACACACCAGGCTGGCTGAGGTCTGTACATGTGTGTGCGTGTCACATGTTCTCACTGTCAGTAACAGACTCTGTTGTTTGCTGATATCGAACACCGGCAGCTGTGTGTGTGTGTGTGTGTGTGTGTGTGTGTGTGTGTGTGTGTGTGTGTACACGTCTGTATATATATGGGTTTAGGAATATCTGCTGGTCCTCAGAAAGATAATGGTGGTTGTGTTGTTTATTAAGTTGCATTTCTGTTGCTGAGGTTAAGGTTATGGTTCGAGAAAGTCCTCACGACTGTGGAAAGACGAGTGTGTGTGTTATGTGTGTGTGTTAAGCGTGTGTTAAGCGTGTGTGTTAAGCTGGATCTCCTTTCGATGACATCATCGCTTAGCATTTGCAAAACATTTGGTTGGAAACGGCTTATGGGAGAAAAGTTCACGCTCAGTTTGGTAATCATGGTCATGTTGAAAGAACAACAGATCAGGTCACCCCCCCACCCCCACCCCCACCCCCCAGAGATGCATCACTCAGTGTTTTAACACAACAGTGAAATCTGGCATGAATATTTTCTACTCGGCTCTGCTGATCGGAACGCTTGTGTAAGATTGCTGCAATCTGGCCTCTGACCCCTAAAATATCAAGCACGTGTTATAATAGTGTGTCATCAGGCCGAGTGTATAATCGTAACACGTCACACTCACACGAGCTGACAGGTTAAAGTCTAATGTGAGCGTCAGGCTACTGTTCACACTCAGTGAAACACACTCTGTCAGTCCTTATGGGGACCTTAAACTTAAAAAATGAACATAAGATGGATAGATAGACAAATAGACAGATGGAATGAATGAATAAAAATTAATTAATTAATTAATTAATCAATCAATCAATCAATCAATCAATTAATTAATAGACAGACAGACAGACAGGCTGTGGTAAAAAGGGAAAAATAACCAGTAGCAGTTCTCTTGTTGGGACCGACCAGATGTCTCCACATGCTCAAACCTGTCAGGTGTTCCCATACTTCTGGGAACATTTTGTGAAAGTGAAAGTGAAGTGAATCGATGAGTTGTATTTAACCAATTTGTGCAGTGAAACACCCACTAATAAACACACTAGACTAGGAGGCAGTGAACACACTTACCCGGAGCAGTGGGCAGCCCTAATTCCATGGGGAGCTGTTGCGGGGGGGAAGGGTTGGGGGAGGGATGGGATAAGTGCCTGGTACGGGGGATCAAACCTTCCGGTCACAAGGCTGGTTCCAGAATTCCTGGATTTAAACCTTAAGGATTTCAGTGCCTAGATTTACACTCCTGATTGTTGGATCCCTGAGTAATAAACATGAGCAGCTTTCACACATTGTCACCTGTTACATAACACAGAATTACACAACCAGAATGATCTGCATGAGCTCATATATATAATATATAATATATATATAATATAATAATATGTGTAAATTTTCTCCAGTATCGTGATGACGCATGTTTCCAGGTATACACTCTTCTTCCATCAGTAAGGGGGTTCTCCATGGACCAAACCCTTTGTTCTTGGGTCCTACATGGAACTTGAAAATGTTTTTTCAGACGTAGCTTTTTTTTAAAGACTGGTAGAAGAATTTGTCGCTGTTGCTAACACCACTCTAACCCAATACCACATTTCTTCCCAATAAGGTTCTATTCTAAAAAAAGGGGGCGTGGCCTACGTTGTCATGGTTTCCAGCATGACCGTGACAAAGTAGCTGCTGACCCTGACGTCCACACAGCTGCCACGCTCATCAGACTGGTCTCTCGGTTCTGATTGGCTAAGAGAACGGTGTTGAGATGTTAACCCTTTGTTAACCCTTCTTCCGTCCACAGCTGGCCTTCCTCTGGCGGCCTTTAACCTGGGTAAGGTCAAGCCTTATCAGAGGGGCTTTTTCTGTAACGACGAGACCATCGCTTACCCGTTTCACTCCAGCACCATCACCTCCACTGTGCTGTACACGTTGGGCTTCACGCTGCCCATCTGTAGTGTAAGTAACGCTAGCTACAGTCGCTCACATGCCCAGGGGTTCACTTCATCTCAGTGGGTTTGATTTGGCTAAAATAAGTGTTGATCTTAAATAGTCTGGAGTCACTTAGTCCAGAAAATATTATTATTTGCAGGAAAAGTGGTACTTATTATTTTTAACCGTAGTATCTGTATGGTACACAGATATTAGCATATTATATATTGACTAGCAAAAATTTTCATCGTCTGTTTTTTTTATACTTACGGTTTTTTAAATCCCAAAACTTCAAGTCCCAGAAATTGAGTCCTGAATGTTTTTGAGTCACAAGGTTTTACATTCCAATTTTTAGATAAGATTTTAGCCTGTCAAATTATTGAGGCCCTTAATTTTTTCTAAGGTAAGGTTTTTAAAATTCATTATTATTATTATTATTATTATTATTATTATTATTATTATTTCTGTAGGTTTTTTTAGTCCTGAGTTTTTCTGATGGTATTTTTTATGTGCTGTAATTTTTAATCTCATAGGTTTTTTATTGTAGTCTGTCTACCCATCCATCCATCCATCCATCCATCCATCCACCCATCCACCCATCCATCCATCCATCCATACATCCAATCCATCTAATTTCCATCCGAGTTTTTTTAAATGCAGCATTTTTAATCCCAAAGTTTTTTTTATTTTAATCTGTCCACCCATGCATCAACCCATCCATTCACCCATCCGCCTATCCATCTATCCATATACCCATCCATCCACCTATCCATCCTGTCTTATTTCCATCTGATTTTTTTAAGTGCAACATTTTTAATCCCAGAGTTTTTGATTATCCTGAGTATTGATTAATTAATTAATTGATTGAATCTCAGAGTTTTTGATTCACCAATTTTTACATTTTACATTTTATATTTTTTGAGTCCTGACCACACCACCATCATCCACGTCTAGAAACCCAAGACCCACTCACCTAGTAGATAAAAATGCATGGACAAAACATAAGGTTCATGCTTTCCTAAATGGGTTCTATGTGGGTTTCCACTACCAGGGTTCTACACAGAACAGGATACTAAGAGGAACAGACCACTGAACCCTTCAGGCTGCTAGATAGAATAAATGGAATTATTTACGTGTAGCAGCAGTTATTTACCAGCTATAGTTTCTCTATCTATTTGTTCAGATTTGTTCAGCTCCAGTCTGAACGAAGTCACTTGCATGGATCAAACCGACTCCAGACTCTTCAACACAAACACAATGACAGTGTTAAAACCAAAAGAGGAAAAACTATTTCCCACTTTCACTCCCTGTCTGAGTGGATTCCCTGGGCATGTCACCTGACATTACTGACATTATAACTTTAAAACAGAATGTAAAAGCAGAGGATGTCAACTCAATGTTAGTCGGTTACATACTGCAACATTACCGATGGGGTGAATGTGTACAGCTGGTTACTGCTCTGTCTGTAGTGGATATCTCTGTAGTGTCACAGCAGATGTAGACCAGAGGCCATGCAAGCTGGTCAAGTTCCTGGTTTTCATCACAAGGTGTCAAAAGCAAGCGTTTGGACTTTATAACTTTCTGAGAGCGAACACATGTGAACTGGTCTATCCTGTGGACAGATTGTGACAACGAAATATGAAGCGTCATCGTTTTGTTTATCGAATATATATTTTATAAATAGGCTCAGAAGGCAATTAAAAGCCGGAAGTTTGGGTTCCAGACATCTGGAGCATCAAGGCTTCGGCAGATAAGAGACGCTGCTTTGGATCAGATCGTTCTTCTGGAGCACAGATGAAATACTTGGTCTGTTTTCATACAAAGTCCATCCAGGAATAGCTGAAATAGTTTCCCGGAACATCTATGGCGTCCTGATTGGCCACTGTTACTGACTGTTGATTTCAAGCAGCTGTTTGTCGGTGTGGTATGTGGTGTGAAGCGCTGAAGTCTTCATGCCTGTCACTCTTGTATGTGTGACTTCAGTACATCAGTTGAAGCACCTCAGTTTGATGCACCTTCCGAACAGCAAGTTTATCTCCATATATAGCTTTACATTTACAGCATTTAGCAGACGCTCTTATCCAGAGCGACTTACAAGGTTACTGCTATTACAGGAAGGCCAATGTAGTGTTAGGAGTCTTGCCCAAGGACACTTATTGGTGTAGCACAGACTGGTTGTCCAGACCAGGAATCGAACCCAGGTCTCTCACATGGGACCCAATGATGTTACCGCTGTACCACACCAACCACACGTGGTGCATGAGTGAGTGAGTTACATACGTAAGTGAGTGAGTGAGTGAATAAGAGTGTGCGTGTGCACGTGTGTGTTTCACCATATGGTTTTGAAATACTTCTTCAAATATAAAACCACAACAAGTTGACAATGCAACTTTCATTGGGTACATCGAAATCGATATTACGTGTCAGCGGTCGTTCTTTTTTTTTTCTCTCTCTCTCTTTCTCTTTCCATTCCAATTCTGTTTTACTAGACATATAGTACACTAAGTAGGGGTCTATCTTAACACTATCACTGTTATACACTTAATAGTACGTTTATACAGCGTGTCTCAAAAGTAAGGAAAAACCCACGGAAAATGAAAACGGTTCGGCAGACGGTGGTCCAGTTTCAGACACAAGTTGTGGGACATGGGGGAAACCTGTTGGCCACGTCACCACGTCATGGCCATCTGGTATCTAAAAATGGATGAGTGTCTGCCAAAGTGTTTTTGTTTTATATAGGTGTTTCCTCACATTGGAGACACCCTGTATGGTGACTCAGAAGCCGTTTGGTCTGATGGTCTGGGTTTTAAAATAGATGCCTTTTATAACCTACACCTAGTGTCTGTAGATAACTGAATCTACATGTAACTTGACAGCCCTAAAATGTATTTTATGGCCTGCAATAATAAAACGATTAATCAGAAAAGCTGATATGACTTACAGAACCAGAAACAGTGATTAGTAGTTAGTAGTAGTATTACTATTACTACTACTACTACTAATAATAATTATTATTATAATGATAATAAAGTGTACTCAATGTTACCAGGTTCTTCAGAGTTCAGTAAAAGTAACTGTACAGTCATAGGAAAAATATGCTGGTGGGAAAAAAAAACCTTCTACATCATGAACAGGAACTTGGAGAACAGGAAATACAGGAGATATAAATAAATGCACCTAATGGCAGTAAAAACATAGCCCACGCGCTACAAGGCGTATATATGAGGGATATGCCGAAACATTTGCTGTACAAGTTCTCACAAACTAATGGAGCCACAAAGGCTTTGCCTCAGAAACCTATACAGGAACTTGAGCACATTGTGGGGATCAGATTGTGATTGACTAGATGACTGGGTTAGCCAGTTGATGGTACCTACATATCAAGTGGTCAAGAGAAGAACAACTGGTGGACTGACACCAGGGTAATGGGCGTCTAAGGGTCACTGCTACGCATGGGGGTAAAGGCCGTACCTGCAGAAGATCCACAGAAGGATCTGTTGCTATTGTCTTGGTGCCGTAGTGGAGTCTTCAAGGCAGGTTCAAGCTGTTTTGGTGGCTGTTTACCAAAACAAGGCTGATGGGTATCTGTAGGGTTCTGGTATCTATAAAGAGACAAGAACAAGTGATCGGAGAGATGAAGAATAAGATGTATAATGATTAATAACTAATGGAAGATTAGATCATTGATGAGATGGACTCTTGGACTTCAGATGTCCATTATAGACATGGATATAAAGAGGGAATAGACTGAGATCATGGAAAAAACAATTAATGATACAATATTACATTGATATTGATATGCAGAGCAGGAAAATGAATAATACAGCGGACATCATAAAATATCATGGCCAGTTTAATCAGGAAAGAGATTATCCAGATTATGTGAGACGTAGGAAAATGTTCAACTTCAACAAAAACCATAAACAAACCTTCTAATCACCTTTTATAGGGTTGTTGGCTTTGTTTTTAAATCAGGCAGTAATTTAATATGATATGAATTCATTTAGACATTTACGCAAGAAAAAGTAAATAATTAGCTACCTGATTTCATTCACACGGAGAGTGAGTTGTGTAATATGGTAGTGAAAACACTCAACAGGCAGACCAGGGTCTGGATATGGGGGAAAAACTGGCTGAACGTTTTAAAACATGAACCAATGATGGAGATGATTCAGAACTAAATGAGCAGTGACTCTTCAGTTGCCAGTTTGTTGAGTATTTGCTAGAGTGGAGCCGACAGGTGAGATCAGATCTTAAAGACTTTAAATAAATGTTGTTCATGTGAATATCAGCACTAAGTGATGTGACAGACGATTCCGCTTCAGACTGAGAACTGTCAGGATCAGAAAGTGCAAAGCCAAGCTATCTGCTTTTTTGACACACCCATCCTCCTACACGTTCGGCCGTGATGGGATCGCTCACGCAAATCTGCAAAGATTTTGCATGGCAGTTTGACTGAGCGTGACGTATCAGCGCATGACGTCTTCTGAAGGCTAACCTCTTTGTCATTCCTGTATAACCCAAGTGTGTGTTGGCTCGCTGTAATCCTATAATCACGGTGGAATCGGTGTCCGCGCCAGGAATTCACATGCTTTCCTTGGTCCGTGTGTTTATAGGGAATAAAATGGAAAATAGAGGTAGAAAAGGTCAATAAAAGGTCTGACCCAAATTCAACTGTTGGTGTGTATTCAACACCCGAGTACTAGACTGACCATTCAGCTGTAATAATAATAATAAAAAGACCTCAGAATGGGCGTAAATGTGCTTTGTGTGATCACATCCTTCCAGATCTGACACTATATTCGATCGACTGTGGCCCTTTTCTGTGCTAGACCTCAAATCTACCAAAGAGTCAAAACAAAGAAATTAAACTATGTAAACAAGAAGCGAGGGGAAAAAAATCTAATGTTTTTAGACGCCAAATGGTTTCGTTGTGTAGGCTACAGCTAGATCAGAATGAGATTATCAAAACAAAGTCATATCCTGCTGTTTTAAACATGTTGTTACTGATGTATATGCGATGTATCATATTATCATATGATAATGATGGTTATTTTACAGTATGTAACCCATTGGCCATCGTTTGAGCTTTGTCAGGGAGCGATCAAGCACTTAGGCATTTAGTGATAATGAAATACTCAAACATGCCTAATTTCATCCGTCTACCTCCAGTGTTAAAACTTGCCCATATATATATATATATATATTTTAGCACTATAATATTTACCACATCCTCACTTTCCACTTTTATACATACAGTCATGTGAAAAAATTAGGACACCCCATTAAAGAGTCAGCTCTTTATTAAGAAATGTTCACATATCAA
>JAOVVF010000008.1:22000552-22014018 GCA_028565595.1 Duopalatinus emarginatus | reverse complement strand
TTGGTGTAGCACAGACTGGCTGCCCAGACCGGGAATCAAACCCAGGTCTTTCACATGGGAACCCAATGATGTTACCAATGTACCATACCAACCACCTTATAAAATAAAATATATAATAAAAGCATCTCCCAAATTGATCATTATTATTATATAGGAATGGGTTCTAGATCCATATCAAATCTGAAGTTGCAGCCTGTGTGATATTTGAGCAGCAGGACAGTGCGATCGTGGATTCGAGTCATGGCAGTGGAAAAGCTCACCGTCAGCGTTTTACTGCTTTGCTTGCTAAGATCTCCTGTTTTTTTTTTTCTGCTTGTGTTGCAGGTTGTCCTTCTACTCCGGCCACTCCTCCTTCTCCATGTACTGCATGCTCTTCTTGGCAGTAAGTACCTATTTATAACTCTATGAAAAAAGTCATAACAGCCTTCTCCCAGAGCCTCACCAAACAGCTGGGCAATACCTTAATAACACATTAAACATGGTAACCTTCTTCTACTGGATGGGAAAGGTAGACCTTTAATAATATAGAGTGAAGATTACAGGTCTTAGGTTAGGGCTGTGTCTTAAGAATTAATTTTAATAATAAACCTTTCCACAACGTGTCCAAACTCCTCAGTCACATGTCTATATATAAAATAGAGACTAAAGTTGTATTATTAGTCTTAACACTCCATTAACACCATCCTTTCAGAAAGCACAGGGTCTGTTCAACAACCTTGGAAACACAGAATACTGATGAATACAATACTTGAACGGACCAACAATTGAGCCCTGAGGCACGCCCGATTAAGATCCATGAATCAATAGCTGTGAGACTTAGTGTTTAATTAGACAAGTGTGAAAAGTGACCATCTAGGGGCATGTTTGTACATCTAGTCTATCAAAAAAAAAGTATATAGCCCAGGTGCATTTGGCCTAAACAGCTATTTGGAAAAAAAAAGGAACCAAATTTACTCCAGATCTTAAATGTTCAGCTATTTTCAGATTAATTTAGTTGCTTATGTTTCCCAAAAATAGGGGTGAGTCAAGTCAGATCTCGAAAGTCACCATATTGGATCAAGGGCAAGTTTTTCCCAATGGGAAGGTGGTCATGTGTCCTGCTCCTTTTGACTCAAACTCAAACTTTTGATACAAACTGACCAGGCAGGTACTGAGTATATGTAATTAAAATCTGTGCATTGATGTGAATAAACAGGTTCTTCTTTTCAGATCGCTCATCTGCAGCCTTAGTAATGTTAAACAAGGCTCATGGGCGGTGCATCAGAAAAGCATTTCCCCCCAACTGTCACTCACACATAATGCCACAGCCATCCATGGCAAGCGGCCCAAAAGAGCAAACCTGTCTATGCTAAGCTAGCATGCTGTCTTTCGCCTATTAATAACACCACCACTAGGGGCAGACAGAGGCAGACGGAATATGTTGGACCTCCTCATGATGCAGTTCATAAAGGTGCACTCGATGGCTTCATGCGTCTTGGATTATGCACGGGATCGTGTTCACCCTCCCGGACTGGAAGCTGTTGAATTTTTAGAAATTTTCTTTTCTTTTTCATAATATAGTCATTTATCGTAGCATGAACATTAATTGGCTCCATGCCATGCTATTTTTGGAGACGTAGAAAAGTCCTTCGTGTTTGATCTGTACTTTATAACCCTTGCACAACTGTCCACACCTCCTTAATTACCCTCATGCCTCAGCACTATACTCACCTACTACCTAATGAAGCAACAATAGCAAGGTTTACATGACACTCCCACACGCTATAATACGTTTCAGCGAAACACACACACAAACACATTTTCTCTCCTGCATAGATGTGGAAAAACCTGAAGAGAATTGGGGCCAGAGGGCAGCTGTCAGGTGCTTGAGTAAGACCTGTAAATCCTCAAGCGCTCAGAACTGTGTGTGGATTGGATTGGATTGGATTTATTTAACTGACAGATGAATAACTTCAGAAGTCCTTCAGTGTGTAAATGTATATAAACACTTACATACAGTATCTCCTAGAAGAGAGAGTCACCCCTGTGTAAGTTTGTAAAATTGAACAGTAGGTATTTGCTCTTGTGTAACATTAAAAATGAAAAGCTAACTGTAGTAAAAAAATCCAGGCCCCAGACTGGGAACTCAACGCGACAAAAGTCAGTCTCCTTTCATTATTTAGAATTCAAATCTTTAATTTTTTCTTTAGTTGACATTTTTTTGGATGACAGATTCAATTCTCCTCAGCATGGAAGATACCAGTGTTCCACAAATGTCTGTAGATTTTCCTCAGAGTCATTTTTTTTACCTGCTTTTTTTCTGAACTGGTCATTTTTTTTTCAGAGTCTTATCCAGAGCGACTTACATTTTATTACATTTATACAACTGAGCAGTTGAGGGTCAAGGGCCTTGCTCAAGGGCCCAACATTGGCAGATTGATGGTGGGGGGATTCGAACCCCAAACTTCTGATCAGAAGTCCAACATCTTAACCACTGAACTACCAGTGCCCTACTGGTCATGTTGCCCTGGCTTTCTCTTTAAAATGCCCCAAAGGTGATCTATTGGAGTCGAATCAGGTGACATACTTGACCCAGGTCACGGTTCTCACTTTTTTTATTCTTTAGAAACTCTTTGGTGATTTTGGTTATCAACATGGTCATGAGCACTCATGCCTCACTCCATTGTGTAGGGTTTGAAGGCTAACCCTTTGAGAAGATCCAACCCATTGGTAGCTCAGTAGTTAAGATCTTGGATTTCTGACCAGGTGGTCATGAGTTCAGATCCCACCACCACCAAGCCCTTGAACATGGCACTTAACTTCTAAGATAAATATAAGCAGCTCTGGATTAGGGGGCTGTCTGCCAAATACTGATAATACACATCTTGGTTCCACAGAACACTCTTGACTCCACACCTTGATTGGTCAGATCTGTTTAGGCAGGTGGTGTTCATCAGTGCATTTCTTTCCAAGTCGAATCGCAAGAGACATGACAGTACGATGTATAACCACGACCTTTACGTATAAGGAAATGAAACAGGAAATGAATTCAGGACGTAACATATGGTTTGTGTTTGTTGTAACCGTTACGTCTCACCCACTGCTGTAGTCCTGAACTAAAGTGTCTAATTGCCGTCTCGATCATTATGATCTTTGTCCTGGAAGTACGGCACGACTCAGAAACGGATACGTCGCGTTAGACGCCTTTATGTAAGAAAATAACACCAATTAGAAACAACAGGTTCAGTTGCCATGCTTACGAGAAATACACCAGTGGATAAAAACGGGTACAGGTGACTGAGTCTATACAAAACACAGCAATCTGGTGCGTATATAAAGCGAATAGAATAGAAGCAAATAAATAAATGAATAAAGCAACAAGCTTTATAACAGTTTGAGTTTATGTAGCTGCGACCCCTGGGACACCTACAAGCATCTCTGACAGGTGAACAGTGTCTTCATGTCCTGTGTTCATTCCAGCCTATTTCAACAGGACAGTGCACCACTACAGATGTCTAGAGACGCCAAATTACGGTTAGAGGAACCAGGGTGAGTTTAGGATTTTGTCCAAGTTCACGCCCATGTCGCCAGATCTCAGAATTGTGGACCGTGCGGTGTTCGTTTCAACACGCTTGCGCAGTTCTACACTCTTAACAAGTTTTAGACTGGTGTAGCGGTTTTTCTGGCACTTCAGTGCAATCCGATAAAATTGCATGCAAGGTTGCGCCCTTGTTACACAGTTCAAACCAACGACGCAGCGTCTCAAACCACAATATACAGCAACACGACACAAACCTCTCCTCTCCTGACGTGTGTTATTATAGGCCCTGACGTGCACATCAGGACTCTCAGAAGTGCAGGAGCGAGACAGTCAACACTGACGTGAAGACGTATTTATAGACGTACGGCTTCCTCCTGCCGTGTGTGTGTGTGTGTGTGTAATAGGGCTGGGTTGTTTAGTTCTTTCTCTTTTGAAACCCCACTGTACATGTCTGAATATAGAAGCTGAATCATGGTGCAGAGCTGGGCAGATGCCATTCAAGGTGTAATCAGTGAAATTGGAGTTGCCCATCCCTAAAAAAAAAGAGCACTGTAATTATGGTGTAAACACAGACAAGGCAGACAAGGAGTGCTTCTCCGCCGCGAGTATTTTGTTTCAAGACAACGCAAGATGAAAGGCGTTATAATGCTTTATGTCAGATTGAATAAGCGCTACGAAATGATTATTTCACATTTAAACCTGTGCTCATCTAATCATGCTCAGCTATGCTGTCTTATCCATATTCCATCAATTTACAGCAGTGTAGCAGCCTTTTGTTTCTGTCCCCCAAACATCTGGAGTTACACATCTGTCAGGCTCGACCCATCAGGTTTATAGGACCCAGGTTTATAAATAAACAAACAACTCTTACCGCTTTTCAGCTTTTATTACACCGAAGCGCAAAAAAACCAACCCTGGTGCAATAGTCTAACACTTAAGGGTAGAGGTAGGTCCACCATGGGGCATGTTCTCCACAAGCTTGCAGAAATATTTTGTAAGCAATGAACACCAGACTTCCTTCAGAACGGTCCACAGTTCTGTTGTATTTGGATTGTAGACTTGAGATTCCAGAAGGTCCCAGGTTTGATCCCCATAACTGACAAGACTCAACTGAAGTGCCCCTGAGCAAGGCACGTAACCCCTGACTGCTCCCGGGTGCTGCCGATAGGGGCTGCACCCCACCCCCCACCCCCTTTCCAACCACTCAGGGGGTGTGTGCTCACTGCCCCCTAATGAGTGTTTTACTGTATGGGTGGGTCAAATGCAGGGTTCAATTCCACTGTACGGTGGTCAAAAGTGTAAGTTTTCATCATTTGTGGTCCACAGCGCACTGGACGGCGTCCTGGATGATGACTTGAGTGTGAATGGCCAAACCCCAAACTCGGTGTTCCTCTGTAACTGTAATCTGGCGTCTCTAGATGTGTGGTGGTGGCACGTTGTCCTGTCGGATGAGGTGAAACTCGTCAGAATGAATGCAGGACAGTAACGGGGGTCAGAAAGGAGACATGCACAGCTTTCACCTGTCAGAGACATCTGTAGCTGTTGCAGGGTTCCCCCGTTGGAATACCAGTTAAACACCCCCCCCCCCAATACCATTATGGAGCCACCACCAGGCCTAAGCTTGCGTGCACCAGGTTTTTATTTTTTTTCTTTCTTGCACTTTAAAGTACAGTGTCCTGCTTTTATCTTTTCTAGTATTTATTTCGTTATTACTCTGCTGCCGTGCAAGACCACGTCACACCAACCTGTTTCCGATTAGATCTCCATAACCACCCCCCCCCCCCCCCCGAGTGTTTTATTTCTTACGCAACGAACCTCCTGATCTCTATTTTGTTCAGTTCAGGGAACACACGCTGTCTTAATAATATCAGTGACGCCTCGAGGCAGTTAACAGGCAGGCAGGCAGGCGGGCGGTCTAATCGGTCTGGCGGGTTTGTCTGTTGGCTGGCCTCCGACTGCTCTGCAGCGTCAGCACCTCACTTGGCCTGTCGTAAAACTTTAAGCTCCGTTTAAAACTATGACAGCAGCACATATTTGAACAGGATGGATATTGTCTGTGCCAGACTCGCCTTCAGAAGTAGCCAAGTTATCTATAAAGCCCATTTGCATTTTCTGAGGAGCTTTCAGACATCCAGCTGCGTGGCGGCGACGACGAGTCCGAGAGGCATATTACACAACGAGACGTCGCCTCGGTGATTGAAGACGCCTCGAGCATCTTAACTAATCGGTTAATTAGGTGTTAATCCGTGTTCCCTTAATCCAATGCATGAAAGCCGAGAAGTCTATTACGTAACAGTATCAGTAGCATGTCTAAACGATCGGTTCTTCTGTCTCTCAGCTTTATCTGCAGGCCCGGATGCGGGACGAATGGGCTCGACTCCTGCGACCCACTATCCAGTTCTTCCTGATTGCTGCGTCTGTATACACCGGACTGTCCCGTGTCTCTGACTACAAGCACCACTGGAGCGACGTCCTCACGGGTCTCATCCAGGGAGCGGCCATGGCCTTACTGGTGGTGAGTATACATATTATTGTGTACTGGGACTGGTACAAAAAGGCTTCAAGCACACACTGTTGGATACAAGGCTGGTAATACACCTCAGTGTGCAAGCACAGTGGTCAATGAGTCACTTCACATCACTATGGGAGGTCTTCTAAAAGGGGTTTTAAAAACAGACACTGTCCCCTAACATACTGATTACGACTGCACTAGGAAACTAACTGTCTCTCAGGGACACTTCCACTTTGAGAACTGGTCGTTCACTTGCTGCCTAACGCATCCCACCCCTTGACGCCCCTCGACTTATTGACTTCACCACTCAGTTTGGGTCATGAACATGGTCATGAGCATCACTTGTTCACTTGTGAGGGCCTGAAGGCTAACCCTGTTGGGTTGGAGTTCACAGAACCAACCGAGTGGTAGCTCAGTAGTCAAGATGTTGGACTTCTGACCAGAAGGTCATAAGTTCAGATCTCACCATCACCACCACCGCTGGGCCCTTGAGCAAGGCCCTTAACCCTCAACTTCTAAGCAGGTGTGCTCAAAAGGGTGGGATGTTTTTAAGCAGCATGTAACAAGAGCCAGATTGTGACGTCTAGACGACTGGGTCGGAGCGTCTTCAAAGCAGGAGGTCATTATGGGTTGAGTTCCAGTATACAGTGGTTAGTACCTAGCTGGTACAAGTGACAAGGTGACGAGGTCTCAGACGCCCGGAGCTCACTGATGCGCATAGGAAGAGAAGGCTACACCGTCTGGTCCCGTCCTAAACAAGAGCCGCAGAAAGATGTCCATGTCTGGACAAGTCAGAGCTGTTCTGTCTGATCATTAGAAATGCTGGTGTGTCTTCCCTGGCATGTGTTTAACAGGAAGTTGCCCATGTTTCAGAGAATTATATCTCTTTCGGCTCCACCCTGTTTTCCTTCCTGGCCGTGTGAGCCACATACAATCACGCTAGCAGATCAGACAGTGTGGTGCGCAGCAGGCGCTGTAATTATACTCAAGGTGTACTGGCTGTGTCTCAACGTTCACATCAAACGGACGCAAGTCGACAGGTTCGTTTTCTTTATCGTCAAACAAATGCTGCATTTGACTAAAGGTCATATTTCCTGCAGATGCAGGAAATGATGCAGACCCAGACACTGAGAGAGTCTTTTTCCTGCGGCACAACGCACGGAAGAAAATATCTTCAATTGTTTGACCTTGTATAATTCAACATATAAAAATCCTTTTTTTGTGTGGTCATTATATTTTTACAAAATTCAGAATTTACAGAAAACATTTTATATCGCGATATGTATCGTTATCGGGATATGAATGGACCTGTATCAGGATATGAAATTTTGGTCATATCACACAGCCCTGGTTAAAAGCAGGAAAAATGGGCAAGTGTACGAATCTTTACTTACACTGAACTTTTGCCAAGAACCAAATTGTAACGACACCAGAAGCCTCGAGCACGTTGTGGGGTTCAGAGCAGCAGGTTGTGTACAGTCTTGCCTTAACACAGTGGTTAGTACCTAGCAAAAGTGGTCCAAGGAAGATAAACCGGTGACGACACCTTTAAGGACCGCCAAAGCTCAGTGATGTGCTTTGACCGTGAAGGCTGGGCCTGTCTGGTCCAATCCCACAGAAGGATCTAATGTCAACATCTTGGTCCCAGATACCACAGGACAGCTTTAACAGCTCTGACCTGCTGTGACCTCGACTCCACCAGACCTCTAATGTTATGGCTGACTGGTGTTCGCTGACTACACAGGTCACTGATCTGACGAGGTTTAAGAGACATCACACACAGTTATCTGGCTGGATAAGAAACACTGATGCGTCCAAACCCGAGTGTGTCGTTTGAATAACGTGTCCAATCCTTGCGTTTCACCCTCAGGTCTTCTTCGTGTCCGATTTCTTCAAGAAGCCCGCAGCCACTAAGAAAGAGGACGAGATGGCGCACACCACTCTGCAGGAGACGCCGACTAACGGAAACCACTACGACGTCACTAACTGAAGCTGCCGAGGACCCTGGTTCTGCGTGTCTCAGTTCTGCACGGTCTGTCAGCACGCATCGACTGTGAGGAAGGACCACTGGGGTGGAAACCTGTGAATGTAAAACGCCCTGCTCTCTCCCTCTGCTACGCCCAGACTCTGTGTCCCGTGATGCCTTCGGGCTGCTGATGCTGCTTTCCCTGTGTATGATGCTAACAGATTTGCGCCTCAAGCAAAGTTTTTGTTAAAGAATAAATAAATAAAAATAACTCACTATACACTTTTTTTAATTAAAAATTATGTTAAAACATTATGTACATACAAAAAAAACCAAAAACGCATCGTGTTGTTTAAAGACAAAGAAAGAAGTCATAGCTGTTGTGAAGGTTAATAAACTTGTTCAGTCATCACCATCTTCACATTGTCTTTATCATAAATGAAAGAACACAAACAATACAGGGATGAGAGGGAGGGGGACTTGTCAAGCAGCAGCGTCGTCCCTCACAGGTAAAGACTGGCAGCAAACACGATGTCGCGCTTGATCTTCGTGATGCCTGGAGTGAAAAAAATAAAGAGACAAGATGTAGATAAGGATGAGTTTCAAGGCTTGAGGTGTGTGAAATGTAAAGGAAATTCAACCAGGTACAGATCAGTGTTTATGGGGCCGGTACTGATCGCCGGTCACATTTCAGTACGATTGTCCAGTACAGATCGAGGGTGGGGCTGGAGGACACTTAACTAGCGCCATCAGGACATGAAACCGGTCGAAACGGTTGTATTAGCATTTATAACTAGATGTGCATTTCCTGAACAAACTACATGAGTGCTTGAACATGTGTGCCCTGTTGGGGCCAAGATTATGGCTAATACCATGGAGTGTGTGTATGTATGTGTGTGTGTGTGTTTGTGTGTCCATGTTTGTGTGTTTGTTGGAGAGAAAAGCTGAATTAAACAGATAAATCAGTCCAACCTAGAGTAGAGGTGACATCACCCACCTTAGCCTCCCCCAATAGAAATGAATGAAGTGAAAATAAGAGTGATAAAAAGAGAAGGATGAGTGCAATTGTGTGTAATTTGCCCTGACAGGCCCTAGTGGCCCTGGGTCCGAGCCTTTCAATGTTCATGGCTGTAGCTCAAAAACTGCCAGAGTTACAGCAGTTTGGAAAACTCCCCATTCAGTCCTATAGGAAATTAAAAATGTAAACTAATAATAATAAAAAAATAAATAAATAAATCTCACCAACATTAAAATAACATAGCACAGGTTTCACCATGATTATCTACAAAATGGTGTTTGAACAGAGTCTGTACATTAAGTGGTTCAGGCTGTATTAATTGTGTAAATGTGCTTAAGAAGAAGAAGACGGAAGAGGAATAATAATAGACTGCATTTTTCAAGAACGTGAGTGAGTTCAGGAAGAGCATGAAAGCAGGTATTACTACCGAGTCACATGCCCCAACATCCAGGGTATGGGGTTTATACACATGGGGTTTATTCAGCCGGGCACAATGTCCGCCGTTTTAGTTCCTCAGTCAGAAGTTAAAGGGTCTGTATGTGTGTCTAGCGTTATAGCTAGGAACTGTGAGGGCCTGTGAGTGAGAGGTTCGTTCAGGGCTTCACTTCCTGGATGAAGCGCTAGATCACATGACACCTGGCAACCAGCGAGGCTGATGCGAATGCCATCATGTGCTCCTCCTGAGGCATCCACGTGAAGCATCTCTGCCCCTGACGTGTAATGAGGAAAGCATGAACTCTCGCTTATCTCACTCTTCTCGACTGATATAAGAGAAAAAGCCACTCCCATTTTGCTCTTTTTGACTCCAGACCACAGACAGCTGTGGCGTTGTTAGGATTCGAGTTCAGATTTCTGGACAACCCCTGAAATATTAGACGTATTCCAAGTAGTTGAAATGTTTCTAGAAAGAACTACGCGCGAACTCTTTGGCTTTTAGTATGATGGATTTCTGCAGGTCAAGGAAGAGAAAGGAGTCGTACCGAGAGCGAACTTGTTCTCCAGCTCCGTGTTCCCGATGGCCTTGGCTGCTTGGCACATCTGCCTCAGAAGCTCCTCCAGGCGCCTCATACAGCGAATGATGCTGCCTAAAATCACACAGAGAGAGAGAGAGAGAGAAAGTGAAAGAGAGAGAGAGGGTGAAGGGGAGAGAGAGAGAGGAAGAGAGAAAAAGAGAGAGAGGGTGTGGGGGGGGAGGAAGCGAAAGAGAGAGAGAGAGAGAGGATAAGAGAGAGGAAGAGAGAGAGAGGAAGCGCAAGGGTGGGGCGAGAGAAAGAAAGAGAGAGAAAGGATAAGAGAGAGAGGAAGAGAGAGGGTGGGGAAAGAGAAAGAAAGAGAGAGAGGAAGAGAGAGAGAAAGAGAAAGGGTGGGGGAGAGAGAGAGAGTAGGGGGAGGGTGGGATAGAGAGAAAGAGAGAGAGAAAGAGAGAAAAGAAGACATTGCTTTATGTCCTCCCTCCAGAGTGATAACACACACCCGGTTGTCTCTTTCTTGATTGCATACCAAGTGAATCGAGTCACTTTCTGGCCTCTGATCTTCACTACTTCACTGTACACTTCCATTACACATAGATTTTTTTTCTCTATTAACAAAAAAAGATTTATTTTGGCACATGGTCCATCCTTTTAGTCACCAAAGAGCAAAACCCAACTGAGAAAAGAATAAATAAATAAATGACCGTATGCCAGGAACTCCACCTCCTCCACTTCTGTGTCTCTGGGTTTATTCTTCTCCTTCACTTTAATTTATTATCCTCATTTCACTTTAAACTCCTGAACAGACAGACGACAAGGAGCCCGGGTTTTATTACGCTACGCCAATTTTAAAGCAGTCTCAAATCATACACTGAAGTGCTGGGACAAAACTGGTACATTTACACCAGTCTAATACTTGGCAGGTCAGACCAGGGGTCACGTAGGGGCGCTGTAAAAAATCGATTCTTTAAAGAATTGCGATTTTCAGTCCTGGTGATACTGAAATCTCAAAATGCACAAAAATGAATTTTAAAATGTGTTTTATTTTTTGCCGCTCCTACTCCTAAGCATACTGCATATCGCACTGTGTGTCCACTCGGCTCTGTAGAAGAGGACCGTCTAGGCCACCGTACAGCAAACTAAGTTATTAGCTCCTTTTGTCTGAATGGAGGCCGCTAGCATGGAGTCATTCAGGAAAAAAAAAAACATTTCAATGGAAAAATTGTTCCCGAATTGAAAATCAAATCGTAAGCCCAAAAATGGGGAATCAAATCGAATCGCCAGACACTGAGATTCGCAGCCCTGGTCACATGTAACAGCAGCTAAACAAGCTCTACACTGTTACACCATATAGATCCACCACACGCATGGGATTCTCAGCACTTCAGTGTACAACGTATGCTTGACCTCCAAACCTCTAAAGCACGGTTTACATTACACTAATATTTTATGAAAATCTATAAACATATACACACATTCTCATTCAATGTTCTACTCTAAACAATAACTCTACTGACCTGTGCTGTATATAATGTTCACGTTCTGTAAACGTTATTCTCTTTATTATTTACAGATAAAATGCAGAGAATCAGTAATGACAGTAATTCTGTATTCTGCACTTCTGGTTAGATGCTAACTGCATTTCAGTGCATCTGAACTTGGAATCTGCACAATGACCATCCAGTTGAATCTAATCTAATCTGCTATTGCTCATGACATATGACGCACTTTTAACATACTCCACGCGTCTAGTCTAGTAACTAGTTTTATTTCCATTCTTAGTACATTGCTAACATTTCTACCTTCCATAAACATTACAACAGACCACGTGTGCATTTCAGCACGCCTCCTTTCGACATGGAATAAAATACAACTCCAGGAAACTGTAACCGTGTAGGTATTAGTGATGGAGGCCCTCACTGAATCAGAACAGCAGAAGACAAGAAAACGTCAAACAAAACTCATGCAACAAAACTCGTCCTGGTGTAAAATAAATAAATAAATAAATAAATAAAAATTCACCTTCAAAAACATCGGTCATCTTGCAGATCTGAGAGAAAGAGGCTCCGTTGGCCCAAGTGTACACTACGTCCATGAGGTGAGGACGGAACTGGTTCAGGTAGGTGTCCTCGTCCACCTCCAGCTTCGCCTCGGCTGAGACCTTAGCGATCCGCTTGGCACATTCCTGTGGAGTAGAAGGATTCGATTCAGGTTGACTGGGGGGGAAAAAAAAAAAAGAAAAAAAAAAAAAAAAAAAAACCCACACAAAAGCTGCTGCAGTGACCCTGATCGCTCCTCAGCAGACTTTCTGCTTTCTTTTAACAAACGTGAAAGTGATATCTCCCCCCGGAAAGGCTTCGGGAACGAGGTCTGGTATTTAACACAGCAGATTTATTACATCATACAACTGAAGGGCTTAAAAATATGAAGAAGGTTCAGACTGTCAGGGAAAACCGTCAGCACCTTCCTGAGGGTTCTGTGTTTCTGCAACGACGAGTAATCTGACCAGTTTGTAGAATTTCTACAGAAATACCACAACAACCAGCAGAGGAACCGATACGATTTTCCTTCAGCTGCTTCTGTCCTGTTCGTTATACACAGTAAAGTAATTGTGGTGAAAGGCATTAAATCACACCGCTACAGGTTACAGGTCCACAGGAACACACCAGAAGGGTGGAAGAACACGTGACGACTGGGTCACACTGACGAAGCAAACTTGGAACCACAGTGAAGGCACTGTAGAAGGCAGTGCCCAGAGACACACAACAGGAGCAGTAAGGCAGCCCATGGCAGCTGGGTGGGTGGGTGGGGGGGGTGTTTAAGTGCCTCAAGTGCTCAACGGCTCGTGTCTGTACAAATTTTCCAACTGACAAAGTTCCGCTCACTGGGTTCCCTCAACATCGATCCATGGCTGCCTCTGTTCATAAACATGACCCCAAGTCCTTTCTTTGCTAAGATTTTGGCCACATAAACATCATGTGTTATTTAAGATGCATGCCGGGAGAAATTTTGAACATTAGGGAAACAATCCAACATCTGGAGCTAGCTACAGTTAAAAAAGGAAGCCAACACCTGCACTGACGATATTTAAATGATGCTACGTACACGTATATGAGAATGAAAAAAACAAACAAAACCATTAATTGTGCAAAATAGCTTTTAAGTCATTCGAGGGATCAAGTCCACAGACATAAATGGCCTAAGTAGGGCCAGAAAACTTCCAGGAGTTTAAACTATGTCTCGAAAACAGGACAGAATTCATATCTGGGTCATAAATGTGATCTTAATGTGACGCTGCCTGTAACTCGCTAAATCCCCTCTGAAATGTCAGTGAGGTCAAAGTGAACCACACACACTGACCACTGTGGACACATTTAACACATCCATGCAGTGAAACACACTACAGGGGAAGTGAGCACACTTGACCAGAGGGGTGGCCAAACCCTGTCCATGGTGCCGGGCAGGGGGGGCTTGGGGGG
>JAOVVF010000008.1:21939192-21963659 GCA_028565595.1 Duopalatinus emarginatus | reverse complement strand
TCTGAATCCTGATCCAAGTAAAGATTCAAATCTGAATCCTGATCCAAGTAAAGATTCAAATCTGAATCCTGATCCAAGTAAAGATTCAAATCTGAATCCTGATCCAAGTAAAGATTCAAATCTGAATCCTGATCCAAGTAAAGATTCAAATCTGAATCCTGATCCAAGTAAAGATTCAAATCTGAATTCTCTTCCAATGTGAAAAGATTCAAATGATTTAAATCTGGATTTAAAAAAGAATCACATGTAAACCCTGATATTTTTCAAGATATTTTTCAAACAAGATTTATATCCGAATTGTGATTTAAAAAAAAAAAAGAAGATTTAAATCTAAATCCTGATCCAGAAAGATTCATATCTAAATCCTGTTTAAAAAAAGGATTCAAAACAATATTGACTTAGGAAAAACATACAAATCTAAATCCTGATCTTAAAAAAGTTCAGATCTAAATCCTAATAAAAAAAAAAAAAATCTAAATCCTGATTAAAAATATATTAAAATGTAAAACCTGATTAAAAATTCAGATTCAAATCTAAATAATGATTTAAAAAGATATTTAAATCTAAATCCTGATAAAAATGATTTAAATCTTTTTGGCAGTGTACTAAAATAAAACCGTTCTGGGAGGAAGTATGAGTCTGTGTACAGGACATACTATTTATACAAATTCCTCTTGACCCAAAGTTCTTCTTACTTGGTCTATACCCAAACAACCGTAATATTAAAAGAAATCACGTCTTAGAATTAGGTATACTGGTTGCTAAAAGAGTAATTGCCTTATTCTGGAGAAGTACAAGAAAGCCAAGCTTGGGGAAATGGATTGTAGAACTAACTAGAACTCTGCCTCTGGAGAAAATTACAGATGAGATCAGGGGTAAACAAGCTGTTTTTCACGTAATATAGGATCCCTTTATACAATTACTAGAGACGACAGATTTAACTCACAATATAGATATATAGATATCTGAGAGTAGCCTGTAGAAGAGCCCAATTCAACAGACCTCCAAGTTCAATTTCACATCTCAGTGTAAATAAGGTTATAATATTTAAAGATCTCAGATCAAAAATTTATATACTTATGTAATTTATTTTATTTTATTTTATTTTTTTTGTTGTTGTGTCTCTCCTGTTTGTTCGTTTCTTTTATAGACTTTTTTTTTTTTGGGGTGGGGGTGGTGGGGGGTATTGTGCATATGTGTTTATATGTCTTAGGTGCATGTAGTTGGACCCATTTGCATGTACAGGTCATATTTATAGGAATTTGTACCCGTTCTTAGATGCATGTACCAAGTTGTTAAACCAATAAACATGATAGAAAAAAAATGATTTAAATTGAAATCCTGGTAAAAAATATATCGAAAAATTAAAAAATAGATTCAAGTCTAAATAAAAAGATTCATATCTAAATCCTGTTTAAAAAAAGGATTCAAACAATATTGACTTAAAAAAACATACAAATCTAAATCCTGATCCTAAAAAAGTTCAGAGCTAAATCCTAATTAAAAATTATTTTAATCTAAATCCTGGTAAAAATATATTGAAATCTAGATTCTGATAAAATATATTAAAAGGTAAATTCTGATATATAAAATGAATTTAATGGAATGTTTTCTATATAATAATACAGAAATAAAGAGGAACGGATCTGTGGCACTGTGTATAACTGTGTTAGTCAGAGAGATTTATTATTTCTTATTTATTTCTGGAATAAATCTGAAGTGAAGCGTGACCTGTTACAGGTGAAGGATGATGGGACGAGTATGAAGGAGTGGATTCTAAGATACGCTGAACAGAACGAGGAGGACAGCAGCGAGGACGAGGATCAGGGGACAGCAGACGGACGTCCCAGTCCTGAGACGGACCAAAAATTTGATCCTGTTAGTCAAACCTCTTGTGTTTTTCCTTGTGTATGTTTATCCAGACTGATCTTTCTGACACACAGATGCTCCATGTCACGTTAATGTTGTTACTGAAGACGCAGTGTGAGGTTACTGTAACGTTACTGATCCGTATGAAACGTCTGTCCAGAACGACCGCTATCTGACGCTGACGGCTCAGCTGTACGACGCGATACAGATGGCCTCAGACGCCAAAGCCAAGAAAGACAAGACAGGACAGCGGAGTGCACAGGACCGCATCCGGGTCATACAACAAGGTTCACATCATCACTTCTGCTACACGCCAGTTTCACAATTTATTACACTCGTAAATAAAAACTAATAAACCTGGCCATTCAGTGAAGACAGAAGGAACGACACTGTACAGAAGCATTAGCGTGTGTGTGTGTGTGTGTGTGTGTGTGTGTGTGTGTGTGTGTGTGTGTGTGTGCAGTAGCTGAGCTGCACTGCTGAAAGGTTTAGCTCCGGCGGTGCGCTTTCACTTTGTCACGACAGAATCTGGAAAAGACCAATAGAGATACACACACACATAAGTGGAGCGTTTCGTTGCTTAATGGGGCAGCGCTGTTCATGTCCAGTCACGTCAACACATCAACACCAACAAAAGAGCTGCCAGATTTAAAGAAGACAGACTTCTGTCTGTACTACACTGTGTATTACTGTGTTACATTACTGTATTAACTAGCTAGAGAATCCTGATCCAGAAAAGATTCAAATCTAAATCCAGAATCAGAAAAGATTCCAAATCTAATTCTTGATTCAAATCTAAATCCTAAAAAAAAGATTCAACTCTAAATTCTGATCCAAATCTAGATCCTAATCAAAATGTGAAAAGATTCAAATCTAGATTTTGATTCGAAAAAGATTCAAATCTAGATCTGATCCAAAACAGATTCAAATCTAGATCTGATCCAAAACAAAGATTTAAATGTAGATCTTGATTCAAAACAAAGGTTCAAATCTCAAGCCTGATCCAGAAAAGATTCAAATCTAAATCTTGATTCAAAAGGAAGATTTAAATCTAAATCCTAAAAAAAGATTCAACTTTAAATTCTGATCCAAAACAGATTCAAATCTAGATCCTAATCAAAATGTGAAAAGATTTAAATCTAGATTTTGATTAAACAAATCTAGATCTGATCCAAAACAGATTCAAATTTCAACCCTGATCCAAAATAGATTTAAATATAAATCCTGAAAAGGATTCAAATCTAAAGCCTGCTCCAAAACAAAGATTCAAATCTAGATCTTAATTAAAATGTGATAGATTAAAATCTAGATCTTGATTCAAAACAAAGATTCAAATTTCAAGTCTGATCCAGAACAGATTCAAATATAAATCCTGAAAAAGATTCAAATCTAAATCCTGATCCAAAACAAAGATTCAAATCTAGATTTTGAGTTACAACAAAGATTCAAATCTAGATCCTGATCCAGAACAGATTCAAATCTAGATCCTGATCCTGAAAGCCTGCTCCAAAACAAAGATTCAGATCTGAGACTTGATCCAAATGTGAAACGATTCAAATCCAGATCTAGAGTAACCAATTATAACGTAATTCTTCTCGTATTGTTTCTGAAAGTGTCTCTGTTGTTTTTGTTTTTTTGTTTTTTTTTTTTTAGAGATGAAGCCTCTGGAGTCTCACCCTCTGTTTAACCCGGTGATCAAATTCACAGAGGCTCCTAAAGTGGAGAAAAAACCTCCTCCTGTGGTTGCTACGAGCGACCAGCTCAACTTCAGCCTGTTCGAACAAGCCAATGAAACGCCGGCAGAGAAACGTAAATAATGCACTTAAACATTAATACGCACACATGATAATACACTCCTGAGTGGTGCAGCATCCGGAGGTGGCAGATTCCAACACCTGGGGGTGTTACAGCCGTCTGTAACCGGGAGTCTAGAGAGCAGAATCAGCCGTGTTTTCAGGGAGAGAGGGAGGGAGAGGGGGAGTAGTGGTTTATTCTCTCTCTCTCTCCTGTCAATCATAGCGGCACTAGTCGATCATGCATTGGTGGGAAAGCTTTGATCCGAGTGGGTTATAGCGCCCTCTGATGGTGTCTGGCTGCATAGAGGAGTCATTTAATAGGCTTTGCCCTCTCTGGTTGGTGGCTAAATTAAAATGACAGATGAAAGAGAGAATAGCAGAAAGAGTGAGAGAGAGAGAGAGAGAGAGATGTACAGGGAGAGCTTTGTGCTTCTCGTTCATGATCATGGGCATCTATAAGCTCGTACATTGAAAAGTGGGTGGGAGCGCTTTACTCTGAGTGTCTTACGCCGCCCCCTGGTGGCAGCTGCAGGTGACTCAGAGGAATCATGTGATAGATCTCGCCCTCCTCGGTGTCTAATAGGAAGGAATTGGACATGTACAAATCGGGTTGAAAACTGGGTTAAAAGCCAAAACTGACGATTAAATTGATGATTAATTTGCTGATCTCTGCGTCCGCCTTTTTTTAGCCGAAAAGACCAAAAAGGAGCCGAAGGACGTCCGTAATTTCGACTACACGGGTCGCAGCTGGACGGGAAAATCACCCAAACAGTTCCTGATCGACTGGTGCAGGAAGAACCTGCCAAAAAGCCCGGCACCATCTTTCCAGAAGGTTCCAGCTGGGAGATACTGGAAGTGCAAGTGAGTCAAATAAAACGAATATATTGTCGCGTACACTTTCTAGAAAAGAATGGGAATGGGTTCATTAGGCAGCAAGGGAACAAAGTTGAAATGTAGTAAGCAGGAAAAATGGGCAAGTGGGTGACCGGGAGTCACAGCATTTCCAAAACAGCAGGTCTTGTGGCATGGCTCCCAGTGCACAGTGGTTAATACCTACCAAAATTCATCCAAGGAAGGACAACCACTGAAATGGAGACATTGTGTGTAACTCATCACACACAGCGTTCACCTGTCAGAGACATTTGCAGATGTACCAGGGGTCCCATGGAAAACCCCATACCTTTATGGAGCCACCACCATTCTGTACGATATTATTCTGTGTATATTATTGTGCAATAAAAAAATAGACTGGAAGTAGCTGGTGGTGTTTCATATGCATGGCTGATGAAGCATAAATGATTGCTTATGGGTTAAAGTTTATCCAGTTGCTTTACTTTTTATTAGATTTGTAATAGTTGTGTGTGTGTGTGTGTGTTAGGGTGCGTGTTCAGAGGCCGGATGATGTACTGGAGGTTTGTCCCACCATCCTGACGGAGGACGGCATGCAGGCGCAGCATTTAGGAGCCACACTGGCTCTGTATACCCTGGTGAAAGGGCAGGTGGGTGGAACAGCTGGCATTTTGAAACTCTACATCCAGGACCTGTGTGGTGAAACCCATATCTGATCTCGTCCCTTCTCTCGATCTCAGTCTGTCCATCAGCTCCTCCCTCCTCCGTACCGGGACGTGTGGCTGGAGTGGCGTGATGGAGAGCAGCAGCAGGAGGAGCGCACTCGTTCGGCCATTAACAAACCGCGCGATCAGTTTATCTCCCGCCTCCTCGCTCGTGTCAAACAGCAGCAGCCTCAGTCGGAGCCCCGCCCCACAGACCCGAGCCCTTCCAGCTGCACCGAGGACTCGTGGGAAGCTCTGGCAGACACGGAAGAGGAGGAGAAAGTGGACAAGGAGAAGGAGGAAGAGGAGGAAGAGAAGTCCCGGTCGCTCTTTTTACGGCTCCGCGGCTCGGAGCTAGCACTCAGGTTGTTTATTAATAATAATAAAATGTTACATGAACTTTATGTTTTGGTTTGCATAATTATTACCTCCCCTCTGGAGTGCTCGGGATGGTTAATGTTGTTTATATACATAATAATGACAAGAAAAACCATTAATGCAGTAAAGCATGGTGGTGGTAGCATTAGTGGATTTCTTTCTCTGGGCAGAATTGGAGTTGAGCCGTATCCTTAAAATTCATTTATTTTTTGAGAATTTGTGTCAGGGATGATGATATAGAATGCTGTAATATAAGAAAAAAACTGCCAGCCAATCAGAAACGAGATCTAAAAAATTGGCCAATCAGAAGCGAGCATTTCTGCATACTGTGTAGCGATTGTATTCATGATTGATAACATTTAACGTGTCTAATGTTCCGGTAGGTTGTTGCCCGAGCGCCAGCGGCTCCCTGTGTTTCAGCACCGCGCGCGAGTTCTCGAGGCTCTACAGCGCCACCGTGTGGTGGTCATCGCTGGAGAGACGGGCAGCGGAAAAAGCACCCAAATCCCCCAGTTCATTCTGGAGGAGATGCTGGGAAAAGGGCAGGAGAAAACAGGGCAGTGTAACGTGGTGGTGACTCAGCCCAGGAGGATCTCCGCTATGAGCCTCGCTAGCAGGGTTAACCAGGAGCTGGGGAGCGAGGACCAACCGGGGAGCAAGGTCAGGGTGAAATCTGAGTCAGGCCTGATTCTGTTTGATTAGATCTTCACCTTTCTCTCTTACGCTCTGTTTATGACTTGTACCATAATGAGTCACTGGAAAATAGTGTGTGAGATAAGAATAACAGCGGAACATGAGTGTCATACCTTGAGAAGTTTTTTCTCATAACATCCTCTCTTTATGGTCAAAGCTAAGTTTCAGAGAATCAGAAGAAACCAGCTTTGGAACTAGAAGGTCCCCGGGTTTCATCCCTGCAACTAACAAGGCTCGACTGAAGTGCCCTTGAGCAAGGCACCTAACCCCAATTGCTCCCTGGTTGCTGCAGATAAGGGCTGCCCATTGCTCCATGCTGCTCCCTAGTGTGTGTGCTCGCTAGTGAACTTGAGCTACTCTTTTAACCACTGGGCAGTGGAATTGGTCTCTGCATTTGACCCATCTGTGCAGTAAATCACACACATACACGCTAGTCAACACTAGGGGCCAGCACCAGTTAAGGGTTATGTGCCTAGCTCTAGGGCACTTCAGTCGAGTCTTGTCAGTTGCATATTTAATGTGATTTAGAGGGGGTTTCTCTGCAGGTTAGGTTGTCTTGCTTAAGGGCACTTCAGTCGTGTCATGTCGGGTCTGCGAATTGAAACCTTACGGTCACGAGGCCTGCTCCTTAACCACAAGCCCACATCTGTCCTGAATATTAGGTGTACGATGTGGACAATGTCCTCCTATCCGCTATGTGGTCATTGAGGCAAGGCATTGTGTGTGTGTGTGTGTGTGTGTTTGCAGAACTCACTGTGTGGTTATCAGATCCGGATGGAGAACCGTTCCAGCGCGTCCACACGTCTCCTCTACTGCACCACTGGGGTCCTGCTGAGGAAACTGCAGCAGGACTCGCTGCTGTCCTCCATCACACACATTATTGTGGATGAGGTGAACACACACACACACACACACACACACACACACTCACACACTTATCTAATCTAATTAAAAAGTTAGTCTAATTTTCACTATATTTTTATTTATTTTTTAATTATTTACTTAAACAGGTCAACAGTTACAATAACAAAATCAAACATTTCAGACAAAAGGACGGGACAAATGAAAATGTAACTTGTAAAAGAAAAAAAATCACAATGTGGCAATTTATCAATCCGTAACAATCTCCAAATGACAAAGGCCTCAGCATCCAAGTAACGATCACAGTGGTTGTCAAACTTCTCCAGAAGCTCCAGCTCTTCCTTTAACTTTGTGAGGTCATTTCTCCAGTGCCATGCTGGATGCCATGTCCCCCATCCATGTATGTATAGAAGATGCCTCCACACTTCTCCAAGTTCTGCTCTCATCTTCCTGGCTTGCAAGAGTCCAAAGTAAATCAAAGTTTCTTGTCTTGAGTTAACAGTAAAGTCATTTGGATATATTACCCAGAACACACCGATGGCCTGGAGAGAGACCTTCACTCCAGTAATCTCAGATATCTAATGTATTTGTAATTTTGGCCAATCACAGACACTGTGAGACAGTGTTCCACTGTAGGGCTGTGCGATATGATCATATGATTTCATATCCCGATAACGATACATATTATGATATAGCAAGTTTTTTGTAAATTTTGTGAAAATTATAAAATAAAATGACCACATGAAAAAAAGGATTTCTATATGAATTAATGAATTATACAAATTAAATATGTTTATGGTGTGCCACGGGAAAAAGACGTCAGGGTTTGCAGCTAAAAACTTTTTCACGCGCCTCCAGTTGCCTTGACAGTGGCGTTGTGAGCGTAAACTTCAAGTTTTAGAAAAATGGAAAACAAAAGGAGACACTTTTTTGTTTTTGTTTCATTGTTTTGTGAAGAAAAAAAAGATATAATATGATTTGCTTTTACATTTTGTATTTGTTATTTCTGGCAAGGAAACATTTCTTGTATTTGCAAAAATCAAATAACGGTTTGTTTTTCATTTTTAAATTTCTGTTTCTGAAATGAAAATCCTGAGACCAAAATATACACGGACACTTTAGGTACGAGCTCCTGGTTTTGTGCTTGCTGGTCTGTGGTCCCTCTCCTGTTCTGAATTAGTCCGGTCTGCACGTCGACCACACAACAAAACAACTACAGTAAAGTGTGGATTTTGCGACACAATGAAACAGACGACAGACTGCGATATTAAAAGAGAGACGTTTTCCTATTGTCACATGATATATATCATCATATGTTCTCATCAGCCAATTATACTGCAGTAGCTTCATTGCTGTATTAATGGATTGGTCCTGAGATTGGTGTAGCATAGACTGGTTTTCCAGACCGGGAATCAAACCCAAGTCTCTCACATGAGAGCCAATGATGTTACCACTGTACCACACCAACCACATGCCCCTTCCTTATCCATGCCCCTTCCTATTCATTCTCTCACTGAGTGACTCGGAGCAAATTGTGATAGTTAGTCGACTGGGTCAGAGCATGTCCAAAACAGCAGGATTTAACAGATATGTCCCAGTGTAGTGTACCCAGTGGTTAGTACATACCAGGGGTGGTCCAAGGAAGGACAACCAGTGAACCAGGGACAGGGTCATGGAATGCCCAAGGCTCACTAGGCCATGTGGTCTGGTCCCATAGATAGGATCTATTGGCACCTTCAGAGATCTTGTGGAGTCTCGTGATTAGATATGGTCAGGGCTGTTTTCAATATTATGGCTGATGTCTGTGTTTGTCTGTATATGTATATATTGAATGCACAGCACTTCATCGTGTTCAAACGTGTGGTGTAGGTCCACGAGCGCAGTGTGCAGTCAGATTTCCTCCTCACCATCCTAAAGAACGTGATTCACAAGCGTTCCAACCTGCACCTCATCCTCATGAGCGCCACAGTAGACTGCGACAAGTTTGCGCGCTATTTTAACCGCTGTCCCGTCGTCACCATCCCCGGCAAGACCTTCCCCGTAGAGGTGAGTCTGATATCCCGAGCCCTCATCCTTGTCCCCTAATGCTGTGCTTCGAAAATGTCCATGTCCAAAAGACACTCTTAAGGTCTTAAACCTGCATTGTAGCCCAGCACCGTCTGATCTCGGTGTGTGTCGTTCTTGTGTTAGGTTTTTCACCTGGAGGACATTGTGGAGGAGACGGGCTACGTGTTGGAGCAAGACTCTGAATACTGTCAGAGGTTTGTGGAGGAGGAGGAGGAGATCAGTGTCTCCGTCACACAGAAAGGAGGACGAACTGTCCAGTACCAGGTGCGTAAAACACACTGAATACAACTTTTCACTGGCGTCTTGACGGCATGATGAATTCTCTGACCTTTTATTATGGTGTGACCTTGTATGGAAATAAAGTAGACACCTTAATGGACTTAACACAGGAGGCTTTAGCCTAGGTTGACCTATGTTTTCCATCTCAGGTGCATCTACAGATTGCTTACAGAAATCTATTGTAAGCAAATTATAGATCCTGTTTTTTTTCAATGGGTTCCTCCTAGCACCCTATGCGAGAATTTTGAACGATTGCCTAATGCATGCTGACACTAGGAAGAGGTCTTGATCATAGCATTTGATATCTTAGATCATGTTATTTTGAAAAGAAAAAAAGAAGAAAAAAAACAGGCTTAGGTTGGCATATCTGTGGCTGACTTTATGCACGGGGTACCTCAGGGTTCTATTCTCAGTCCTATTTTTTTCCTCTCTACATGCTTCCTTTCAGCGATTTAGCTAGATGTTTTGGTATTTCCTTTCATTTTTATGCAGATGATACTCAGCTGTATCCTGCCATCATTTGAAAAGAGTAGCAAATTTAATAGAGTGCATTGATGCTGGCTGGTGGACTGGATGAACTGCTGCTTACCTCAGTTAAATCAGGAATGGGGTTTTGGGTTGTCTCACATAAAGAGAAAAATGCAAAAAAAAAAAATCGGGGTGTTGTCTTTGACACTGTAGTTACAATTTTCAAGTACATATTAAGAAGCTTGTTCAGTCCTGGTTTTGTTAGGAATGATTAGAATGGTTAGTTTTCATATACAAGTACCAGGTCCCTGAGATCCACCAATAAAGGGCATCTTCTTGTTCCTAGAACAAAGCAAAGGTGAAAGTGAATGTGAGTTACTTTTCTGACTGTTTAACCCATCTGTGCAGTCAAACACACATACATACTAGTGAACACTAGGGGGCAGTGAGCACACATGCACAAAGGGGTGAGCAGCGCCTTTTATCCGCAGCACCCAGGAAGCAGTTGGGGGTTCAGTGCCTTGCTCAAGTCGGACTGTCGGTTGCGGGGCTCCAACCTGGAACCTTTGGGTTCCTTAACCCCAAGCCTACGGCTCCCTTTAAAGCACTTCTCGCCCAACATGGGGCTCGAACCCATGACCCTGAGATTTTTAGATAAAGACCCACTTTTCTTTAGTCTATATAAGTGGTAGCTCAGCGTTAGAAAAAAATAACTAACAAGTTTTATGGTTCTACATAGAACTAGGACAAACCAAAAGGTACTAGATTTAACCTGCAACTTACCCTACATGTCTGACTCGTAAATGTCTAACATGTGAATGACGCGTGTCCGATGTCATCAGGAGGCGATAGTGAGGGACCCCGGGTCGTGCTGGGACCTCGGACCGGAGCTGGATCACTTCAGCACCCGAACACGCCACGCTCTGCAGCACATGAACCCCAACAAGATCAACATGGAGCTGATCCTGGACCTGCTTTATTACTTGGGTAAAACTGACACACACACTCACAGCTGCACAGAAGATAACCGAGGCTTGTGTTTACCTCGAACGCTCTATTATTAGCCTGCATATCAACGTGTACGTGGCTTCAGTAGGAATTTGTGGTTGTGGTTTGCAGATAAGTCACCCCAGTTTGCACAGATAGATGGCGCCGTGCTGCTCTTCCTGCCCGGGCTGGCTCACATTCAGCAGCTCTACGACCTTCTCACTACAGACAAGAGGTTCAGCTCTAAGGACAGGTGATGCCTCATGCAATGTGGCGTTCATATTGACCAGTGCTAGTCGGTGTTCAGTGGTTTTGGGAGTTCAAATCATGATGATGATGATGATGATGCCTGGAACTCTAGAGGGCAAAACTGGCCGTGCTGTTAGAGAGGGAGGCGTGGCATACATAGCGGCATTAGCCAATCATGGGCATCTGTGAGATTATGCATAGAGAAGTGGGCGGGGACACTTTCCTGCATGCGTCAGCAGCAGCTTACCTCACAACAAACTTGGTTATAGTACAGCTCCACTTCTGACACTGGAGACTCCTTCCCTAAATGTTAAAGGCTCAGCACCAGCTAATAAGAAAGTGTCAAACACACAAATACAGAGAAATTTGAGTTCCTAACTTGTGATAATCGATAATCAGAAAACGTCTTTTTTTTTCAAATTCATTAAATACGGCTTAAAAGACAAGCCCCGCCCTGCCATTGTTTAGCCCCGCCCACATCGTTTGGAAACTATCGCAGGCATTGCATATGTGACGTAAGTGGTGGACAACAACACTAGTAGATGCGCTCACGGTGATGCAAAAATGACCAAAAGGTGTGATTAATTTCTTTATGACATCCAGTCACCCCCACTGTCACTGCAGATTCGTCCTGTTCATCACATTCAGAAATATCGCCGGAATCTGAAGATCCAGATCCAAGTCAGTCTTAATGGTGTTTTACTGTGCCGTTCTTTGCGGTTGTCCACCAGTGACATCACACAGTACCATTTGGAGTTTCTGTAGCGAGCTTGGGGGGGGGTTCCATCAATTTAATTAAAACTGTAAATTTTAAAGCAAATTATTTAAATTATTTAAATTAATATCTTTATATTTCAGTATCTAAAACAGTGTGAAATCACCAGGGCGTCTATTAGGTGGTGCTTAGCCGTTAAATAAACGTCTCCTTGTTCAGTGTCGCCACATTATATTAGAATAAGTGTATTAATTGAGTTAAAATGACCTTCGGAGCTCCTGTAGTAGAAAATCAGTTATTGATCGATTGACCAATCAGAATCGAGACCTGACCACCACTGTGCGTTATTGTGATCTTTGTTGTAGGTATAAACTGGTAGCCCTGCACTCTACTCTCTCATCCCAGGACCAGGCTGCAGCCTTTACAGTGCCCCCTTTTGGAGTCAGGAAGGTACTGCATGTGTAACATCTATGTTTCTGATCACGGTGTACGGCTCAAGTGCGTGCGTGTGCGTGTGTGTGCGTGTGTGTGTGTTAATGTCCTGCGTATATATGTGTGTGTGTGTGTGTGTGTGTGTATGTGTATTAGATTGTCCTGTCTACCAACATCGCTGAGACCGGAGTCACCATTCCAGATGTGGTGTTCGTCATCGACACGGGGAAAACTAAAGAAAATAGGTGAGGCCTTGTGTTATTTAAACACCGTTAGATTAAAAATCATGTGGAAATGTTTGTATGTGACTGTGTGTGTGTGTGTGTGTGTGTGTGTGTGTGTGTGTGTGTGTGTTCAGGTATCACGAAGGCAGTCAGATGAGCTCTCTGGTTGAGACGTTTGTGAGTAAAGCGAGCGCGGTCCAGAGACAGGGCCGAGCGGGACGCGTCCGAAACGGCTTCTGCTTCCGACTCTACACTAAAACCAGGTGTGTTTGTGTTAGGTAGAAGAAAGTGGACAGGCTTTTGAAGTATTTGCTGGAGGTTTGATGAAGGTTGAGTATGTAACGAGCTGCGAGAAACCCTGATGTGTTCTTGTTTCTCTGTTGTCGCTGTCCTGCTAGCAGGAGATCCTTCTAATTTCTGATTGCTTATGCTAGTTGGTAATGCTAATTTCCGAATGCTAACTGCTAACGGCTAATGCTAATTGCTAATGCTAGTTGTTAATGCTAATTTCTGACTGCAAATGCTAATTGGCGATGCTAATTTCCGAATGCTAACTGCTAATGCAGATTTCTAATGCTAACGTTTGTCTTAATGCTAACGGCCAATGCTAATTGTTAAGACGGAATTTTAATGCTAACTGCTAATGCTAGCTGTTAATGCTAATTTCTGATTTCTAATGCTAATTCTAAGTAGATTTTAATCTGTGTTGATACAAATATTTAGAACCATTATTCACAATAATGTTAGTTTACGCACCTCCGGTTGCCGTGACAACGGCCTTATGAGCATAAACCTGTGGTTTCAGAAAAAGCCTGCTAATGCTAATTGGCAATGCTAATTTCCGAATGCTAACTACTAATGCAGATTTCTAATGCTAACGTTTGTCTTAATGCTAATTGCTAAGACGGAATTTCAATGCTAACTGCTAATGCTAGCTGTTATGCTAATTTGATTTCTAATGCTAATTGGTAATGCTAATTTCTGAATGCTAACTTCTAATGCTGATTGCTTATGCTAACGTTTGTCTTAATGCTAATTGCTAATGATAACGCTTGCCTTAATGCTAAATGCTAAACGGCTAATACTAACCACTAATGCTAATTGCGAATGCTAACGTTTTTCTTAACGCTAACTTCTAATGCTAATTGAGCTGCAGTCACACTTTTCTTCAGGTAATGCACCACTCTAGTTATTGGGTTATTAGATTAGATTTTATTTTTTATTTTTTTATTTTATATATTTATTGCTATAAAAATAATTCCTGTTAATTATATTTAATAATCAGAAAGATTTTGTTATAGTGGAATAATTTACTAAGAGATCGCGGACATGATCTTATAACGATTAGACCAGCTTCCCAACTGTTCCAGAAACTTCCACAACCTTCCATTAAATAAATATATACGAAATGACTCAGCCATGTTTGTGTGTGTGTGTGTATGTGTGTGTGTATGTGTGTGTGTATGTGTGTGTGTATGTGTGTGTGTATGTGTGTGTGTGTGTGTGCAGGTTTAATGCTTTTATCGACTACTCGAAACCTGAGATCCTCCGAGTGCCACTAGAGGAGCTGTGCCTCCACATCATGGTAACAAACCCACTGTTATAGTCATAAACTTTGTACTTCTTTACCTTTACCTGCTGAAGCTCTAACTCAGTGTCTTACACACACACACACACACACACACACACACACACACACACACACACCTGTATAAACAAACCCTTTAAACATACTTCTATACTTAACCCTCATCTAAAGCGTCTGGGGTGAATGTGACATGTACAAGTGTTACGACATTTCAAACACTTTCACACTTAACACACACTCTTGCCTCTCAGCTCTCTGCTAAGTCCATGTATGTGTGTGTGTGTGTGTTTAGAAGTGTGAATACGGCTCACCAGAGGACTTCCTGTCTGGTGCCCTGGACGCGCCGCCTCAGCAGGCCGTGTGTAATGCTGTGGCTATGTTGAGAAAGATCGGCGCTTGTCACAGAGACAGTTACAAACTCACCCCGCTCGGCCATCACCTCGCCGCGCTGCCCGTCAACGCCAAGATCGGCAAGATGCTCATCTTCGGCGCCATCCTGGGCTGTCTGGAGCCGGTGGTGAGTTCAGCGTCAGGTGTTTAATCCTGGGAAACGTTGAAATATCAACTCACGCAGGTCTGAGGATCGTGTTCACACACTATACAGCACATACAGTAGTACACTGAAGTGCCCAAAAACCTGGTAGACCAGTCCAATACTTGGTAGGTCCCCTACAGGGCATGGACTCCACCAACTTGTGGAAATATTCCGTACGTAATAAACACCTAACATTCCAGGATATATCCTAATATTCCAAGATGTAGGATTTCTGGGATGCGTGGCGTCCCAGATGTGTTTGCTAATGTTGAGATCTGGTGATCTAAGTGGGAATAGTGAAACCCGAAACTCACATAAGTGTAGGCTAAACCCAAAAAGGAGGCACGCATTGTGTTCGCTTGTTAAAGACGTTTGTAGTTGTCCCAGGGGTCCTGTGGAATGTCAGCTAAACTAACCCTCTACTATTACGGAGCCAGCACCAGGCTCATCCATACCAGTTAATCTGGCACTTCAGTGTGAGCTAGTTAATAGGTTGGTCCTTTACCAGTAGACTTAAGAACATTACACGACTACACTTATTGCTTTTGTGTATTCACACCGTCAAACACACGTCCCTCATGTGTTGGTTGCCATGGTTTCACATGGTCAGTAGTCACATCATAACTTTTACTGCGTGTACTGTTTTAATTATCACTTGCCGTACTCACATTCTGTACATTATCAACTCACATTAAAAGTAAAGTGCTGTGTATAAAAGTGTGTACCATTTTAGATTCTTATGTTTATTTTTTTCTGGACTGTTCTTAGGCCACCATAGCAGCTGCCATGTCAGAAAAGTCTCCGTTCTCCACTCCCATGAACAGGAAGGAGGAGGCCAACCTGGCCAGAGATGCCTTAGCAACAGCCAACTCCGATCACCTGACCATCTATAATGCCTACCAAGGGTGAGTTCACAAACCCGGGTCAACAGCAGGATGGAGGGTTGGTCCTGTGGCTGCCCTTCAGGTCCTCCAGTTGTATGATTTATAATGATGCACAGTGCTAAACTGGTGGCTGAACTGGGGCAGCTGTAGGCTTGTGGTTAAGGAACCAGCCTTGGGACTCTATGGTCCCAGGTTCGACCAGTAAATTGTGGCAGCTGTCGGCTTGTGGTTATGAAACCCGCCTTGGGACCATGAGGTTCCAGGTTCAAGTCCTGCACCAACAAGGCTCAGCTGAAGTCACCTAACCGCCAAGGACTCCCTGGGCTCTGCTGATAAAGGGGCTGCCCACTGCTCTGGCCAAATGTGCTCACTGCCCGATAGTGTGTATTTACTAGTGTGTATGTGTGTGTTTCACTGCACAGATGAGTTAAATGCTGAGGTGAAATCCACTGCACTGTGGTCAGCAGAGTAGTTCACTTTCACTTTCACTTTCGCTTATACACTTCTACTTATAGACATTACATTAGGCCAGTGATGGATGAAGTACACAAGTCATGCAATGCAGATACCCAAGGTAAAATATTACTTGAGTAAAAGTGCAGAAGTTTTAACCTTCAAATGTACTAAAGTATGCCTAGTAGTGGCTTAGTGGTTAGGGAACCGGTCTCATGACCGGAAGGTCACAGGTTCGATCCCCGCCCAGGGCAAGACACGACTGAGATGCCCTTGAGCAAGGCACCTATTTTAGGTGAAAAAGTCTCTCTTGGTCACCAATATTTCAGTACAATGTCATTAATGAGTCAGACACTGAGATCTATTAAAAGTATTATAAAGCATAAAACACTGAAGGTAAACTTTGTCCTTAAGGTTGAATGGCTGTGAAGTTAGGTTTTGCAAACAAGCAGGTTTGGTTTAAAGTTTATCGGCAACTCGGGTACAAGTTCAATACAGAACCTTTCTGAAAACCTTCACTGTACAGCACCAAAAGCGTTCTTCTGTAGTTACAATAGAAAACGTGTAACAATAGAAGAACCCGTTTTGGTCACATATAAAACCTTTTTCACAAAGGTTGAGTACAGAACCCTCCACAGCACGTTCTTCATCAATCTGAGGAACCTCTCCATGATGCACAGAACCCTTTAATCATGCACAGGGTTCTGAGTGCTCATGTAGTAAAGAACCATTTTCTTTACTAAAGAACCCGTGAGTATATAAATAAATAAATAAATAAATATGTACTACTTTCCATTTGAGTAGGTTTTAACCTGTGTTGATACAAATATTTAGAACCATTATTCACAATAATGTTAGTTTACGCACCTCCAGTTGCCATGACAACGGCCTTATAAGCATAAACTTTTGGTTTCAGAAAAATGAAAATACGGAGCGTTTTTCTATTTCTGTTTCATTGTGATTTTATTTTCAAGGAAATTGAAAAATGACTAATTTCTTTGTTTCTTGTATTTAGATTTTGAAAATAAAAATCAAATAACGGTTTGTTTTTCATTTTTAAATTTCTGTTTCTGAAATGAAAATCCAATCACCTAAAGATACACAAACCCGTGCTATGGCAAGTTTGGATTTTCTTCCATTTTCTTTCTGAATAACTATGTGTAGCCCCACCCATGTGTTTAACAAAATGTGTGCTGCAACCTGATTGGTGGGATTACGCACGTCTTTTGTTTTAAAATATTAATTATGCACCCATGAGACAAAATAATGACCGACTTCACATAATGTAGTGGAGTAAAAAGTAAGAAATTTGACTTTGAAATGTAGTAAAGTACAGACACACAAAAAACTACGTAAGTACAGTGACAGATTATATTTACTTCGTTACTGTCCACCACTGCTTTAGCCTTGTAAGGAAGTCATTTGGTGTGGGCTCTTGTAAACACGTCCTGTGGTGTTTCTTTACTAACAGCTGGAAGAAAGCGAGTCATGACGGCCTGCGTGCTGAAACGTCCTACTGCAGAAAACACTTCCTGAACCGGACCGCCCTCATCACCATCGAGGTAAAAGATAACAATACACATACATATACACACTCTCACTTCACAAGACAATGTGTGTTTAACAACAGGGTGATGTGATACAGCCCCATGCAAAGCAGAGCTATCAAAATCATACTGTAGTTGATTATTTAACAACAACAGCATGAGCGTTTTATTCCTATACACCACAGTAAAAAGATAAACAGTGATAAACAGTACATGATTTAAATAAAATCCTTTTATAGCAGCGGGCAAAAAACATCTCTGACAGGTGAACACTGTGTGTGACGAGTTCCACCAGTTCATATCCTGCATTCATTCTGATGGATTTGTCCTGATGGATGCACCACCACACACGTTTGGAGACGCCAGATTATGGTTAGAGGAGCACCCGTGTGAGTTTGGCGTTTTGCCGTTCACACCTAAGTCACCAGATCTCTGCGTTATTGAACACATCTGGGATGCCATGTAACACTGGTGGTACACCAGTCTAATACTTGGTAGGTCCCGCACAGGGACATGTGCTCCACAAGAAATATTCCGTAGGTAATAAGCACCATACTTGATGCAAAACGGTCCAAAACTCCAGGTTCTACAGCGTGCTGCATCGCATCCCAGATGTTTTCGATAACGGCGAGATCAGGTGAACCGTGGTTTGTCAGCTAAACAAACCCTATACCATTATGGAGCCACCAGCAGCCTGTGTATTTTGCATAGGCTCGTCTGTACCAGTTTTTTTGGCAGTTCAGTGTCTGACAGCTCAATCTGCATTTCCCATGGTGGAAAACATACGTTTACAAACACTGACGCTGGAGACTCATTCCAAATATAATCCAAATAACCCAAGATGGTGCACTGGTTCATGACGGTGAGTGCTAGTCATGTGCTAGCCATGTGCTAGTAACGTGTGTTTTTCTTTATGCCACTATGCTCAGAGCGTGAAGCAGGAACTAGTCCGGATGGTGCAGCAGACCGGCCTGTGCAGCGCCTCTCTACCGTCGTTCTCCAAACAGGAAGTGCCTGTTGTAGTGGCCGTGCTGAGTGCGGGGGTTTACGACAACGTGGGCCGCATCCTCGCCGTTCCCTCCGTCCTCCCTGAGGAGCGTATAGCCTGTACGGTGGAGACGCCGCAGGGGAAGGCGCAGGTCCATCCGTCCTCCGTTAACCGTAACCTCCAGACACATGGCTGGCTGCTCTACCAGGAGAAGGTGAGACGGTGTGAATGGCTTAATTAGTAAATGCATGAAGGTACAAGAACTCTAAATATATATACATTTATTTAGATATGTATATATAGGCCAAAGGATGTCACAGAGCTAAAAGACAGTAGACAGTGGGGAAGGGGGGGGTGGTCTGTACTCCGCTCAGCCATATATATATATAAACCATCTACCTCTGACTCTTTGAGGCATGGACTCATACAAGAGTCCACATACAAGAGCTCTGAAGATATCTGCCACCAATACATTAAGGCACAGATCCTTCATTGGATCTTCTGTGGGATTGCACCACACCGTCTAGCCTTCAGTCTTGGGACCCCATGTTACGGGTTGTCTTGCTGTCTTTTCTTGGACCACTTTTGGTAGGTACTAACCACTGTGTACTAGGAACTCCTCACTGGACCTCCTGTTATGGAGATGCTCTGTCCCAGTTGTCTAGCCATTCAGATCTTGCCCATTTTTGACCGTTCTGGTTTATATTGTCTCTCAGGTGAAATACTCCAAGGTGTATTTGCGCGACACTACCCTCACATCTCCGTTCCCCATCCTTCTCTTCGGCGGGGACATCGATGTTCAGCACCGGGAGAGACTCGTCTCTGTGGACGGATGGATTCACTTCCAGGTTTGACTGCTTGTATTTCAATGCTAGGTTTCGGTGATGCGACGCTCAGAACCGAAGAACTGTATGTTTAGTTTAGTCTGTCTGGAGCAGGGACACCAAGGGGACATTGTCTCACAGTGAAGACGTCTAATTTAAGGCTAATAAGTGTGTATTATCAAGAGATGCCATAATCAAGCATGGTCATGAGGGCAAGTTCAAGAGGGCAAAATTGGCCATGTTCCTTGGACGGGAGAGTCAGCGTTACTTTCATGTCAATCACGATGACACTAGCCAGTGGTTGGTATAACACTGAGGCGCCAGAAAAACTGGTACAGATGAGCTCATGCAGAAAGGTATATGTATAGCATGACTATAATGGATTTGTCTTGAGAGGACGCAGGCATCTGTTATCCTGTTAGCGTTGTTTATTTATTATACATATCAAACCGCTGTTAGTCCGTGAAAGATGTCTAGGTTTAATACATTCAATTTTTTAATACTGGGGATTGAATTGACATAAATTCCACTATACTGTATAACACATAAATTACTTGTGTTGTTCTGTTGATTCTCTCATCAAGGCCCCGGTCCGAATCAGTGTGATCTTCAAACACCTGCGTCAGCTCCTCGACTCGCTCTTGGAGAGAAAGCTGGCGAGTCCTAAACTCAGTCTGGAAGGTACGTACGTCACACTCACACTATTAGACCTGGCTTTGAAATCATGTTGGGTCATCCATAGCATTCTGGACCACCCGTCTAAACGGCTACCAAACAGCTCTCACCCATCCATGGACTCCATAAGACCTCTGAAGGTGCTCTGTGTTACCTGACGCCAAGACATTAGCAACTGATCCTTCTGTGGATCTTCTGTGGGATCTAACCTTCACAGCCTTAGGTGTCCATGACCCTGTCAACGGTTCACTGTTTGTCTCTCCTTGGACCACGTTTGGTAGGTATTATTAACTACTGCATACCAGGAACTCCTTACAAGACCTGCAGTTTTGGCTATAGTCTAGACATCACAATTTTGTCCTTGCCCATTTTTCCTGCTTTCAACACATCAACTTTGACAACAGACTGTTCACTTGCTAGCTTAATATATCCACGGCTTTGATTTTCTTGTTACAGGTGCACCAGTCAGTGTTATTCACTTCACCAGTCAGTGGTTTTACCAGGTTTTGTGCTGTTTTTTCCCCCCTAGATGAGAAGACCATACAGATCATTCTGGAGTTGATTAAATCAGAGAAAATGCCACGCTGAAGCTCCTGAGGTCATTCTGAAGCAGAAAAGAGATTTTCAAGCTCATCAGCTTGTTGTGAACCAAAAGAGCCGAACAAAAAGACGTCTGTAAAAAAAAAGGCATGGAAGCATGAATACTTGAACATCAGGACCGAGTGTGTGATGGTGCTGCGCTCCATGAGGTTTAATGTGTATGTGCGATGTCTTGTATTGTATAAATGTTAGCAAATCGAAATAAATAAAAAAAAGTATTTTAACACAAGTTAAGCCGATACGTGTGATGTTCCTTCATGGTGGCGGCGGGTTAAAAATGTTCTTGGTGGCGCTGTTTGTGTAACTCAAACTGCAGGAAACGTGTGTGTGTGTGTGTGTGTGTGTGTGTCTGTGAGACAACATCCAACCAGCCAAGCCACCTTTCTGCTGTACCAGTTACCGGAGAATGTAGGTATTACCTTCTTCACTAGTCTTTTGTGTGACCTAATGATTGTCCACTAAAGTTTACCTCTCAAACAGATTTTGGAGAACAGACCTTATTGAATTTGGAGGCTGATCTGAGTAATCGTGCTCATCATGAGCAAAAACCGCCACGTGTCTTTAGTACGTCTAGGAAATGGCTGTGCTTGGAGCGGTAGACTTAGGTATAAATTTCGAGGAAGCGGATTGGCTGAATTCATGTTTGCTATGTGTGTATTTCATCTCAGCAATGCATCGCAGATAGCTACGTAAATAAAAGGAAAGCAATTTTTTTTTCAATATATTTGCATTTGTAATATATTTACACTTTAAATAAATAGTTATTAGTCACTCATATATATATACACACACACACACACACACACATATGAATTCTATAAATGTATAAGCCTTTTCATTATTTCTGTAACGCTGCTTTATATTCAACCACCAGGGAGAGTGGCACATGTATATGACTGGCCATATATGACTAGTGATCAGTGAGGGTCTACAATGCATCACCCTAACCACAGAACTGAGCTCCGAGTTGTCACTTTACACCGTTGTGAAATTTGCAGGTGGTTTTCAGACACGTCACATGCTGTTTCACGTTTATCTCATAAGCATGTATATATCTTTTTTTATCACATATGATTCCTCTGTTCACATATAGGGCATGTGGTATTATTTCTTTTTGCCCCCCCCCCCCAAAAAGCCGCCGCCACATCTTCCGTCTTTTCACACAGGTAAGAACGTACTGAATGTTCTGTCTTCACACAGTTTTTCCCCCCACATGATATCACATTACTCATCACATGACATTTACATTTTCTGTCCAACTGCATTTTTTTGTTTATTTTGTAAATTTAAATGCATAAACGTTGTCATAGATATATGTAGTATCTCTCTCATATATATGAAAGCGTTTTAAATTTTTAAAAGACATTAGCAAAGTTTTGCTATTTTTCGGTTATTAAAACTTCTTTGAAATGACTCTAAATCTATTCACCCTTATACATCTTTATGTAATCATTTGGCATGATTTCCAAAGTGCTTTGTAGTCCTGTCCAAAAGTGCAAAGTATTTTCATTTTTTTTATTTTTATCATGATAGACAAACAAACTTCATCTATTTAATGGCTAGTATGTAGTCGCTACATTTGGATATCATGTAATATGACCTAAATAAAATAATCACTACTATGTAACGTCAACAAATATATTTTCTTAATCGAAAATGTCATAATTACTTTTTGTGGGAAGCTAGCTTATTTTGTTTGATGTGCGATTTTGTACCTGTAAATTTGGATCGAATTTGAAAATATCATGTGGTGCGACCATTGCAGAGTGACCGCCATGACTGATATATGCTGTGGATTGGCAGATGTTGTGCTTTTATATTCAGTTGATGATTTATGTACATACAAAAGTATTTACCACGTTTGTGAAAATTTTAGTGCAATAAAACTTATTTTTAAAATAATATTTTAGGAACAATTTTGTACACTATCCTGAGGAAAAAAAGGAAAAATAATTTAGCAAATGTAATTTCACTTTAATAATTAGATAGAAATGCTTTATTTAATTTAACGTTTTGATCTATTTTATCAGATGCCACTGTCAAGTGAGGGACTTTCCATAGGCCTGTTGTTAATTCTGACCCTGCAGTAAGAGCTGAGTATCTTGCTATGATAAGAGAAAGTTATGTTAAAATAAAAAAATGCTCAACATTCACATTAACGCCACCGGCCAAAACAGCTGACCTGTCGAGGCATGGACTCCACAAGACCTCTAAAGGCTGTGATGTCTGGCACCAAGATGTTCACAGGATTAATGGATTCCACTTCCAGGTTTGACTGCACTTGTTTTTCTACAGGAACTGAGAAACTGTATCTTCTGTTTAGTCCACGTACTAAATCTGCGAACAACTCGTCCCATTTTTTTTAGACAAAAATGTCTAAATTTAGGCTTCTAAGTCCATGAGGTCTGACGATTATCAAGACATGCCATATTCATCTATGGTCACAAGCCCAAGAGTGGAAAGTTGGCTATGTTCTCTGGGTAAGAGAGAGACCACATTACTTTCCTGTCAAACACAATGAAGGAAGAGATGGTGTTAGTGAGATAGTGAGATAGTTAGTGAGATGGTGAAAAGATAGACCTCCAAATTCTGCTCCATCATGCAGCACTAGTAGCTGTGGTGGCTTTGTACGTCTCGGTGGAAGTCCCCCAGTTTGTAGCGGTTGTGTAATAGTTGGTGGGAACTGGTAGAAATCAGGAGACAATTGGGTCAGTACACAAACCTGACTGGTTGAGGCATGGACACCACAAGATCTTTGAAGGTGGTCTGTTGTATCTGGCCCCAAGACACTGGGCACCAAGCAGTTCCTTCTGTGGATCTTTTGTAGGATTGGACAAGATGGTCTTCTCACCCCATGCACCTCCATGAGTATTGGGTTGTCCTTCCTTAAGACAACACTGCTTCCACCAGACTGACTGTAATTATACACAGTACAGTAATGGTCAGTTGTGGCCCTGTGGTTAGGAAACTGGTCTTGTGACCAGAAGGTCCTGGGTTTGATTCCCAAAAAAGACATGACTGAAGTGCTCTTGAGCAAGACATCTGTGTGGTTTAGTGCTGCCTCTTTACCCTGGGGAGCTGTGTTCACTAATGTGTGGGTGTCACAGAGGTCACATTCCTCTGCGTGCAAGCACAGTAGGTCAGTCACTTTACTTTCACTTTACTGATATCAATTTACTGGGTTGCCCCCCCCTTTTGCCCCCTTGCCACATTGGACCCCCCTCTTCCTCCCCCACCTCTGGACATTAGGCCCCTGTGTATCTGCTCGCCTGCTTTTGGCGCTTTTAAAGAATGGCGCGAATCCTGACTGGAACAGTTCAATGAGGCGCGCGGAGTTGAGTTGAGTTGAGTTGAAGCGTCACTACAGCTCGCGCCTGACGACCGACACCAAGCAACGGCTCTACCGCCACAGCGCGCGCTGCACCCGCGCATCTCAACCGGCGGAGCAGAGGAGAGCGGAGCGGAGCACGTGCAGCCGTCCTGTCAGTGTGTGTGACGGAATGCACGAGCGGAGCGGGCGCTCACACTCTCTCTCTCTCTCTCTCTCTCTCTCTCTCTCTTTCTCTCTTTCTCTCTCTCTCTTTCTCACGTCTTACAGTAAGGTAAGAACAACAGTGTTTCATTTTGGTTCGTTTATTATATTTGTATGTCTATCTATCCGTTTATCTATTCATTTTATTGTTTGTTTATTTTTCTACCTGTCTGTCTGTCTGTCTGTCTGTTTAATTATCTATCTATCTATCTATCTATCTATCTATCTATCTATCTATCTATCTATCTATCTATCTATCTATCTGTCTGT
>JAOVVF010000008.1:21782490-21796172 GCA_028565595.1 Duopalatinus emarginatus | reverse complement strand
CGGGTGGTGGTGGTGGTGAGGGTGGGGGTGGGGTGTGGTGGGGGTTGTTATGCGCCACTCCTCGCACGACAGCACTGCTGACAGTCAAATCACAGGTTTATAAAAATACAATATTGTTTCTATAGTAACAGCTCCTTTTGTTTTTATCAATTCTACACCAAATGGAACTCTAAATGGATAAAAGTATAACGTTGCATTTTTTTAACAAACTAAAGAAAACGCTCTGGGTGTTTATTTGCGTGGGGTTTCATCACGCCACCCTGGCATAGATGATTTTCCTACAGCAGTGCGGTTAATACTATCATTCATCTGCTCGGCTGGTTAACATGTGCCAAGCTTTTAATAATGTACTCTCTGAAATGTCATTTTCCAGTGAAATGCAGTATATTGTGTACTGCCTATATGAAAGCTGTATGAAAGCTTTGTGTGTGTGTGAGTGTGTGTGTGGATTGCTGAGCTGCTGCCCAGAACCCGAGCAGGCTTCTGGTTTCGGGGTTAATTAAATAACTACGACCTGGTCGACACCGGTGAATTCGAAATCATGCTGCGCTAAGGAATTTAGTCCGTTTCCCAAAAGTGTCCAGTGAACAATGAATCACTCGAAAAAATCCCGCTAGTGGACACGTTGAGTGACACACCTATGACATTAAAAAATAAAAATGGAAAAACGTCCTCAATTCTTTTTTATATTGAGAACATGGGCCACTTTTTATCTCGACACTGTGTTTATACAGTATAGAAAGCATTCAAATGTGAAATTGGAATATTTAATACCATAGCCGGTGTCAGGAAGAGGCTCGGAGCGTGCTATAGCTAGGCATAGTATAGGCATCGCACCCCCCAGGAAATGTATGTAGTTTATTTATAATTCAGAACTCATACAACTAGTGAGACCCAGGAGACTGACCAGCATTGGGTTTGTAGTAAAGTCAATCATCTCAAAATGGAAAATAAAAGTCGTAAACAGATCTCAAACTTGCGCAGGTGCAGGGCAATTCAAACACAGCACTATGACACGCTTTCCCACTTTTCCCACAATTTGAGAAATTTAACATGAAATTTAGAACAATAAATGTTACACCAATCTGGGGAACCGCATGCATACGTGAGTGTGTGTGTAAGCGCGCGTGTGTGTGTGTGTGTGTGTGTGCATATGTGTGTGTGTGTGTGTGTGTGTGTGTGTGTGTGTGTGTGTGGGTGTTGAAGTAGGAATTAAACTGTGGTGATGAGCAGGTTAATGGGAAAAGCACCTGCACTGAAAAGTCAAGCTACCCCATGGCACCAGAAAAAGAAAATATCTGGTGCGGCTTAAAACAGAAACCAGTATTGATCAGGAAAATCTGCTAGACTGAAATTGTGAAGGTCACATGACAATCATGCGGCAGTGTCAAACCAAGGCGTTTTCACAATTTTAGTGTGGGTGCATCATTAAACGTAGCTCGTTACCAAAGTCATGAACCTGAATGACGAGCGACGTGGTGTCCAGTGAATGATTTTGGAGGTAATTGTCAAGACTGCGAGGTCTCAGAGATGCACGCTGATGACGGTAAACCCAAAATAACTGCATTTACATTTAATGCGCTTGTCTAGACTGACTTATGTTTATCCCATTTATACATCTGAGCAGTTGAGGGTTAAGGGCTTTGCTCAAAGGCCCAGCAGTGGCAGCTTGGTGGTTCTGGGATTTGATCTCACGACCTCCTGAACAAACGTCTTAACCACTGAGCTACCACCACCCTGCTTCTTAAAAGCAAAAATACAAATGGAGATTGGTTTAGAAATCCTTCATGAAGAAGTCACCGCACTCACCTTAACTCACTTCAGCCCTTTGACCTTTCTGTTCAGACCCCTACTGCTGGAGCATTACATATTACATTACAAACTGTAATAGAAATAATGAATCGGCTGTTCATTCCAGTGGTTCACTGCTGCCTGTGTCATGTGACTGGCGTGTGCTGATAATCACATATGATATACTGTCGTAGTTCATATGCACGATACTGCTGTGGTTATGGCAAAAGTGTAAAATACCACCAATTGCCACCAATACACCAATTGCCTTCACTATCCTGAGATAAATATGAACCTTCTTTCACATATAAAAACTGCATCGCATGCTGTACATCCGCCGTAACTGGCAACTAATCATTCTGTAATACAATACTGTGATTAGGAATGCAGTAGTACTGATACTGGAGTCAGGGTTCGATCTGATACTCATTATTGGATACAATGTGATGCTATGTGACATAGCAGTGAAGTGCTGGTTTAACAAATGATTTTTCATGAGCTGGACTCAAAGATCTAAGACTTTTTTCTATGTACACAAAAGTCCTTTTTCTCTCAAATATTGTTCACAAATTTGTCTAAGTCAGTGTTAGTGACCACTTCTCCTTTCCCGAGAAAATCCATCCACCTCACAGGTGTGGCAGATCAAGATGCTGATTAGACAGCAGGATTATTGCACAGGTGAGCCTCAGGCTGGACACAATAAAAGGCCGCTCTAAAATGTGCAGTTTGATCCCAGCACAATGTCACAGACGTCGCAAGTTTTGATGGAGCGTGTAATCGGCATGCTGACTGCAGGAACGTCCACCAGAGCTGCTGCCCTGACTTGAATGTTCATTTCTCTACCATAAGCCGTCTCAGACCAGACCTGACCAGGACCTCCACATCCAGTATCCTCACCTCCAAGATCGTCCGAGACCAGCCACAGGTAGACAAATTTGTGAACAATATTTGAGAGAAAAAGGTTTTTTGTGTATATAAAAAAGTCTTAGATTTTCGAGTCCAGCTCATAAAAAAATAGGAGTAAAAACTAAAATGTTACGTTTACATTTTTGTTCAGTATACAAACACTGTCGAATGTTAATTTGACCCTCTGGACCCTCTGGTTAATTCAACATTGTGGGTGTTGACTGGGGAATTGGCACGCTAATTAACTCTGGACTCTGGATTTAATTAATAATGGCAGTCAGGGTTTGGAACTACAGAATCATCCGACAATACAAGTAAACTGATAAAACATTGCACGACATTTCAACAGTATCTCATCTAACATGGAGCATGAGGACGGCTGACCTGAGCCTGCAGAAGACCACAAGTGGGTGTGGTCATTAAAGACGAGTACCAGGTGTTTAAGAGGTATCGATATTATTGGTCTTATTATTATTATAGTATTATTATAAGTCTTATTATTATTATCATTTTGAAGGCTTTGTGCTTGTAGTGAGATTGCTGAGCTGCAGAAGCTTGTGCACAAAACTCAAGCAGGCTTCTGGGTTTCGACTTTGTTTTATAACTATGACCTAGATGGTAAAGCTGGAAAAAAAAAAAAGAGAGAGAGAGAGTCCAACTACTGGGTGCAGTCGGTAAGAGACCCATGGTGTTAAAATGTCCTCTATTTTTATATTGAGAATATAAACCATTTCTTTACTCAGCACAGTGTTTTTAAACATTATAGAAATACTTAATATAGAAAAAACTATCAGAGGTATTGTAGGACGATCTTGGCATCGTGGTGGTGACGTGACAATTATACTTTAGTGTTGAAACATTGTGTCTTCACCGTTTTAGTGTGTCTTCAAATTTAGCTGTGAACTGCAATAATGTCCAAAACATGCTTTTATGACACCCCCTTATCTGGAGCATGGAGATGTGCAGAAATAATGTGTAATGCACATGTGAACAGTTCAGTTCTGCGAGCACTGAGCACTCAGAACTGAGACCTGCAGGTTTTCTATAGTATACAGCTTGTATCAGCTGTATAATACATTTACTCCGTTACATTTACTCAAGTAACTTTTTGTATAAATTATACTTATAAGAGTAGTTTTAATGCAGCATACTTTTTACTTTTAATTGAGTATATTAGTGAAGAAGAAGCTACTTTTACTCCTTTACATTGAGCTACATTCTGCTCGATACCTGCTACTTATTTGTATCGATCCGTCCGATGCACAATCTCTTTATTTTGTTTTGTTTTGTTGACACTTCTGACAGAGGCTCTGTCACATGACTGCGTCTCACCGATCAAATTCAGCCACTAGCGACGTTTTACTCTGAAGAAGAAGCTACTTTCACTCCGTTACTTCGCTACTCGCTACTTATTTTTATCAATCTATCTCTTTGTTTTGTTTTGTTTTGTCGATACTTCCAACAGAGGCTCTGTCACATGACTGCGTCTCACCAATCAGATGTAGCCACTAGCGACGTTTGACTCTGTTTCACCAATCAAACAGAGCCAAGCCGTCACATGACCGCACACAACATCCCCGCGGCAAACACAGGTGGAAAAGAGCACAGAAGCACAGTACAACGGCGGAGACGACGGTGTGCGTTTCACAACAACCTAAAGAGAATTTAATTTATGTTATTTTGTAAAGATTTAATTTATTATAATTTTAGTTGATTCTCCACCTGAAGATCTGAAATTCTCCACCTCTGAATTTGTTCATTACTGTTTTATATTTTTGTACGTTCAGGTGTATTATTTGACGTCCTGATTATTAAACACAGAGCGACTCAGCAGTTACTCAGTTCTGCAGTAGCTTTTCACTTTTTACTCTTTCTCAATTAATTAATTAAGCAACGACTTTTTACTTTTACTTGGGTCAGATTATTATAAAGTAACAATACTTTAACTTGAGTACAATGTTTATCTACTCTACCCACCTCTGTCTAGTACAGCAAGAGCTTCTTTTGCCTCTAGAATTTCAATAAAAAAAGAAAAAACATTAAATATAACTCTAAAAAAGTGAAAAGTACGCTGTGGATTTTTTTTTTTTTTTTTTTTTTTTTTTTGGCTCTTGACTCCACACTTGTGGATATTCTTCTGAATTCTTCTCACTTCAGCCGTCCTTGCGTTCTTTGTGAAACATGCTGCTGAAAATGTCATAAAAAATAAAACACCGCAACGCTTACTTAATGCTCACTGTGAGCAACATAGGCAGAGCTAGATAAAAATGTTCCACGATGCCCTCTGATTGGATAATACTCAGTAGTCAGTACTGATGCGTCCCTAATTGTGATAGCAGAAATGACATCAGCACACACCTGCTTCTAAACCCTGTATGAAATCTACTTCTGTTTCACCTTTTCATCCACCGTGGAGTCCGATCTGACAGTCTGAGTCAGCACCAATCACTGCTATTCATTCCATCAGTTAGCAAACACAATCCAGTTTCGCCTAATTCTATTAGTGAAGAATGATCGAGATTGAGGAACACAATACGAGTCACAGCTCACACCCACAGTCCTGTACCTGCTTCCTTCTCGTGCAACGGTGACTCGTTTGCATAGACGGAGGTGTTTTTATTCTGACAGGCCGAGACAGCTTAATGGTGCTTCTGTAACGCACATACATATGAAAAAAAAAAAAAAGCAGTTAGCATGGAGGAGAGCTGTGAGGGGGAACGGGGTTAAGTGCGCTTTCTGTTCTGACTTCAGACAAAAATAGAAGGCAAAGCAATCAATCGAGACAGGGATGATTTAAAGATCAGACTTTCCTCAGCTGACATATTCGTGTAGAAACAGCATCATCTCGACCTAGGATTGCATGATGATGGGTAAAAAAATTTTTTTTTTAATGTAGGATGTGTCATTATTGCAGCTAACTGCATTTTTTCACATATTTTTAGTCTGATCATACTTAAAGATTAACATCATTTATCACACCATGTGATCTTTTTATAGCTGAATTCTCTAATGTTAAAGTGATCCGGTAATTAAGGAAACCTAAAATGTTCAAATCTGATATAAATTTAGCGCCTTATTAGAGGAAAACAGGCACATTAAGGGACATTAAGCAGCCGCTAAACCGTGCCTTAGTGGTTAACAAACCATAAATATGGACAGTCCAACGATCAGCCATAACTTTAAAACCACCCGCCTAAAGAGACGCCAAAAAACCTATGAAGACCTGTCAAGGTGTTCCATGGTGTCTGTGGGATTAAAGTCAAGTGACTGACCTACTATTCTTGCACACAGAGAAGTCTGACCTCTGCATTCAACGCATCCATGCAGAGAAACACACATACACACCAGTGAACACACACACTATGGTGCAGTAAACACTCTTGGAGTAGTACACCGGTGCATTAAACAGCGGTGGGCATTAAACTCAATCCCTGCTATCTGGTGAGCAGTTAGGGGCTTGGGCGTCTTGCTCAAGATCAGTTGCTCATCCGTGGTGTCTTTTTGATATCTGGCAACCTTCTGGATAGTTTCTGAACCTTGAGCCATAACTGCCTCTAGACAGACTTGCCTCCACCCTAAATGCACAGTGGTTAAGATGTTGGACTTCTGATCAGAAGGTTATAAGTTTGAATCCTGCCACTACACTACTACGCTACTAAGCTGTGTCCTAGTGGTTAGGGAACCGGTCTCGTGACCCGAAGGTCGCGGGTTCGATCCCCGCCCAGGGCAAGACACGACTGAGGTGCCCTTGAGCAAGGCACCTAACTCCCCTAACTTCTCCCCGTGTGCCGTGGTTTGGGGCTGCCCCCTGCTCTGGGCACGTGTGTTCACTGCCCCCTAGTGTTCACTGGTGTGTGTGTTTCACTGCACGGATGGGTTAAATGCAGAGGTGCACAGTACTGCAAACACAGTAAGGCAAAGTAATTCACTTTCATTTCTTTCTTTCAAGCTGCCAGTGTTGGGCCCCTGACCAAGGCCCTTAACCCTTAACTGCTCGGTTGTATAAATGAGATAAATGTAAGGCACCCACGGTCCTGTCACTAGTTCAGTGCGTGTCCTTGCTTTTGGTAGGTATCAACCACTACATACTGGGACACACCCCACAAGACCTGCTGTATTAAAGATGATCTAACCAAACTTCACAATTTGGCCCTTGTCTAAGTCACTCAGATCCTGACGCTTGTCCACTTTTGCTCGCTAATTCATACCAACCCTTGACAGGTGGAAGTGTAATGATATAATCATTTTTATAATCAGTGTTTCTCACTTGACCTGATAGTGGGTTTGTGGGTTTAATGTTGTGGTTGATCGATGTATGTTACTAATGAATGCAATATGATGGACAGTGTTTGTGGAAACGAGACAACATATTTAGACCGATACACTATATGACCTAAAGTCGTGATGTCATTTTTAATCTAGGGTTTCCCGATATTACGGTTATAGTAACTATAATGACTCCATACTTCTGAGATAAAACTAATAAAACCAATAAGCTCCACTTTTCTGAGAAGGCTTTCCGCTGGATTTTGGAGCACGGTTGTGAGGATTTTCAGATACAACAGCGTTAATGCGATCAGGGACTGATGTTAGGTGAGGTTGTCCGGGGTTCGGGCAGTGCTCAGGTTCATCCCGAAGGTGTTCAGCGGGGTTGAGGTCAGGGATCTGTGCAGGATATTCAAGTTCTTCTATTCCAACCTTAACACAGCGTGTCTTCATAAAGCTTGGCTTTGTGCACAGGAGCATTGTCATGTGGGGGCGGTTTGGGGAAGAACCACAGACATTAGGTCATATAGTGTATTTGTTTCAGCTCATGTCTAAGCCTGAATGATGTCTAAACTAAGTACGATTTTGATCTTAACACAGATGTACATCTTGCCTTTATTAATTATTATACCACTAAAGTCTCATTTCTGATTGGTCAGATGATATTCTAATTCTGACTGTAGTTTTGATTGGTAGCCAAATCACAGTTTTATATCAGTGTGCTGTTTATAATATTTTTTTTTTCAATTTAGACGGAAATAGATCAAAAAGTGTGTAATTACTGATTTCTATTAATGATGTGATGTTTATTTTGCATTTTTGGACGGAGTCTCTGGATGGATTTTTATATTTGTTATCAGGACTTTTAATATAAAATGTAACTAAAAATTGATTAAAATATTTTTTTTTTCAGTAAAAATTAACTAAAACTTGTAGGTGAGTTGTTGTAGATGCGATTTGTTGCAAATTAAATTAGATTAGATTAAGTTAGATAGAACTTTATTGATCCCTTTGGAAGGGTTCCCTTTAGGAAAATTGAGTTGTAGGTCATGCACTTTTGGGAAACTAATCAGTGACTGAGGGTAGTGATGACCATGTAACTCTGTGCTAAAGATCGACAAGCAACTAAAGAATAGCACTGCATAAAAATCTCCATTATTCATATTTTTCCCTTTTTTTTATTTAACCTACTTTGTCATGACCAAGTGTCAGCCAATCAGAAACGGTCTGAAGTGAAGCTTCCACGTCTTTAGTCTTTGTGTTCGATAATGTCATTCTGGCTAACTCAGACTGTCGGACTTGACTTTATCAGTGAATGAAAAGTTCTGTACATATGAACGATGTGTCCTGCCATGTCAGCCAACCGTGTTCAGGTTTATTTTACAGATCTCGCTGCTCAGCTGGATGTAAATATACAGAAGCAGCTCATTATTATGGAGAGTGTGTCTGTATCTGAATGCCACACGCTGCTCCTGTGATTATATACCTGTATGTCACAAAGGCTTTTTTTTTTTGCATTCTCACTTCCTTTGGCTGCTCAATCCCAATCTCATCCAAACTCCCCCCGATCGCTAAGCTAACAGTCACAGAGATGCTTCCCGTGCTGTAGTGACTACACTTCTGCAGTCGCTGCTTCTCTTCATTTTGACGAAAATTGTTAAAAATGGCATGTAAGACACACAGAAAGTGAGAGAGAGAGAGAAAGAGAGAGAGAGAGAATGACAGAGATCAATGTCAGTATTTGGACTGGAGGTGTCCATCTGATTGTTTTGGCCCTCGTGGCCTCGGAGAGCTATTTACACGACCTGAATGGCAAGTACGACGGACAGGACGATGGTTGCCGTGGAGACACCGGACAGATACGCAGATGAGTGTCTGTCGTTCTCAGATTGGTGCGAGTCGATGGAGCCGTCCATGTTGGAGTCGAGAATGTTCTGTAAAAGAAAACACGAAAAAAAATCATGACGTGAACTGAAAATTAACTATAACATATTTACATATTATTATAATATTGCAAAATGAACTTAAAACCAGGCAAATACTGTCTATTAAAAATCAGAGAAACTGAAAGGTAACTGGTGTAACAGCCTCCAGTGGAGTAAAACATTGTTTATTGATTTATTTCATGCGCATCACAGCACATGCGATATGCTAGTGCTAATGTCGCATCACTATCGCTAGCACTATCGCTAGCACTATCGCTAGCACTATCGCTAACACAGAACAGCACAGCACTATGAGGTTGTTCTACAAAGTATAAACCGCTATTGAGCTGCGGTAGCTGAAAGCACTTGGAGAACTTGAAGCTTTCAGCTACGTCATAGCAGACTATGATTAATTGCTTATACCAGAAATATCTTATCGTCTTAACTAGCCAGGGTTTTGTGGATCATCTGCAGAGCCGGATTGGCTAATCAGGAGATTTGCGAGGTTTCCTGTTGGGCCGGTTTATGTCAACCTCAAGTTTGGGCCAGTTGGATTGGGAAAAATTATTTTGACATTTATCTGATCTTCTTCTTGCATTCAATCTCCATTAAATTCTGCATTTATTTATCTGACAGTGCAGCCCCTACATCACAGTACATTCGATGGGTTCTACCACATTGTCACCAAGTTGTTTGGGGCCACGAGTCGCCTTTTCTAGAGCGGTGAAATTAAATATAGCAACAGAATAGCGCAAAACGTCAGTCGGTGGTGATGGATTACAGGAAGAAGCCAGGTGGAGCCGAAGAGGCCAGGATACAAAAAAAAAAAAGAAAGGCGTTGGAATATAATGCTGCCAAATGTATGAAATTAACAGAGCTGTTCTCCAGATGACAGACCCCGGTTACAGCCGGGAAAGAGAAATATGGAAATAATTTTGGATTGTCGGTGAAACGGTATTGTGCAATGTTTATTTTGTAGAGAACTAATACGCACAATTCATCACAAATATCCAGTTTCTAGCTGCAAATAATAAACATAATTTAGAAGTGTATATATATATATATATAATTTTTTTATATATAAATTCCTCCTCCATGGAAAAAGTGGGCGGGGTCGGGCACTCCTCATAGTGCTCGCTGTTTATATGAACATCTGAGCTGTATATAGCTGAAGGTGTATACTGGATGTTTTAAGAAACTATTATTTAGGTTACAGTTAACAACAAAAAACGTCTGATTTATGTAAAGTTATTCGATTAATTCAGTTTTACGAGCTCGGTTAATAAAAATGAGGCAGCTGCTGTGAGAAGGTGTTTGCGAGGGTTTAGTGTTTCCTTCTGCCAGGGTTCAGTGTTTTTATTTAAAGTAAAAGAGACACAGCCTAAAACAAGGAAAGGGATCTTGTAAACTAACGTTAATACTTAGTACTTGTATTTAAATAAAAAAGTAATCATCGTTGTTATTGTTCATCATTGCCATCATCACCATTATCATCATTATTATAATTATTGGTATGAAAAAAAAAATCATAACCCATGTATAAAGCATGGCCAGTTATAGCAATGGCAAGTGAATTTTACATTTTTTATACTTATGGGCCAAAACTGTCCAACTTTAGCAGCCACACGGTTTGTCATGGAATTTGTTTGGGCCAGATGCGGCCCACATGCGGCCCACCGCATAAACAGGTCTAGCTGTGTCCCACCATAATAGTTTGTGGCTGAGTTCCAGCACCCAAATCCAGATGAAGTCATCACCATCATTCCACTGTGGTATAAGTGTGGGTCAGATCTGCTATCTGGGAATAATTTGTGATCATGAGATACTAATAACTAGACACTAATAATGTTTGTTCATTTGTGGTCACACCTTCTTAGCCTCGGCATCTCGTAAAACCATACAAAACCGTACTACGTTTTGACTGAGCAAAGCTTTTTATTGTCATCAGGACACTGTCTGAATCAGTCAGAAATAGAGAAGGTGACTGACGCTACTGGACAGGTAAAATAATATCTACTGTTTTATATGCTATACTGGGTACTGGGCTGGTCTCAGTAACAGCATCATTATTTCCTGTCTCCTGAGGGACCGCTAGGATGTTTTACCAACTTTTTTTCCTCGCAAGACTGTACGTGTATGTGTGTGTGTGTGTGTGTGTGTGTGTGTATGTGTGTGTGTGTGTGTGTGTGTGCGTGCGTGTGTGTGTGTGTGTCAGAGCTGTCAGAATCTTCTCTCTCATTCGGGTGTATAATCAGGATCATCCACATCACCACCATCCTTCAGCTCTGAGTCTGGAGAAGATTCAGGCAGCTTATCCCTCCGTGGATACTGACTACAAAACATAACTGTGCTTTCACTGTCCTTATATCCAGCCATGCCTAATATACTAACTGGTTTTTAAAAAAAAAGTTGATCTATCTGATCATATTTATTGATTATTAATCTCATTATAGCAGTATATATAAATTCAGACACTAAAGGCTAAAATAGGATGCAGTTGTAGGTATAGTTTTAATCCAAAATGTGAGCCAAGGTCAACAACAGGCACAGGCTAGACACAGGCAAGACACAGGGGCAGCTGTAGGCTTGTGGTTAAAGAATCAACCTTGTGACCTGACCGGGAGGTTGCTGGTTCCATCCCAACAACCGACCAGACATGACTTAAGTGCCCTTGAGCGAGGCATCTAACCCCACACTTGCTCACTGGACATGCCACTGACAGACCAGGTCTGTGATATTGTTCTTCGCTGAATACAGGCGGGTGTATGTTTGAAACCGCACCCTGCACTCCTCCCTCGATTGACCCTACAACCCTAAAACATATTAATAACCCAAAATAAATTGGACAACTGACAACTAGAAGAATGCTGCGTTACCTGTTACACATGTCCCTGACCAGGAAAAACCCTGACAGCGTCTACCCTCTAGTAAGATACCTAACCCTGACCCAGACAAAAAAGTTAGCCTATGCAACTGATGTACAAATGTTAGTCTGGAGCCCTGCCTCACAATTACATACCTATGCAATTCTGTTCTATGGAGTCAGCCCCTGTGTCAGTAGTTCCTACAGAGACGATAATTAATATTAATATGCACAGGACGAGAGCAGGTGTGTGGGACAGTCCAGAAAGCACAGGGACAGATTACACTGTGAGCTCCTCTCACTGCAGGACATCTACAACAGGACAGCGTACAAATGGGCTAACGGTGTGTTATCAGGGGTCCCTGCCACCGCTGTTCACACTTATAAAGCCTGTTTAACGGGACAAACTTCAGGGCATCGTGTTCTCCCTAGGATGCCAGCGTCATTAACAACAACCGACATCTAAACTCATTGAGTCATTTAAAAAAATGAGACTCAAGACAAGACAAGACATCTGGAGACAGATCATTCTGTGGGATTGGACCAGACGGTCTTCCGTACACATCGGTGAGCCTTACGTACTCATGACCCTGTCGTCGGTTTACTGGTTATCCGATCTTGGACCACTTGTGGTAGGTATTAACCAGTGTACAGTAGGAACACCCGACAAGACCTGCTGTGTTGGAGATGATCTGAGTCAGTTGTCCAGCCATAACAAGTTGGCCCTAGACAAAGTCACTCATCTATACTTGCCTATTTTTTCCGCTCCATATGAGAACTGACTCTTTTTCTTATTTGCTGCCTGATATATTCCACCCCTATATACATCAGATCAAATGAAAGAAAAAGAAAAACGTCAGCATTTATTGACCCACGGCTCGGTCCGGCTCACAGTCCACACACTATTCACAGAGCTGCACGTCTCTGCTGCCTCTCCCAACAAACTAATCATTTAATAACTTATAAATATTTTAAAACTTTGCCTTTATTGCACACATTTTTCATCATTCCTAATAGAAATTTGTTTATCATAATTAAAAGAAAACCCCTTTGGATTATAATAGAGGAATTACAATACATTGCTGATTAACGCATCTCGTTTTGCCTCTCAGCAGATTTCCTGTGTTTCAGCTCGTACAGCAGAATTTATTAAAGTGTGTTTTTTTTGAAGAATGTAATGAACCCCCAAACTGAAGTAAATCTCACACAATTGTTTTAGACACCTTTTACTTAGCTATTTTAGACCACGCCCACACCTGATGTTTTAGACCACGCCTACTTCTGAAACAAATACGAAACGTCATTTACATTCTTATCATCCCTATTTTTTTACTTAAACACTTATTTTCATTCATATCTGTTATTATTTTTTAAATTTTATTTTTAATTGAATGTGCTATTAATGTTGGAAAATGTTGGGCATATATACTGAACAAATATATGGTGGTGGTGGATCTCAGCACGGTATCTCTCTGCATTCAAAATGCCATCAATAAACTCCGGGTTCGATACTTAGCCCGGACCGCTCTGTGTGGAGTTTGTATGTTCTTCCTGTGCTTGCATGGGTTTCCTCCGGGTACTCAGGTTTCCTCTGGGTACTCTGGTTTCCTCCGGGTACTCTGGTTTCCTCCCACAGTCCAAAGACATGTACATTAGGTTGATCGGTCACTCTAAATTGCCCATAGGTGTGAGTGTGTGTCTGCTGCTCAGTCTGTCTACGCCCACAGAGCACCCTGAGTCATCCGTGCAGAGCGCCTTACTTATCTGTGAAGCCAATGAAGCGGAGCCATGACGGCGATCTATGTGTGTATGTGTGTATGTATGTGTGTATGTATGTGTGTGTGTATGTATGTATGTATGTATGTGTGTGTGTATGTATGTATGTATGTATGTATGTGTGTATGTATGTATGTATGTATGTATGTATGTAT
>JAOVVF010000008.1:21740487-21751004 GCA_028565595.1 Duopalatinus emarginatus | reverse complement strand
GTGGTGTTTGGAAGGTGCTAGTGGTCGATGGTGAAGAATCACCGCTGACTTCGAAAGGAATCGTTTGGTTGACACAAAGCCGATTGATTTTCTTATTAGCTCACCGGATCCGGCTAATTAACATTCTCCACTCAATTTAACAGCTATTCTGAGTGTTGCTAATCGCCTGTGAGGATTAAACGAGTTTGTGCAATATCAATCTTCGATTTCTGCCGACAGGAACTCTATGGGAACGATACAGGATGATAAGCTATACTGTTAAGGAATTGCTTAGAGGATTAAATGTTTAACACACTGCTAGTACATGCACTTATATGTGACAAAAAAATCTGGTACACCAGGGTAATACCTGGTAGGTCCACCACTGGGCATGAGCTTCACGAGCTTGTGGAAATATTCAGTTGGTAATGAACATCATACTTCCTGCAGAACGGTCCAGAATTCTGTTGTATTCTAAGGTGTGGTATTCGAACCCACAACCCCAGATTTGACTTTACATGCCTATAAGTCCATACCTGCAAAGTGCATCCGATCGACAGATCCTCCGGAGCTCGAGGCAGTTCGGTTTTGCCTTTTCCTCAAAAGAACAAGCAGGTGCGATGGTCTGGCGTCTTCGCTCGGCGCACGCTTTGTCCCTGCATGAGCAGAAAAGCAGCGGGTAGCTGAGATCGTTCTGGACGCGCTCAAAGAACTGGCGCAGGGCCCGGTGGCAGCGTTTACGGCTGCACGGCTCAGACGAGAGTGTCATGGGTGTGGATCGGCTGCAGGCAGTGACGTAGGCCGAGCGCTGGCGCTTACACACCGCATTTAGGTTACAGGCCTTGGCCGCGTCCAGACACGGATTACAGGAATTCACAGACTCGGGACACACGGTACCCTTAGAGGAGGCAGAGTCCATTGCTGCAGAGAGAGAGAGAAAGAAAAATGGAGGGAGAAACGATTAGAATGATATTTGCTTTTGCATTAGCAGTCATGAGGCTGTGTTAATATTCAATCATGCTGGGAATGACAGTCAATTATTCTCTTATCCACATCGGGGTCACAGTTTATCCAGAGCACACTCAGAATCATTAGGCAGGAATACCCATTGGACAAGGTACCAATCCATTGCAGGGTATCAAACACACACATTCATTTACACACTCACACTTATGGCAACTTAGCATTCGCCTACAATGTGTCTGTTTTTTGGGGAGGTTGGAGGAAACTGGAGTACCTAAATAAAAACTTATACAGACACAGGAAGAACACACCAAACCCCTTACAGACAGACCAGAGCAAGGCTCGAACCCACAACCTCAACTCTCTGGAACAGTGTAGCACAGACACTACCTTTGGTGCCACCTTTATCTAGAGAACAGTTCGATATCAGTGAGGAAACCACATCAACAGACACTCTTTTTCACGCATAACCAACTTCAGATTTATTTCATCGTCACGCACCGACTTGTACTGGATAGGCTCCAAGCCATTACACCGGGTGTATCACGGGATGCCAATCACACCACACATCCCAGCCAAGACGTTTGTCATGTTGGACAACAAGGAAGCAACCCTTAGGATTAGCTTAGGATCAAACCCTGGACCTTCTAGTAGTGAGGAACCAAAGCGATCAACAGCACCGTCTCTAACGCAATCACAAGAGTCAATGCTTCTTACTGATGTAGTGAAATGAGGTATCGTTTGGAAAGTTTGCAATCAGGAACATTTCGTTCATCTTCAGTAACGACTAGAGACTGGACGCCTGGAATGTTTGAGAAGGTGGGAGAAACCCATATACATCCATGTAAACCTATAATACAGACAGTAAGCCAAGTCCTGGATCAAACCAAGGATTGTGGAGTTGGCAATGCTACCCACTGTGCCACCCTAATAAGAAACAGATTACCCATAATTGACCATTTATGACTACAAAAGCTCTGGCCCATAATCCTAATGGATATAATTTACATTTCAGTCAGTTGGTGAGACCTTTTCAGAAATCTTTATAGTCTTTATATGCTCAGAAACACAACGGGAAGCCAGTTCTAGTTCTACCAATAAAGGCAGGAGAGTCAATACCACCATTTAGCAGGTGAGTTGTTGCTGCATCATTGTCACTCAAGTCCAGAACTTATATATATATATAAACCCTTTCAACACCTTCTTTCACACGACTGCCTTCTGAAAAACTGCCAAAAGTTCTTCCAGAGTTACCAAAACATTTAACAGAGTTGTTTCTTCTGATATCAGTACACTAGAGAAGATCATCTATTATTAACTGTCTACAGAACAAATCTTTATTGCCCTGGTTATTAAAATAAAAAGGTGGCATGGTGGCAATACTACCAGAAAACTCCAGATCAATCCTGAGCCTGAGCTTGAATGTATGCAGGTTTCCTTGAACCTCCACGAAACAACTAATGTAAATGTCTGTGCACATGGCGACCTGTAATAACACATCGTCCAGGAGGTTCTTGCTGCATTCTCAGGATAGGCTTCGGATCTACAGCAACCCTGATCAGGATAACATGCTTACTTGAGGTGCATTTATATGCACATTTTTGGCATTTGGCAGACATGGCCAAATTATACAACCAAGCAGTTGAGGGTTAAGGGCGTTGCTTAAGGGCCCAGTAGGAGCAGCTTGGTGGTGGTGGGATTTGAACTAATGACGTTCTGATTAGAAGTCCATAAGTGCTATTTGTGGTTCTATCCTATGTTTGTTCAGACTACTACCTGACTATGAGATAGAGGGTAGGATTTAGTGTCCAACAAAAGAATACTCAGATATTCCCAAGGCTTGTATGATTTAGAAGCTAGACATCTCATTGAATTTCTTGTCCAACTTTAAGAGCACCATTGCGTCAGTTTTGATAGTTTCATTTTGAGAGTTACTGGACCAGGTGAAGGTTATAATTTGGGATTGTTATTCAGGATCACCAGACTTATACTTGGTAGGTCCCTCCTGAGGCATGGACTCCATCAGTTTGTGTAAATATTTTGTAGGCGATGAACTGTGTTCTACAAAATCTGGTGACTTAGGTGTGAACGGTAAAGCCCCAAACTCAGACCGGTGTTCCTCTAAACTTAATTTGGTGTCTTAAGGCATGTTTGGTGCTGCATTGTCCTGTTGAAAGAGGACAAACTCGTCAGAATGAATGCAGGACATGAATGGTCTGTAACTCGTCTGAAAGGAAGCACATTTGTAGATGTACCAGGGGTTCCATGGGATACCAGCTAAACAAACCCTATACCATAATGGAGCCACGAGCATTCTGCACCATTATCAGGTACTTCAGTGTATAACAAAATGTCAAACATGAAGTGTCTCAAAAGTTATGACATATGACGACACTAAAAGGTTGGCAGACGTTTTCATTTTTGCTAATTGCTACCCAGCGGAGCAGGCACCTTTGAAGAACGCGGCTACGGCCCAGAGTTCAGAGTGCGACAGAACCGGCAGATTTCGAAGCATTTGTACTTCACAGGTTAGTTCTGAGAAATGAGTTATTAGTACTTAATTATATGGTGTGCAGGAAGACTATGCCTAAAGCCTGGCGGTAAATCGTCTGTGTACGTCGCCTCTGTGTTAAACCCGTCACATGTTCTGACCTTTTCCGTTGCTCAGATAACAACTCGCCTGCGCTCTAATTGCGTTTTTCCTAAAAGCTTCGCCTTTGTTCTCTGAAGCAGCTTTAATTAGTTTTCGCCCAATGTGAACTGTTGGATAAGCGACTTTCTGTAGTCTCGAGAAACTGCTGATATAATTCATTTAGGCGAAAAGGTGTGCTTCTTCACCGCCGCAGACCATCATGTTTATTCAGTCTGTGCTGTGAATCTATAATCCACCAGCCTGCAGGTAAAGCGCACCTTTTTCATATTAATGTCATAAATCGAGTTCTGCTTATTTTCTTTCTCCTCTGCGATTTGTCGACTAAATCACCTGTATTGTATTTTCACCAGACTTGTTTTTGTTTTGTCTTATTCCAGCGCCTCGCCTTGGGTTCAGGCCTATAAAATCTAATCGGATCTGATTGCAGTGGCCCAGTTCTTCTTTCTAGCTCTTCCTCCCTTCCACTCACTGCACACAGAGGAAACCTTCACACTGAATCAGGACCAGGCCGCATTTTGGCTGATATTCTTCGAGGTTCTGATGTAATCTAGATCTTCTAGACCTGCTATACAGGGCCTTAAACCACACTCAGCGTTTTCCTTCCGTTATATTATCCTCTGTCTCATCTTCCATTCACCATTTTTCCTCTCTCTCTCTCTCTCTCTCTCTCTCTCTCTTTCTCCTGCCTTCCTTCCTTTCTGTTGTATGTTCTCTTGTTCTTTTGTTTCCCTCTTTTGGTCCCGACTACTATTACTCGTAACTTCCTTCTTTCCTTCCTTCCTTCCCTGCTTCCTTCCCTTCTTCGGTTTATCCTTCATTCCTCCCATCTTCTATCTATTCACCCTTATTTCCTCTCTCCCTCCATTCCATTCCTATCTTTTATCTATCCACCCTTTTTCTTTCCCCCTTCCTTTCTTCCTTTCTTCCTTCCTATCTACTACCTACTATCTACCCATCCTTCCACCCACTCTTCCTTCCTTCCTTACTTCCTTCCTATCTACTATCTACCCATCCTCCCTCCCTCCGTTTCATTTCTATCTTTTATCTATCCATCCTTCTTTCTTTCCCCCTTCCTTCCTATCTACTACCTACTATCTACCCATCCTTCCTTCCTTCCATCCTGCCTTCTATCAATCCATCCATCCATCCATCCATCCATCCTTCCTCCCGCCCTATCTTCTATCTATCCTTCCTTCCTCTCTTCCTCTGCCCATCCTTCCTCCCTCCCTTTCTTTCCTTCCTTCCATCCTTCCTTCCATCCTATCTTCTATCTATTTACGCTTATTTCCTCCCTCTCTCCCTTCCATTCCTATCTTTCCACCCTTCTTTCTTTCCCCCTTCCTTCCTTCCTTCCTTCCTTCCTTCCTTCCTTCCTTCCTTCCTCCTACCTAATATCTACCTATCCGTCCTCCCTTTTTTCCTTCCTTCCTTCCTTCCTACCTTCCTTCCTTCTATCTATCCATCCTTCCTTCCTCCCTATCTTCTATCTATCCTTCCTTCCTGTCTTCCTCTGTCCATCCTTCCTTCCTCCCTTTCCTTTCCTCCTTCCTGCCTTCCTTCCTTCTTTCCTTCCTTTTTCTATTTTCAATTTCTTTCTTTCTTTCTTTCTTGTGATAATTATCGATTTTTGTTCCTTTTTTTTCTTTTAAAAATTTGATTCTTTCTACATCTCCCTATTTATTCTGTTTTCTTTTCATTCTTATTTTAGCTCGACCTTGGCGTGCAACAGACACAGATACATAAAGAGTGAGAGAGAAAAAGAGAGAGAGAGAGAGAGAGAGAGAGAGAGAGGGAGGGAGAACTGAAGGGGACATGTATGCGATGCTGCTGTGGGACTCTGCAGGACTGATAAATATTCCGTGCATATACATGTGCGATGGCCAATTAACAAGGCAGCAGAGTGAGCTTGCAGGAGGGGGTCTCTCTGTAACTCAGCATCTTCCAACCCTCCGGCGATTCGCTGCATGTTTTATTAAAGTGTAGGGAATCAAACAAGGGCTTCAAAACTGAATCGCGCAGAGACAGAGGTTTTCGCAAGGTCACGTTAGTGGAAAGTGGAGCCTTGTTTCAAGCCGAGCGAAGCTCAGTGCCAAGTCCCTCGAAATCCCGACACACTCGGAGTAGTGAGAGACACAAACACTGCCTCGTTTCATCTCTGAGAGGAAAGAATCAGGGAAGAAATGACTGCAGGGCCTGTTCACATCAAAGTCCAGAAATCTGTAGTGAAGGAAAGAACATAGCTGGGTTTGGTTCCTTAAAAAGCAACATGCTCTGATGAAACCATCATACGACTGGGTCTGGAAGTCTGACTGAATTAGCATTTTCATTTTCATCAGCTATCAAACTCACACTACTCATCTACAGGTGCAAGAACAGACAACATGGTGAAGCAGTGGGAATCAATGTTACCTCACAGCTCCAGAGTCACGGGTTCACCTTTAATGTGATAGAAACAAAATTCAAATAAAAAAAAAAACAAAACAAAACAAACAGAACATTTTAGCAGAAAACGTACAATAACATGGTTGGATAAATGTTCACAATCAATAATCCTGTTAAAGCAGCGTTCTGAAGAGCATCAAGAGACATTTTTGAAGAGACAGAAACATTCTTATTCACTGAATAACTAAGTGACTGCTTGACTAAATTACTGTCTGACTTATGGACTGACCTAATGACTGACTGACTGCCTGAATGACTGCCTGACTGATTGACTGGCTTAATGACTGACTGTCTGAATGACTGCCTGACTGATTGCCTTACTGACTGACCGATTATTGAGTGACTGACTGAATAAATAACTGACTGCCCGAATAACTGACTGACTGATTGACTGGCTTAATGACTAACTAATTACTGACTGACTGACTGACTGTCTGAATGACTGAATTAATGACGCATGTTTAAATGACTGGCTGACTGACTGACTGACTGATTATTGGGTGACTGACTGAATGAATAACTTACTGCCTGAATGACTGACTGAATGACTGAATACATGACTAACTGACCTAATGACTGGCTGCCTGAATGACTGCCTGACTGACTGACTGATTGCCTTATTGACTGACTGAACAAATAACGGTCTGCCTGACTGACTGAATAAATGACTAACTGACCTAATGACTCACTGCCTAAATGACTGTCTGACTGCTGGTTTAAATGACCGACTGCCTGAATGACTAACTGACCAAATGACTGACTGCCTGAATGACTTTCTGGCTGCCTGTTTAAATGACTGACTTTCTGAATGACTGACCGACTTAATGATTAAATGACTAACTGACTATCTGACTGAATGCCTGCTTGAATGACTGACTGACTGACTGGCTGCCTGCCTGAATGACTGAACATCTAAACCAAACGACTGACCGTCTGTCGACCTGCTGGAATGACTGACTGATTTTATGGCTGTCTTTCTAGATGGCTGTCTGACTGACTGCCTGAATGATATACTGACTTCCTGATTGACTGACACAATGACTGATCTATTGACTGCTTAACTGACATAACGACTGACTGGCTGCATGGCTGAACGACTTTCTACCTTAATAACTACCTTCCTGTCTGACTGAATTGTAAATGACAGAATGACTGATGTAATAAGTGCTTGACTGACATAATAAATTACTAACTGAATGACTGACATTATACTAATATATAAATTAATTTTACACGCTCTCTCTCTCTCTCTCTCTCTCTCTCTCTATTCATTTCCTTCTTCCTTCCTTCCCTCACTTTCTCCTTTTTGTGCCACAGACTTTCTTTTCCTCCTTTTTAAGAATCCGTCCGTACTGAACCGTGAAGTGTGGTAATAAAAGCTCCCTGGTCTGATCTGATAAACTCGAATAATCTGATGCGATTCGCTTGCTGTGTGTTTTGTACATGAAGAGACAGAAAGACGTTTTGAAGTCTGTCTCCGTCCCAGCGAAGGTCTTCCTGCACTAATCGATTAGAAACACTCTGCTCAGTTCAAACACTGTAATATTCCACTGCTCTGTGTGTAGTGCACAGTTAAATGTCCTTTAAATGTCACCGTCTCTTATTGCATAGAACTGTCCTCGCTGTGCTGCTTACATTCCGTCACGTCCCCTCACTTCTGTCTCAGCACTAAGGTATGGCTAGTCCTGACTAGCATTTCATTCAATTCTCAATATGGTATACACCTCTGTCTATGTGTCCCATACTCCGATTGCCCCTCTGTCCTCCTCTCTGTCCCCCTCTCTGTCCCTTATTCTGTCTTACCCCTCTCTCTATCTCACTTAGTTTTAATCCTTTTTCTGATTGCCCCTCTGTCCCCCCCTCTCTCTGACACTCCTTGACTCCCTCTTTATTGCCCCCTCTGATTCTCTCACACTGCCCCCCCCTCACTCTGTCTTTATGTGTCCCTCCCCCTTTCTCGGTTATGTTCTCACTGTCCATTTTTCTGTCACCCCTCTCTGACCACTTGGTCTCTCTCTAGCTTCTTCATCTCTGTCTGTCACTCCGTGGCTTTCTGTCCCCCCTGGACTCTCTCACTCTGTTTGTCTGTGTCTGTCTCTCTCTGTTGTACTTTCTTATTGTCCCTTTCTATGTCTCTGTTTCCTGTGTGTGTCCTCTCTCTATGTCCCATTTTTTTCTGACTGTTCCTCTCTCTATCTGTCTTTGTTTCTCTGGGATAAGCCCTTTCTTTGTCTCTGTCTGTCACTCCCTAGCCCTCTGTCCCCCTCAGACACTCTTTCTCTCTCTCTCTGTGTTTGTCACCCCCTGTGCCCCCTGTATTTGTCCCCTCTCACTGTCTCTCGCTTTTACTTGCTTAGTATGTCTCTCTCTGTTGTGCTTTTTTTGTCCCTTTCTATGTCTCTGTTACCTGTCTATGTCCTCTCTCTATGTCCCATTTTTTCTGACTGTCTCTCTGTCCCTTTCTCTGTCTGTGTCTGTCCCCTCTCACTGTCTTTCTCTGTTGTGCTTTTTTGTTTGTCCCTTTCTGTGTCTCTGTCCCTGTCTGTGTTTCACTCCTGCACTCTATCCTCTCACTGTGTCCCTTAGGTCCCGATCTGTCTTTGTCTCTATCTAACCCTCTGAACTATATGCTTGCTGTGTTTGCACACGGAGGAATGAGACCGCCGCATTTAACCCATCCGTACAGTGAAACACAGACACCAGTGAACACCAGGGGGCAGTGAATACACTTGCCCAGAGCGGGGTTGGTTGGGGGGGGGTGAGTGTTGGATGTTCACGACCCCAAACCATGGTGCCTGTGGAGCAGTTGGCCCCAACTGTATCTTTCTGTCAGTCTCTTTCCTAGTCTGTCTGTTTCTTTTCCTATCCCTGTATTTGTCCCTCTCTTTGAGAAAGTGTGTCCTTTCAGCACATTACCCCACATTTCTTTTTGAGCTTTTCTATGTTTATTCTCTATTTGTTTATAATTTATCACTTTGATTCCCATTGCTTCTGTTAGCTCCATTATACGGAGCGTGTTTTGGTTTATTAGCGTGATTAGCACAGAGTTGGCGGTGTGTTTTCCTCTCTGGGTGTTATCACAGCCTGGGAGAAAATGGAGGTTGAACAATTAAGCCTCCGGCAAGCAATCAAAGTTGCCGCAGGTGTCAGTGTTTCAGCAGAGAAGTACAGATTTGCTGGGGGTGATGTTGTCTGGTATAAGAGCATTTTTGTCAGCTATACGGTGTTGTTTCTAGACTGTCACAAACAATCCTGTGTTAAACTAGCAAGTAAAGTCGCTCGTGTCGCGTGTAATTTGTGCCTTGTGGGTGTGGAGTGACTGCTACTATCGTCACCGTTGTTCCAAAATCAAAACGTATAGCCTATAGCCTACAACCATATGATTTATATACACCATTTGATTTAGATTTTACATACCCAAATCCACACAAGCTTCACTGGCAGATTAGCACAGAAAGCTAACTAGCGCCATACTCGGGCCAGAAACAACAAAAACCTCCACTTCTTACTGTTTACTGGTTCACTGTTACAAATAAGCCTGTGTTCAAACCAGCTAGCGACAATTTACTTGTGCCTTGAGCGTGCTGTTGTTGTCAGCATTAAATTAATAAATACAGCCCATTTGTTTATAATGATTTTACGCAATACAAACACAGTTTGATTTAAGTTTTACATGCTAGACTTCAGTGGCAGGTTAGCAAAGGAAGCTAACTGTATTAGCTACATACATAAGCTTTCCTTGATCTTATATTTCGTTGTGATGTATCTGTACATGTTGTGTTGGGAAAGTAATTCTACACTTTATTAAACTAGACATACACCTAACGTGAGCGTACATACATTCGTGGTTGGTGTGGTACAGTGGTAACATCATTGGGTTCCACGTGTGAGACCTGGGTTTGATTGCCAATCTGGGCAGCCAGTTTGTGCTACACCAATAAGGGTCCTTGGGCAAGACTCCTAATGCTACATTGGCCTACCTGTAATACCAATAACCTTGTAAGTCACTTTGGATAAGAACGTCTGCCAAATGCTGTAACGTAAATTCGTATCTGCAGGTCTGTACATACATCAATACTAACAATAATGAATATTGCAGTACACATGTACTAAGAGGTCATACAGTATATGATGTAAGATGACACCGTGTTAGAAACTAATGACAGGTGGAAATAAAAGTTGAGAGAACTGGGAAAACATTAGACCACCAGGATCAGCCTAAGGAACCAGCTTTGGGACTGGAAGGTTCCTGCAACCCTACAACCAACACAATGTGTGTGTTCTGACCAACTGTGTGACAGTGTGATATGGAAGCTCTACTGTGGCTGAAAGGAAGGCCCTACAAAGAGTGGTCAAGACCGCTGAGCGCATCGTAGGAACACAACTACCTGCCATCAGCGACTTTCACCACCAGCGCTGTTTACGGAGAGCACGCAGCATCATCAGGGACTCTTCTCATCCAAGCCACACCCTGTATAAC
>JAOVVF010000008.1:21729855-21740399 GCA_028565595.1 Duopalatinus emarginatus | reverse complement strand
TGTCAATTGCACTATGCACAATTTATATTGCACAACTTTCTTGTTTGCACTCATATATTGCACATTACTTTTTCATACCTGCACAGTTTTTCATTTGCACAGTTTTTACATCTGCACTTTTGTACTCTGTACTTTGCTACTATTTGCACTTCTGGTAGATGCTAGCTGCATTTCGTTGCCTTGTACTTGTACCGAGCAATGACAATAAAGTTGAATCTATCTAATCTATCTATCTATCTATCTATCTATCTATCTATAGATAGATCTATATATATATTAGGCACTCCATGCAATTGTGTTCACACATCAACAGTTTACTTTCACTTTCATTTATCCCAGTCTGGCCCACTTAATGGCCAGATCTGACAATAGTAAGTGGGTCAAAACGGCTCAACTTCAGCACCCACATTTAAATTTTCTTACTGCATGCAAGACTTCGGGCCACATGCAGCCCAACGTGAAAATGATTTACATTTTGGGCCAAAACGGGCTCAACTGTGGCCCTCAATATTTTTTGTGGCTGATTCTGGTACCTGAATCCAGATGAAGTCATCGCCTGAGTCCCACTTTAATACATAAAAATTAACAGCGGCTTTGTTGCCGGCTAATGTGAGCACACGATTGAGGTTCCTCAAGGGTTCTTTGGATTGTTTCAGCTTCCTAAAGGGGAATCTTTTCTGGAAAATAAACCCACTAGTCAACAGAGCCAAATTCTGGGCCAAATCCAGCTCAGTTTAGGCAGCTTAAGGCAGGTAAAGACCTAAGATTTGTTTTCGTTCATGTCTTTTGTACACCAAAACTTGCAAGCAGCCACTGAATCAATGTCTGACATTATAAAAAATGGCAGCCACTGTTATTTGCCTTTGGAATATGGACCGAAACCCAATTTGTGCGCTGCTTGTGTGCCGTTTCAGTTAAGAGCTGAAAATGTCCCAGCTGTAAGCGCTGGCTGTGACTTTCATCTGAGTTGATGGGTGGGATTTGGGCCAGATGAAGTGGTAAATGTGGGATGGCGAAATTCTCAGAGTCTAGAGCGCGACTTTAAGGCTTCCCGCAGATGGACAATTTAATTGTCACCACACAGTATTACACTGCCACTGTATCCAGTGATATGATTTTTACAGCAAAAGATACCGATCCTTCATGGATTTAACGTACAATCAGAGAACCTCTAGTATGAGTTATCAGTTAAATAAAACATCGCTAAAACATCGGAGATAAACTGCCATCCTGGAACCCTTTATCACTGAATCAACTATCAGCTTAAACTGGCTGAAGAGATTATACAGGCCAAAAGTATGTGGACACCTAGGCCACATGTGCTGGCTGAACATCCCAGATTCCAGATTCATTCCCCATGTGCTGATCTAATATGCTCCATTCTTCTGGGAAGGGCTTTCCACTGAAATTTCCTTGTCCATTCCTGTATTGGTTTGTGCTCATTCAGCCACAAGAGCTTTAATTTGGTGATGCACTGAAGTCAGGTTAGCCCTGGTGTAAAATCATTGTACAAGACTGTGTACAAAATGGCCGCTGAGATAGAGTCAGATCTGTAAAGATCTGTCTCAGGTTTTACCAGCATTCTCTTCAAAAATATGACGTAAATATAAATGTAAATGTATAAATAAACAAAAAGCATTGAATTCAATGCCCTCTATAATATCAGCCAGAATAACAAGCCAATGCAAAACACACACACACACACACACACACACACACACACACACAAGCTATAAAATAAGTGCTTCATGGCCAAGTGCATTTTTGTTTACTGACAAATATGTTTCTCAGCTGTATGAACCTTCACATATTTCTGTGTGTGAGAGTGTGTGTGTGTGTGTGTATATATATCAGGTGGCATGTTATTTTCTGATGGCGGTACTGCATCGCTCTCATATCGGGATCCAGATTACCTTTCGTGTAGTGTAAATAATGAGAAATGTGACGTGGCGCATAAGGAATGGAAAAAAAATAAATGGCTTTTCATGACAGCGGGATCGAGGATGGGCTTTGTTCCATTCCATCAGCACATGTTATTTCCCATATTGGTATTCCTTCTCATTCCTCCTCTCTCTCTCTCTCTCTCTATCTCACTTTCTCTCTCTCTCTATTTCACACAGAAAATCCCGGGTGAAGTCTCGTCACTTGACGCTCTTTGCCCCCACCGAGGCTTTGAATCAAACCAGCTTTTCTTTGGTGCTGGAGTTATGATCCATACGCACTCATTTTGTTCTCCTTTGGTGGTCTGGGTGAACTGAGGTTGTAATAGTGACTATTGCAGACCAATTAAAACCAAGTGAAGTCAGCACTTGGGTCAGTGGTGATAAATCAGGAACAAGTGACTCATCGAGAAGGCCGACGATTCTGAAACCTGCGGCCAGAAAAGTGCACAAAGACACACGACGCCGACCGCCTGGGTGGATAAAAGGAGCACGTTATGGAACGGAGAGTGAGGATCATTTTGAAGCGTTTGCGCTGACCATATAGTACGTGATTGTCGGGGTGTCTCGACGTGAACAGCGTGTTCCTGGTGTGTGTGTGTGTGTCGTTTCGCTGCCACCAGATAAGAGAAAAGGTCATCTTTTTTTTCTCAGCCAGATAAAGGGAATGTTCCCGTTTACTGTTTGATGTAGCATTTCTCTTAGACTTTTCTATCTATATCCCATTAGGATCTTTAATGAAAACTAACATGCTCCTAAAGATAATTTCACGGCTCATGTCGCTAACCTGACTCAAGTCATGCAGATTTCTCCTTCGCACCAGTCAGAGAATCCACAATTTCGATTGGGAGATACTAGTTCAGTCATGTGTCCTCTTAAGACTATATTATACAACTCCCTCCTGGCTGCACTACTGGCAGCAAAGTAGGAATTCCACTGTACAGGGAAACTAGTTTCCTTACTCTGCACATGACAATAAAGCTTTGAATCTTGAATCTTTACTTACCATCAGGCTCCCGCACCAGATCCAGATTACAGCAGCATGGCTTCACGTCTTCAGCCTTCCTGACTTCACCTATTTCACAACCTTGCTGTAAATACTTTACTGGCTTCCTCTAGATATTGGCCTACAAAAATGCTCCAGCTCCTCCCTACCTGATGGCAGTGGTAGTCGTATTCATACCCTTCGTGCTTCATACGCAAGAACGGCTCGACTTGACCTACCAACATCCAGGAAACATAGGAGGCAAGCATCCAGACTTCTCTCTGTCCTGGCACCAAGGTGGTTGAACACCCCCCTCCTCCTCCCCCCCGACTTAATGTCCAAGCTGTTAACGCATTTAATGTCTCTTTTTTTTAGAGGTTTTTCTTTCAGGCTGTAGGACTAATAAATATATTGTAACTGTAAGGTCAGTGGTTTTTTATTTAAGACGTGGCTCATGACAACAGTCACTGTTCCTGAGATCAGTAAACATTTCAAACCAAACCAACAGGGACGATCTCATCAGGTAATGTAAGGGATGACCTGATGTAGACAGCCATGCTAGACTGTTAAATATATAAACTTATAAACCATATATTTGGCTCAGGACTGTGACTGATGGGGCAGACTCATGGGTTAGAGTTCAGGAACAGGCTACTGTTCAGATCAGAAGGTTTGGGGTTCAAGCTTCAGCACCACCAAGACAACCACATTTTACACAACATACATTTGTAAATATTCGCAAAAATATTTTTTATAATCTCTATATATATTTATATATTTGATATATTTCTCCTAATTATTCCTAGACATGCATTTCGATTTCTATTTTTCATATTCTATTTTATTTTATGTTTATATATATTAATATAGTTGAGTCATTCCATGACACATAAGAGACAAGCATCCAGACTTCTCTCTGTCCTGTCACCAAGGTGGTTGAACACCCCCGTCCCCCCAACTTAATGTCCAAGATGTTAATGCATTCACTGTCTTATTTTCTCTAGGGGTTTTTGTTTTCAGGCTGTAGGACTCGTTTAGCTTGTAATTAGGTACCGTATGGCTCATTCTACTTTGAATTCTGGTCTACGAGATCTAGCTTTGGATATTCAAGGTTAATGACTAAGCACTTGTTGTGAATCACTGTAGATAAGAGTGTCTGATAAATGCCCGAAATGTCACATTTTTTACAGCCAATATTTGTCAGCAGATATTTAAAAATAAAATATAAAAAAATAAAAAAATACAGCTTGTATAAGTATTCATCCGCTTCAGACGTCAACTGTATTATTACTGGAATATCAGCTTTAGGTCTGTTGGGGGTAAAGCACATTGTCTGGATGTGATTTGTGCCTGTTATTCCTGGCTGATCAGCTCCAGGTTATTCAGGTTGGTTTGTTAGGATGTTGTCTGTTGGCTGCAGTTTTCCTCCAACAGTGCCACGGATTCTCAGCGGGACTCAGATCGGGACATTGGCTTGGCCACTGTAAAACATTCACTTTTTTTTTTTTAACCACGTAAGGTTGAGTTTGTTTAGTTAAGACTCCATGTCTGTAGTATTCCCAGAGGCACTTCCTGTTAAACGCACGTATCATGTCCATGCTAGTTGTCCCTTCTTTGTTAAGAAAAGAGGTTTAAACAGAGACAGTGCAATTCTGATCTCACTTCTTACAGGACCTTCTTTCTATAGGAATCTTAACACATCTTTTAAAGTCTATAATCTTTACCACGGAACAAAAAAAAAACAAAAACAAGGATGACAGAATTTCACTCCTACTGCTGTTAATTCATTCTGACCTCATGGACATTTTAGCTAATTGTCCAGATTTTTCACACTTCAGATGCACTAGGGATGTACAGTGACAAATCTTGGTTATGTAACGTGGCCTATTTAGGGCTGTACTTAGCAATTACATATTTATGAAAAAAAAAACATTAATGTGCACTCATCCTCCTAAGTACTGGCCTGTCTGGCTTCACCACACACTATATAGTCTGTATAAAAGTCTGTTCGGTATTTTTAAAAGTTTGAAAGGTAAAAAATTGTGAAACATCTGCAAAGCAAAATCTTTTCATCAACTTTACAGCTCTTTTCTAGCACAGGTTTTAATACGACTGCAGTACAATGAGCAAGCAAATGATGTGGAAAAGGTCAAATCCAATATCAAAATCAGGCAGCCGAAAGGTCAGTCCATCAGTCACCGAGGCAGACAAGACGATAATCAAACATACAGTTAACTTTGAACGCACCAAGGCGGAATTTTCCAGGCTAATAAATATATTGTAACTGTAAGGTCATGCTTTTTTTATTTAAGACGTGGCTCATGACAACGGTCACTGTTCCTGAAATCAGTAAACATTTTAAACCAAACCAACAGGGACGTTCTCGGGATGGCCTGACGTGGACAGCCATGCTAGACTGCTTAAATATATAAACTTATAAACCATATATTTGGCTCAGGACTGTGACTGATAGGGCAGGCTCATGGGTTAAGGCTCCAGGAACAGGCTACTGATCAGAAGGTTTGGGGTTCAAGCTTCAGCACCACCAAGGCAACCACATTTTACACAACATACATTTGTAAATATCTGCAAAAATATTTTTATAATCTCTATATATATTTATATATTTGATATTTTTCTCCTAATTATTCCTAGGCAAAATCAGTTCTATTTCTAATTTCATTTTATGTTTATATTTATTAATATAGTTGAGGCATTCCATGAAAATGGCACATTTTGAGTCTCTCTCTTATTTAGGTGTATTTTATCCACTAAGTCACAAAAATCTATATTTTAACAACTTTACACATACTTTGAAATATCTCCTTTAATACAGTGTAATTTGTTTTTATTTTATTTTATCTTTTTTTTATTTTATCTTTTTATCTTTTTGAAATTATATCTATTTTTTTTGTTGTTGACACCACCTATTTTGTCATGTCCTTCAAAGCGTACTTAGAATATACCAAATACAACTATTAAAAAATAATTGATACATTTTTACAGTCATACATTTTGATATCAAACTAAACATCTATCTGTGCTTAACTGTTGGTGATTTTGTTTTTCAAAATTAATTGATAATTATTTATTAAAGTTTTTAGGATATTTTATAATAAAAACGTAATTTATTAATTTTTTATTATAAAATCTTGTTTTTCTGTCCCTGATTAAACCCTCAACCCCGTTACACAAATGATTCTTCCCCCATAAAAACAATGTTATGATCCATAGGAGCATGCACATCAGGAAGTGACATCACTCAGGTCTTTTGGAAAACAGGACACCAAAGACAGCCAATAGCTCCTTCTTTGACTTAATTTTGGTCATTGATCTTATGATACTCTGGTCGTCAAACTCAGTTATTCAACACCGTCACATGAAAAGTGATAGAAAACTATAACTTTTTTTTATTTCTAGGATATGTGCTAATTCTGAATCTCATGCATACCACGTGCTCTCTCTCTGGTATTCACTATGTAGAGCAGTGACCAAGGAGAGCGAAAATCACAACCCTGTCACACTCAACCCTGTTATGTGTTTTATTGTAACCAGGTTGTGAGATTGGGATGGGATTGTGATTTTAGTAAAAAAGAATGTACGGAAGCATCTTACTGCCAAGTGTAATAAAAATGTTGTTATTATGAGATAATTAGGAAATAAACATCTCTTTATTATTAACTGTGTTAGTGTCATAACTGTGGGCTACAGTGTTTTGCGTGTCAACGTACCCAGCTTGTAGACATTTGAGATGTTCTAGTTTGTAACCATAAAAGTGAGAGTGAACTATTTGCCTACTGTGCCTGCACACAGATGAATGCGACCTCCGCATTTAACCCATCCGTGCAGTGAAACACACACACCAGAGAACACTAGAGGGCAGTGTACACACTTGCCCGGATCGGGGGGCGCAGCCCAAAAACAACGGCACCTGGGGAGCAGTTGGGGGAGTTAGGTGCCCTGCTCAAGGGCACCTCAGTCGTGTCTTGATCGAACCCCCGACCTTCCGGTCACGAGACCGGTTCCCTAACCACTAGGCCACAGCTTTGCATGGCCTAGGCCATGAAGCTTTCCGTGTCGTTCTAGTTGCTCTAGTTGTCCAAGAGGTTTGTTCAATTTTTCCGTCTGTATAAATGCTTTTTCAGAAATTCTCAGATTTTCAGAATTCTTCACAGTGTTCGGTAATGCCATCTATGTCAGTGATACAAAGATTTCATTGTGATTTAAGTAATAATGTGAAAATTTCAAAGCCCAATTTGAATTCTCCTGGAATGACACAGTTACTTTTGTGGACTGACAGTCAAAGGCATTTCACTGCAGGTTGTCCTCTGTATGACTGTGTATGTGAAACTTTGAATCTTTGAACTTTAAATCATTTTTGGGCCCCTCAGCAAGGTCCTTAACTCTCTCTGCTCCAGGGCCACTTATCCATCATGAACTCTGTATCCTGGCTGCCCCTGCGCTCTGCCCCTGACTGTCTAACAAGGGAGTTTCCCGAATAGCTCTAAAAAGTTCCTAAAATGAATAAAAACCTTCCATAAGTAGCTCTATGCTTGGAGCAGCATCTCTAAACCTCTGAGCAAATGAACAACGTACTTTTAATTTTTACTCAGTTGTTATTAATCTTGCAAATCTTGTACAATAGAATATAGACCAGACTCGCTCAAATGCATTATTACTACTTGGAGACGCATGTTGCGTGTTTCTGTTCGCACAGTGTTTATACTGCTTATACGGCAGTTTACACAAGATTATGATCCAGAACGCCTGCTCAAACAGATTACTATGTCAGTGTGTTCGGGACTGTTTGCATCGCTCATTTCTGTCGTTCTGCACTTTTCACGGCTGAGGAGTGGATGAGAGTTAAACTGCTCGTCTGGAAGTGATCGGAACAGACGAGCCACCTCAAATGTGGGGATTTGTTGCTATTAGTTACAACTCAACCCATCAAGGTAAACGTTAAGGTTTGGAACAGAGTTCGAGTTAATATTTTTTACTGATCATGTATAAAAAATGTGGCATGCAGATTTCTCATGATCTCAGGTTTTACAGTGGCAGCTGATGACTGATAGCCAACTCAGCTATCTGACATGCAAGTGCCAGTAAAAACTGGTACAGACAAGCTTATGCAAAAGTAAAGTGAAAGTGAACTATTTGCCTACTGTGCTTGCACACAGAGGAATGTGTCCTTTGATTTTAACCCATTCGTGCAGTGAAACACACCAATGAACACTAGGGACAGTGAACACACTTGCCAGGAGCAGGGAGCAGGCAGCCCCAAACCACAGCATCCGGGGAGCAGTTGGGGAAGTTAGGTGCCTTGCTTAAGGGCACCTCAGTTGTGTCTCAAACCCAGGACCTTCTGGTCTCGAGACCGGTTCCCTAACCACTAGGCCACGGCTGCCCTTATGCAAAATCTACGTGTGCCGTCTTCCTGACACGTTCTCCATTTACTACATAGCATTAAATGTCAGAGACATTTGTAGATGTACCAGGGGTCCCATGAAATACCAGCCAAACAAACCTCACACCATTACAGAACCACCACCAGCCTGTGTATTTTGCATAAGCTGTTTTTTTTCTGGCACTTTAATTTATAATGTAGCTTTAATTAAAACTTCTGTCTGAAACCTAGAAAATAAGGAGGATTTAATTAAATAAGGCATTTGGTTTGTTTTTGTAGACTGATTTTTTTTTGGCTTCAAACTCAGGATTAGATTTAGTGATCAGGATTAGATTATATCATCAAGGTTCATCAAAGAAGCAGAAATAATATAATCCTATAGTATTTAAAAAATACAAATCTGCTAAACCATAAAGCTTTTATTAATGTTTTAATAAGTGCAAAGAACAAGTTCAGGTCACACACACACACACACACACGCACACACACACACACACAGCTTATGGCTCTTTCTGCCACAAATATAAATGCAATACTGAACATCTGCTCCCCAGGACTCTTACCTTATAGGGAAACACGTTTCATAAAAAAATATTCAGAACGAAGACATTTTTAATTAAATCTCTCATACCTGAAATAATAGAAGCAAGTCGGAATTCATCAGAGAAATGCATTGGCTCGTAGGGGGACGTCTCATAAAGTTCCTCTCCTGTAAACACAAACGATTCATTTTTTAATTAACAGAATTTACAAAAAATAATGTTCACAACCAGACATGTGCTTTGTAAGAAATAACACACTGCATGATGTGCTGTTACAGGAAACTAATCAGTGTCAGGTTGATGTGATGAACAGCGGCACTCTGAACTGGATTATTTTTCTCCGTTTTATTCCTCTTACGCCACAGCAGCTTTTTTTCAGTAATTACATTTAGCAATAATTAAAGAAAAAAAACCCACACAATTCTTTTTTTTTAACTTCTCCATATTAATGATATTATTTCCTTTATTAAATTAAATTAAATAAATGTAATAATTAGGTTCAGGTTACGTCATTACATCCTTATACAAGATTCATCAAGCTGTTACTATAGAACCAGTATATTATTATTAGGCAAAAATGCACTGATTTATAATAGTTATATGTCATGCCAGCATCCTATCTATCATTGCTGGATTTAATTTAAGAATATCAACATTACCTCAGCTAGTCAGCTATGTATAAACAGCAACTAGGGATGTAACGGTGCACTCTGCTCAAAATGTAATTTTGATTCACAATTCACAATTCTATTTTCTCACAATTATTGAGACAGAATTTAAATTTAAAAAAATGTACACATTTCCTTTTCATTTTGTTGTGTGCGTAAGTGATGTAAAAATGCACTTTTGTAAAAAAAAATGTGAAAATTTTTGGTCCCCTGGAATAAAAAGAAATTTATGTAAAATAAATATGCTAAATAAACAAAGAATTGCATTTGTATTTTAAAAAAAAAAGTCAATTTAAGTTAGCCCCTGCTTTTTAAACAGTGATTTATTTTGAGCTTTTAAAATGTGTTATTGTAACATCTTCACCAGATCTTAACTAAACAAGCACTATCTTAAATTTAAATCAAAGTAAACAAACAGGTTTACTGAGCTTAGCTCAACCTACACACACTTAATGTTCTGCCTCACTGCTGTCCTAGAATACGGATAGGTTTTTTTTCAGAAAAAAACAAGTCCACATTTTTAGGCAGAAACTGAGACGCTAAACAGAAGCAGCTGCAATGCTAACGACTGTTGCAGTGGGGGAGAGTGGCGCAGGACGTGCTAGTGCTAGTTTATTCGACTGCGCCCTCTGGTGTTCAGGAAGCACCTGTATTAAATGACAAATCACAAAACGCGATATCGCCCGTCTCTCCAATGGACATTGTCACAATTTTGCTTCGCGCTGCATCGTGGCCTTTTTAACACTAGTCCCTAGCATTAGCTACCTGGTATAACTAGTCAACGTGAGGTAAATTATGTGTAAAGGTTTTGGCTAGGTTATCTATCTAGCTAACAATTTATTGTGTAAAACTAGGGCTGTCGAAGTGATAATAACACATTAACGCAATCTCAAATTATCGCGATAAAAAAAAAATAGTGTCGTTAACACAAATTCTAATTTGGCCCTGTGATTCACCCGTAGTTCATGTTGAGGCTTGTCGCGCACTGCTTCAGTAAGAGTAAGG
>JAOVVF010000008.1:21713741-21726210 GCA_028565595.1 Duopalatinus emarginatus | reverse complement strand
TACCTCTGTAACTGGAGTGATCATGGTATTCTCAAAGGAAATTGAGAGATCATGATTACATCCACTTACTCCTGGGAGCAGCTCTGTCTTGTTAGGGTTGAGTTTGAGATGGTGGGCAGCCATCCATGAGGCCATGTCTGCTAGACATGCTGAGATCCGTTACGTTACACATACAGTGTAGCCTATGGAATGATGAAGCATCTGGTGCTGAGGTGGTGGTATGAGGGGCCCCAAATGAAAATCTGCTTAGGGCCCCATAAAGGCGAGGTGCAAGGTGTTGGATTTCTGTATTCCAGATGTGTTTGATAATGTTGATGACTGCAAAACCCCAAACTCAGATGTTGTTCCTCTAACCAGAATTTGGCATCTCCAGACATGTGTGGTGGTGCATTGTCCTGTTGTAAGAGGCCAAACCCGTCAGAATGAATTCAAGACATGAACAACTGCAACTCCTCCGAAAGGAGACACATACAGTATTCACCTGTCAGAGATGTTTGTAGATGTACCAGGGGTCCAATGGAATGGTAGCTAAACAAACCCCACACCATTATCGTGCCACCACCCAGTTTTTCTGCCACCTCCGTGTAAACTGCAGTTAACTTGTTGCAATTGCATTACTATAACTGCAACATCCTTAATGTGGGATGTTTGGATGTTGCCCCCCCCCCCCTCCTGAATCTCACGCTTTCACTCAGGTTATGTCACCTTCTGTGTGCCACCTGTCTGTGTCACCTTCTGGTTCTCCCTTGTAGTTATGCTGTCTTAGCGAGTCTGCCGGAGTTTCTGCTTGCTCTCTGCACTCCTTATATTTAAAGTGACCATTACATAAAGATTGTACTTAACTCTCGGTTTTCTTTTCTTATCTTCCATTCTGATGAGCTACACCTGCTACGGCTGAGGCACCAGGAGATATTGCACATCCCTAGACGTGCAATAAGCACCAAAAGAATCCCGCACATGGCGTTTTCATGATGGTGATGAAAAACGCTGTTAAGACTCTCTCTCTCTCTCTCTCTCTCTCTCGCTCTCTCTCTCTCTCTCTCTCTCTCTCTCCCACTCTCGCTCTCTCGTAGCTGTTCAGTTGTGTCGAGATAGCAGATGATTTATATCTGAGATCATCGAATGGTGGCCCTGCAGTTCAGGGGCAACAAGTTTTCTGTAGAAGTGCTAAACACTTTTCAACCATCAAGACCTGCTGTAATTGTATCTATATGTAGGCAGGACTCTCTTATGTTGGAAACGTGTGTGTGAAGAGTGCTTAGGCCTGGTTTCAGTGAGGAATGAGAAAGTAAGTGAGGGGGAATTGGTGCTGAAAAGTGGAAGCACGTCTCTGGATGGGCTTGAATTAGACCACCTCAGTACACAGATTAGTGTACAACATGGCAAGCTGCCGTGCATTTTTACATAAATTGTACATGAAGGAGTGGCTACTTTTATTCTTCCTGGAATGAAAAGACAGCCAGGGGGCGCTTTCATTATTTTACATTCAGCTCAAATATACAAGCGATATACAAGTCCAACAGTATCACGATAACAGCACACTGTGGTTAAACTTGAATTTTTCTGATTTTTAAAGACCAGCTAAACACCATTTAAACACTTTTTAACACCATTATGACCGACTTGGACTGGGATTTTCCTAGCGCTGGATCTTCAGATTCCGATGATATTTCTGAATTTGATGCAGATAATGAATCAGCAGGGACAGTGCCGGTGACTGGATATCATATGTTATATGTTATAGTGTGGTTACCATGGTAACAGCCAAAAAGTGGCTTTTGTTGATAGCTGTTACCATGGTAACAGGCAAACAGTGGTATCTGTTGATGGCCGTTACCATGGTAACAGGCAAACAGTGGTATCTGTTGATGGCCGTTACCATGGTAACAGCCAAACAGTGGCTTTTGTTGATAGCCGTTATCAGACGTCGCGTTACGTGACGTCGACCAATCAGACGTCGACCTGTTTGGCTGTTACCATGGTAACGGCTATCAACAAAAGCCACTGTTTGGTCGTTACCACTCTCATGGTAACGGCTATCAACAAAAGCCACTGTTCGGCCGTTACCATGGTACAAACGCCTGATTGGTCGACGTCACGTAACTCGACGTCTGATTGGCCAATATTTTTCCAGAAAAACGAGCGTAGCGTATGTAAGCACACTTCTCCTAAACATTCCGAACGTTCTAGTCTTTGTCCCGTGGCGATGTCTCGAAAACTGTAGGAGGTGGGACTGACTGAAAATCAAGTGGAATAATAATAATAATAGTAATATTCTGAAGAACAATATAGTTCTTATAATTGTTATATATAATTATGTATAACATAATTATAAAGTTATAATTAAACACACCTTTTTGTCATTGTTGCATTGCCGCGAGTGCATCTACTAGTGTTGTTGTCCACCACATACGTCAGTTTCTGAACAGCGTGGATGAACATGGGCGGGGCTAAACAACTGTCTTTTAAGCCGTATTTCTAGAATTAGTAAAAAATTTAAAGTTTTCTGACTATCAATTATCGCAAGTTAGGAACTCAAATTCCTCTGTATTTGTGTGTTTGATACTTTTATATTAGGTGGTGCTGAGCCTTTAATAAGCATGGTGATAGTCGGTCCTTCCATTTTACTTGAAATAACACTTGTTCCTGACTCCCTTCACTCTCCAGAGCTGCCTGATCCACCCCGATGCCCTGCTTCTGTTTAGAGTCTCATCAACTGAACGTCACTTGCTGCTGCTAAGGATGAACCCACATAGACAGTCTGAAGATCACCTTTGATGAACATACCAAACGTACCACAATGCAGCTGTAACCTAGTGACTAGGGAACAGGTCTCGTGACCAGAAAGTCCAGGGTTTGATTCCTGCACAGGGCAAGACACGACTGAGGTGCCGCCCTTGAGCAAGACACCTAACTCCCCTGACTGCTCCCCAGGTGCCGTGGTTTAGGGCTGCTCCCCCGCACTCCGGGCAAATGTGTTCCCTGCCCCCTAGTGTTCACTGGTGTGTGTGTGTGTGTTTCACTGCACGGATGTGTTAAATGCAGAGGTCACATTCCTCTGTGTGAAAGCACAGAAGGCAAATAGTTCACTTTCACTCAAAAACAAATTTGGCTTTGGACTCCAGGGAAACTACGACTGACCAGTTTTGCTCTCTATTAGTTGCACAGTGTCTCACAGTGGACAGTTGACAAAATTTTACAGAATCAGACTTCATGTAAAAACTATAAAGAATTCCCTGGCTATACATTAGCACCTTTTTACAATATAACACAAAGTACTGAAATGGAACATGTATAAAACCAAGAACTCAGTCATCTAGACATCGCAATGTGGCTATTGTCAAAGTCGCTCAGGTTCTTGAGGTTTGCCCATTTTTCCTGCTTTCAGTACATCAATTTTTAAACCCTGAGAAGTGCTTGTGTAATGAGATAATCAGTATTATGTGCTTCACCTGTCAGTGGTTTTGTGGGTTAAATGTAATGGGTGATAAGGTGTAATTACTCTATCTGTCTCACCTAAATGAAGACGTGTTCCCTCTCCAGGTTTCTACCCCCTCCCCTTCCCCCTTCCTTACCGCGGTCGCCTCCAGCTTCCTCATCATGGAAAACTGCTTTGCGAAGATGTCCATTGTCAAAAGCGCTATATAAATAAAACTGAATTGAACTGAATTGATTGTTTTCCTAAAACAGCACAACCCACGTGTTTTATTCCATACCTAATCCTATGGATTTTTCATAATGCTACACTGCGATCATCCTTCCTAGCAGGAGACGCTCAGGTCTCAGCCTAACATCTGTGATGACTCTAAAAGAGCCGGCTCTTTTACAGGATCATCTCGGATCAATGGCTTTATCTGCATCCTGCTTCCTGCCACCGAACGTGCCCTCATCTGTAAACAGAGCCCCGTCCTTTAGAGCGAATCGCTCTCCGTGAATGAATAAAATGTGGTGACAGCATGACAGATATATTTACAGATAAGACTCGTGCACCCTTTATTTTTTATTTATTTATTTTCAAATTACAGTGTGAGCAGACACAAGCCTAAAAATAAATCAGTTTAGGTGTAACAGTCACGGTTTATATACAGAGATGACGTGATAAAAGGGAAACGGCGTCGGCGCGAGTGTGTTTTTCATTCTGTCTACAACTGTTTGTGTTCGTGCTGCATCTTGTCAGTTTTTATCAGGGTATTGAACAAAACAGGGTCCGATGGAAATGTGTTTGAGGTCAAACGTGTACAAAGACCTCAGTTAAAAAAAAAAAAGAAACCTTTTATTTGTGAAAGTGAAAGTAAAAGTGAAAGATTTGCCTACTACGCTTGCACACAGAGGCATTTTACCCATCCGTGCAGTGAACACTTGGGGGCAGTGAACACACTTGCCGAGAGTGCGGGGCGGGGGGTTTGGGGGGGTGGTGGCCCCAAACCACAGCACCCAGGGAGCAGTTCAGGGAGTTAGGTGCCTCAGTCATTTGCCATGTAGACAAATCGTTTTTTTTTTCATATATCCCAGCTTGTTAGGTGTCAAAGTGCAGGGACATACATGATACTGCACCCTTGGAGCAGAAAGAGTTAAGGGCCTTGCTCAGGGGCCCAACCAGTGATGGCATAGTTACCTTGAAAAAGTCATCTGATTACTAATGACTCCTTTAAAAACTTAATAACTTAGTTACTTTACTGATTACTTGATTTTAAAAGTAACTAAGTTAGATTACAAGTCACTTTATTAGTTACATTTACATTCAGCAGCTGCCAGACACCAACCCCCCCCCCCCCACCACCACCTTAACATAAAAATGACAACCCGTTTTACCAATCCTCTCATTATTGGAAGAGCATTAAACAGTAACAGTGAATCTCCTGAGATTTAAATTTGTAGTCCAGCTTTTGTTGTTTCGGTGGGGGGGTAACACACATCACTGGGCCCAACAGTGGCAGCTTGGCAGGATGAGCCCCTGTTACACGGTTCAGTCAATAAATCCACCTTATTTCTTTGAATAAGATTATTCGATGTCATATTTTAGTTGGTTAAAAATTCACATACACTGAAATGCCAGAAAAAACTGGTACACCAGTCTAATAATGGTGGGTCTCCCACTGGGGTGTAGGACTGCAGATATACAGGAATATTCAGTAGGAAATGAGCCCCAAACTTCAAGCAGAACGAGGTGTAGGATTCCTGTCTTCAGCATCCCAGATGTGTCCGATAACTTTGAGATCTGCTGACAAAACCCCATTTTTTTACCCCAGATAAATGTTCCTCTAACTATAATTTGGCATCTCAAGACATGTATGGTGGCACAGTGTCCTGTTGAAAGAGAGGCTAAAGCTGTCAGAAGGAATGCAGGACGTGAACTGGTGTAACTTGTCAGAAAGGAGACACACATACACACACTGTTGATGTGTCAGAGATGTTTGTAGATGTACCAGGGGTCCCATGCTAAACAAACCCCAATCCAATATGGAGCCATTACAAGGCTATGTATTTTGCATAGGTTTGTCTGTGCCATAAGTTTCGATTGTCCAAACAGTGTTTTAATTCTTACTTACTTACTAAGTGATATTTCAGTATATCATGACATACTGGTCAAAACCGTCACCTCGTTTCCAACCAGGCTGGAATGTAACCATGACAACGGTTATAAATGTTACAAGCTAGTGTTCATATTTACACAATACGCAGGTAGACACAGACACACACACACACACACACACACACAGACACACACACACACACACACACACACACACACACACACACACACACAGACACACAAAAGCGTCTCAAGCAGCAGAGTGTGTAAAACGATTTTGACATCGCCCTTGGCAGTGACTTTGTCCCTTATTCTATTAAGAGCAGTGTGCCGTCTCAGGACATTTAAGAGTTCAGCAGATGGAGAGACCTTGAATGATGCCAAAATTAGATTCAGCACAGGGACACAGTCTCTTAAATGCCCCTATCTGTCATATCCACTATTGTGTCTGCATGTTTTACTGGGGCACCCGATGAGCGCTCATAATCACTGAGGTGATATCATGATATTTACGTCCTGCAGTGTTGTCACTGTGTCGGGTTCAGGACAAGGCTGACCGGGTAGTCCGCTGGAACCACGTTTCTCAAGCCTGGTGTTCGGAGTCGTCAAACTTCTCGGCCGTCTAATGCATTTTTGTTCAGGCTTTTTAATCAGCCGATGAGCTGAATCAGGGTTTCAGAGCACTTAAACTGTGCAGGACCAGAACTGAGAAACGTTAATCAATAATGATGTCAGATTTTTAAGACCGGCTTAGTATCAGACGAATACAAAAACCATTAGATAATATTTTTCATGCATTAATCCTACTATTCCCGGGTTATCCTACTACTACCCTTGTGTGGAAGGCTGGACAAGTCATCAGTCCATCACAATGCAAGCACAAACTCACACCTAGGGGTAATTCAGGATCTCCGGTTCATCTGGCTGCATGTCTTTGGACTGTGGGAGGAAACCAGAGCTCCCAGAGGAAACATTTCCCACATAGACATTTTAATGTAATTCCTTTTGCCTGCTTGTTTCTACCACATCATTGTTGAATTCTCAACTCTGATTGGTCAAAATGTAAAAGTAGCCAGTAGCTAGACAAATCCCAGGTTTATATTAATGCATACTTTCTAACAGATGGTCATGCATAGAAAAATTATGGAAGGAGTCTCCAGTGTCAGCACTTTGTAGACCTTTGCCATCACCATACAGTATCCATGCTTCCACAGCCTTTGACTACATTTACATTTATATTTACGGCATTTGGCAGACGCTCTTATCCAGAGTGACTTACAAGGTTATTGGTATTACAGGTTGGCCAATGTAGTGTTAGGAGTCTTGCCCAAGGACCCTTATTGGTGTAGCACAGACTGGCTGCCCAGACTGGGAATCGAACCCAGATCTCTCACATGGGAGCCAATGATGTTACCACTGTGCCACACCAACCACATGCTACACTTCCCAGAATCCATGCTGGTGAGGCAAGATGGCCGCGCCCTGCTGCAATACATCAATCTTCACCTGTTCTCGGTTCTCTGATTATTACTATAACATTTTGTGTTCACTGATTATTATTATGTTCACCGGTGTTAGCATGTCATACTGCCTGTTCCAGGCCCTGTTGAAAAGCCAAATCTCAAGTTATTCTGGCTCTCAACACCCTGATCCGTTGCTGACCTTGATTCCTATTTCTGCCTGATTACAGCTGATTGCTGATCACCTGAGCACTGCCTGTTTTGACACTGAGTTTTGACTAGCATTTTGGATTTGCTGGCCTGTCGAGGACGAAGACATTCTTCTTACAGTGCTGCGTGTCCAATGCCATAACTCTGCCTTCCATCACGCTACATCATTGATTATTTTCCTTTAACCACGACACGTCCTGGTGTATTTTATATCTTAGACGATCGATGACTTTCTTCTGTTTCTTTCTTTGTAATAAAAAAATAAATTGATCGTAAGCACTCTGTAGCTTCAGTTTAGCTTCAAAAAAAACTCTGAGGCTCAAAATAAATACAAAATAAAAATACAAAAATAAATGAAAGGCAGCGTTTTTTGGGGGGACAACAACTCTGTAATATAGGCAATAAACAAGATCCATCGCTCACACCGTTTGCAGTTGAGGTCTTATGAATAGATGCAACGTCCTGACAAATGACCTGTTTGATTTATAGCTTCTCATTTGCTACTGCTGACATCTATCTGAGAGTAATATGCAGGGAAGGCAGGTATATATATAAGATAAACGAGGTCCTTATATATAAATATAAATCATAATATTGTAATAATTGAACCTTTTTATCATGGTTTATGATATAACTTTTTTGGGTTTTTTTTTTTGGAAAGATGAAGGATGAGTTCATATACCCATCATTTTATTCAATCACTGCAGCTCATTCACTGTGCATCCATTTCTCCAGAACAGACTTCACGTAAATATGGAGTAAAACATGGCAATGTGCTGTGTGTGTGTGTGTGTGTGTGTATGTGTGTGTGTGTGTTTGGATAATGATCATCCAATGCTATTTCGTTCAGGCTTGTTAATCAGCCGATGAGCTGAATCAGTTTTTCTGGAGCGGAAAGTACCTTAAACTGTGCAGGACCACAGCTGAGAAACACTAATCAATAAGAAGAGGCCAGTTTAATATCACACTGATTTAAAGACCACATGTTCATTCATTATCTGAGCCGCTTATCCAGATACTGGGTGGTGGGGGTGGTGGTGGTGGTGGTGGTGGTGGTGGTGGGGGAGTTCAGCACTCAGCGTGTAGAAGTTTGGGAAACACCCAGGACAAGTCACCAGTCCATTGAAGAGCAAGCACACACTTATACCTAAGTGCAATTTAGTATCTCCAATTCATCTGACTGGGTGTCTTTGGGATGTTGGAGGGCACCAGAGCTCCTGGAAAAAACCCCAAACAGACATGGAGAACACACACACTCAGTACTGGGTGGGGAATTGACCCCAGACCCCAGCCTACTTGTATATGCAACATGGTTAAAAGTGCAGGAGAACTATTTGCCTGCTGTGTTTGCTCACAGAGGAATGGGAAATCTGCATTTAACCCATCTGTGCAGTGAAACACACACACTTGTAAACACTAGGGGGCAGTGAACACACTTGCCCGGAGCGGGGGGGCAGCCCCAAACCACGGCGCCTGGGGAGCGTCAGGTGCCTTGCTCAAGGGCACCTCAGACATGTCTTACCCTGTGTGCGGATCGAACCTGGAACCTTCCGTTCACAAGACCGATTCCCTAAACACTAGGCCACGGCTGCCCTAAGGCTGCCCCAAGGCCGTCCCGAAGCTGCCCCAAGGCTGGCCCCAAGGCTGCCCCAAAGCTGCCCCAAGGCTGCCCCACAGCTGCCCAAGATCTAGATTCAGATTGGTCAAAATGTCTAGCAGCAAGACATATCACAGGTTGATACTGATGCCCTATTTCTCTTGCGCTACCTTTCTCAGGGACATGTACATCAGATGCAGTTTAGCATTTATGGAAGGAGTCTCCAGTGTCAGCGCTTAATCATCATAAACATTGATGGAGTCTAATTAATGAGTCTTTCAAGTATCACGTATGCAATAGAGGAAAGCTGGTCTCCTTTCCAGTACCATTATTTAAGCCTGCCCCATTATAATCCCACAAACGTAGCAGTGTTTTCTTCTAAGATCTCCAGACGATACAGGGTGGAGCCTTTCATATCTTTTCTGTTTTTTTATAGTCTCAGCTTCTGGGCTGTATTAGTTTCTGTACTGGTACTCTCCTACCTCTTGACATTGCCAGACTTCATGAGGACATAACTGTCCTGGGGTAAGAGGGACAATTCTCCTTCTTCACTTCTACTGACTGCAGTTATTTCATTTATTTCTGCAGGACAGGCTTCATATAAATCTGGAGTAAAATACGACGCCTGCTGAGTTCCATTAGCTGATTACTTTCTTATAGCAGAACGTCCAGAAATCTTTTATGTTTCTTGTCTAATATATATGAATTCGCAGACGCTAACCGTTTATAAGGTCTTTAAAGAATGGCACGTTGTACGTTTTATCCATTTATAGTCACATCTCATGTTTGAGAACCAGGTTTGTTCCTGGTATGTAAGTTCTAGCAGATACAATCAGTATCTTTCTACCTTTCTCTCTTTCTCTCTGTCTCTTTCTTTTTCTTGTCATTTCTCCCGACACTCCTCGTATGAGACTCTTACAAGGATATCTTATAAGCCCAAGGTGCAGCCGTGGGCTTGTGGTTTAGGAAAAAGCCTTGTGACAGGAAGGTCCCCGGTTTGATCCCCCATACTGATAAGACATGACTGAACTGCCCTTGAGCAGGGCATCTAACACCCAACTGCCCTACAGGCGCCATGCATAGAGTTGCCTGTGTGTGTGTTCACTGCACAGCTGGGTTAAACACGGAGGTCAAATTCCATAGTGGTCAATGAGTGGATCGATTTTTACTTTAATATACACACAATCCAGTAGAGAGATAATGTGATGTCCTTATATACAGACTCATAGGAGTCCACATTCTGCTCTGTGCTGGAAAACATACGGAGCACAGACACTGTCGACTCCTTCTATAAATTCTAATTATTATTATATATATATATATATTTTTTTTAATTTACGGGGCATCTGTGGCTTAGTGATCTCTGCACAGGGCAAGACCTCTTATATTATAATAATTCTCAACTCTATAGAGCCTGAGAATTATTGTAAATAAACATAAACAGTTCAGTATAATAGTACAATATTGTATAGTAATATTATAATATAATATTTAGAAACAAAACCTAAAAATTACATATGTTAGTAAGTAAAAAATAAATATTTTTTTACCATTTAAAAATAAATAAATAAATAAATAAATAAATAAATAAATAAAAAAAGAATAAAAAAATAAATAAATAAATAATAATAATAATAATAATAATAATAATGAAATAAATAAATGTGACTAATAAATAAGTACTTCTATTTTTTTAAAAGATTTATTTTACCTCTTCATGTTATGCAACACTTCAAAACAGTGCAACAGTGTATTTTCTAATATTTCTGTCTTCAGCATTGCATGTTAGACCTGAATGTATGTGTCCTTTTTAATAATGACAATATTTACACATAATAATGCATGTTTAAGCAAATAAAAAGGATATCTTAAAGAATTTGGACCTACAAAATAATTTATCTATGACCATTAACGTAAACCTGTCATTTGCTTTACAGCTGACACTATTATCAGAGCTGCTGTTATATTAATCAACCCCTGATCAATCAATCACTGAACTAGTTAACATCTTACTAAACCTCAGCATTATTACAACAGTTATAGTGTTTAACTTGTGTTATGAACTTGTCGGACGGAGAGCTGGATGTGAATTTGGGTATCAAACAAAACTCAGACAGACAAACCTGAATGGAAAGACAGAAAATCGTGGTAAAACCAGCAGTGGTCAGGTGACGTACAGACAGATTATTATAGGCTAGACAATGGCAAACACATGAATGAAAGTGAACTATTTTGAATGAAAGTGAACTACTTTGCCTTACTGTGTTTGCACACAGAAGGAATGTGACCTCTGTATTTAACCCATCCGTGCAGTGAAACACACACACCAGTAAACACTAGGGGGCAGTGAACACACTTGCCCGGAGTGGGGGGCAGCCCCAAACCACGGCACCCGGGGAGCAGTTAGAGGAGTTAGGTGCCTTGCTCAAGGGCACTTTAGTCGTGTCTTGCCCTGGGTGGGGATCTAACCCGCGACCTTCCGGTCACAAGACCGGTTCCCTAACCACTAGGCCACGGCTGCCCCTGTGCAACTGGCACAGGTCAAAGGAATACAATTGTAAGATAAGGCAAACACTTGATGGCAGGCGATAACACAGTGGTGATACTTTGCAAATAAAATGTGTTAACAGAAGGGTTTAAACACACACACACACACACACTGCAGACTGCAACTTGCATCAACTTCAACTATCTTCACTTTCATTTTCACTTTCACTTATCTTGTCTAATGATTTTTTTGAACCTGAAGCACCAAATAAAGCAAACCGCTATGCTCCTGGTATACAGTAGCACAGACAGCTATTTCCTCATCATGTTACACGACTGTACTGTCACATTCTCACTTTCTAGCATGTTAAATATTCATCTCCTGCTCTGACGGTACACAGACCCCAGTCCTACCGAGACTCCAACCCCTCGCTTAAGTGCCCTATTATTCTTCTCTGCTGTCTTTGTACTCCTTTAATTACCTCTGACAATAAACTCGTCATCATTTCTAATTAACCGCATCTACGCAAAACGCTCTCCTCATTTCCTTCCTGTAGGTCAGAAGCCCTCGGAGGCACGTCTCAACAAACCCATGTAGCAGCTTCCGTATGTGGTCTTGTGATTTGTTGCAGATATGCCAGGAAAACATAATGGACAATATCCAGTTATTATAAAATCCCATAATAATTCCGTGTCCAAACAAGCTATCCTACAGAATACTTATTAACACACAGCGCTGTTAGAAGGGGACGTATGGAGGTTGTAGTGAATAGCTCGAGTGGTTTGGGACACAGCCGCAGCGGATTGATAATGAGATGTTGCAGATGGTGTTTATGTGACCTGCTGTATAGAATAGTAATGGGGTTGGTTGTGGTGAACCAGTGAACAAACTATGCAGTCAATCAGTATTTATAATTAAATAAATAGACAGATAGAAATAACAACAACAACAATAATAATAATAATAATAATAATAATAATGATAATAATGTTAATAATAATAATAATAATAATAATAAAATAACAATAATGTTAATATTAATAATAATAATAATAATAATAATAATAATAATAATAATGTTAATAAAATAATAATTATAATTATAATGATTGACGGTGATGATGTAAATTATAATAATAATAATAATAATAATAAGAAGAAGAAGAATGTTAATAATAATA
>JAOVVF010000008.1:21703075-21713641 GCA_028565595.1 Duopalatinus emarginatus | reverse complement strand
TAAATTATAATAATAATAATAATAATAATAAGAAGAAGAAGAAGAAGAAGAAGAAGAAGAAGAAGAATGTTAATAATAATAATAATAATAATAATAATGTTAATGAAATAATAATAATGATAATAATGTTAATAATAATAATAATAATAATAATAATAATAATAATAATAATAATAATAATAATGATTGACGATGATGATGTTAAAATAATAATAATAATAATAATAAGAAGAAGAAGAAGAAGAAGAAGAAGAATGTTAATAATAATAATAATAATAATAATAATAATAATAATAGTAGTAGTAATAATAAGAATAAGAATAATAATTTTTAATTAGCTTCATGTCAAGTTACCATCAAAGTGTCTGATACACACTGACCAGCTATAACATTTACACCACCTGCCAAAACAGCTCTGCCCCATCGAGACATGAACTCCACAAGACCTCTGAAGGTGTTTTGTGGTATCTGGCACCAAAACATTAGAAGGATTAACAGATTAACCTTCTGTGGATCTTCTGTGGGACTGGACCAGATGGGCTTGCCTTTCGCCACCCAAGCAGATCACTGAGCCTTGGTCTCCTATGACCCTGTCATACCGGTTGTCCTTCCTTGGACCATTTTTGCTAGGTACTTATCACTGCATACTGGGCAACGCCCCACAGGACCTGCTGTTTTAAAGATGTTCTGACCCACTTGTCTAGCCATCACAATTTGATTCTTGTCAAAGTCACTTGCCCATTTTTTTTGCTTTCAACACAACAAACTTTAAGAACTGACTATTCACTTGTTGCCTAATATATTTCACCTCTTGACAGATGCCACCGTAACAAGAAAATCAATGTTATTGTCTTGACTTGTCAGTGCTTTTGTGGTGTTAATGTTAAGGATGTATTTGTTCTTCCTTCACAGTGCCTTCCTTCACAGATGCCCAGAGAGGTTGGCAGCCCCTTCTCCACAGTGCCTGGGGAATAGTTGTGGGTTAGATGCTTTGCTCAAGGGCACTTCCGTCAAGTCTTGGTGGTTGTGGGGCTCAAACCAAGGACCTTCTGGTTCCAAGGCAGGTTCCTTAACCAGAAGCCTACATTTATATGTCTGATTCTCCTTTTAAGAATCTCATTACACTGCAGTGGTGAGAAGCTGGTTGGATGAAAATGTCCTGAACTGGATTTGTAGATGTGGCACTGTGGAATGAGCTCTTCTAAACTTAATCTGGAGATTCTTCTGGGGTCTATTAAGGAGGTTATTCAGTAAAAAAAAAAAAAGAAAAAACACTGATGTTAATTATTTGAAGCAATACCTCACACATGAGTGTAGTAGGATCGATGGAGGTACTGCATTACTGCATTACTGAATCGTTTTCATCGACTTTACAAAGCACATCGGATTTTGCGTCATTAATGATGGAACCCATACTGAAGATTTCGTTTATGATGAATAAACCGATTTGTGTCCATGTGTCCAGGAAAAGGAACTGAATAGATTTTGTAATCGATCGAAACGAGGTCAAGGGTCAAGGGTCTTCCTTTGTTAGCTTTCTTCCATCTTGCCATACTTTAAGAAAATGTGCCTCATACAAATGTGTAACGACATTAAGAAGAAACCTTCATTTGTCCGATATTCATTACAGCACAGATAAATGATTTCCCAGCAAGCTGGAAGAAACAGGGGGCAGGACCGAGGCTCAGCCATTATACAGCATCCCTGGTGTAGAGAGGGTTAAGGGTCTTGCTCAAGGGCTGATCAGTGGCAGTCTGGTGGTACTCAGTCTTGAACACCTGACCTTCTGATCAATGAAGTAAAGTATAGTGTTGTGGGAAGTGAAGTAAAGTGATTGACCGAGGAATTTGACCTTGGCATATAAACCATTCTGCAGTGAAATACACACACAGACATATTAGTCGCAACAGGAGATCCTATCCACGGCTCTGGAGAGCAGTCGGGAGGTTTTTTATATATATATATTTAAATTCCTCAATGCACTTTAGTCATGTCTTACCGTTATAGGGGATCCGAGTTGCAACCTTCAGCTCCCTAACCTTGACTGCTCCAAAACCTAAATACTTAACAGTTGACGCATCACTGCGCCAAAACAGACTTGACCTGAGTGAAGGCATCCAAGTCTAAGTGAACTATTTGCCTACTGTGCCTGCACACGGAGGAGTGTGACCTCTGCATTTAACCCAACACCAGTGAACACTAGGGGGCAGTGAACACACTTGCCTGGAGCAGGGAGCAGCCCCAAACCATGGCACCCAGGGAGCAGTTGGGGAGTTAGATACCTTGCTCAAGGGTACCTCAGTCGTGTCTTGCCCTGTGTGAGGACCTCCGTGGAGATCGAACCTGGGACCTTCCGGTCATGAGACTAGTTCCCTAACCACTTTCCATGTAGCATTATGATTGTTGTCACATGCTCTTTGTTCTACCATCCAGGTCCTGATTATTTTCCCCATACAAGTCCTAGTGCTTCACTACACTACGTCTGTCCTGTTAAGTCAGATTGTCTTTTTCTTTTTTTTTCTCTGTTTGAGGAGTATGGTTTTACCCCAGTTTATGCTGCTTGTTTATGCTGCCCCTGCTTTGCCTGTAACAATGATTTATGGATACAAACATATTGTACGTCTTGCCATAGCCTAGCGGTCAGGAAACCAGTCTTGTGCCTGGAACGTCCCGGGTTCTGTCTCTGCAATGGACAAGGCTTGACCCACCCTGCAATTCTTTCCCTAATTTAGACCTGTCCAATTGCCGGCTATTAAAAAACAACTCTCCTCTATCATACAACAGCCTTTTCATCAGCTGAGATGTTCATCAGTGTGTCCTGTATTTTGGTTGTTGTGCTGTTGTATCTGGTATGAAGATGTTAGCAGCAGATCATTCTGTAGATCTTTTGTGGGATGCATCCCCAAACACACGACTTACTGATGTGTACCACTGGTAAGTTACCAGTGAGGGCAGCCATGGCCTAGTGTTTAGGGAACCAGTCTTGTGACTGGGAAGGTCCTGGGGTTTGATTCTCACACAGGGCACCTAACTCCCCCAACTGTTCCCCAGGCGCTGTGGTTTGGGGCTGCCCACCACCGCTCCGGGCAAGTGTGTTCACTGCCCCCTAGTGTTCACTGGTGTGTGTGTGTGTGTTTCACTGCACGGATGGGTTAAAATACGGAGGTCACTTTCCTCTGTGTCCAAGCACAGTAGGCAAATAATTCACCTTCACTTTATGCCCTCTGTCACTGGTCCACTGCTTGTCCTTACTTGGATCAGACTTAGTAGGTACTAACCATGACATACCAGGAACACCCCACAATCCCTGTTGTTTTGTGGATGCTCTGACCCAGTCGTCTAAACATCACAACTTGGTTCTTGTCACAGTAAGTCAGCTCCATATGCTTGCCCATTTTACCTGATTCCAACACATCAACTTTGAGAACTGATTGTTTACATGCTGCCTAATGTTTCCTATCCCATGTCAGGTGGCACTGCAGTCAAATAATATTATTTACTAAATGTGTATTTAAGGCTTGATAAACTACACGACGTTATACTTAAAAAACTGAACGAAATATTTCCTCTACTTCTTCTTGTTCCACCACACACACGTCTAGAGACACCAAATTACTCTTGGGGGAACACACAATTCCCAAGTCACCGGATCTCAGCATTATCGAACACATCCAGGATGCCATGCAACAAGCTGTGGAGCACCGAAATGCTACACCTCAGGATACAACAGAATCATGGAGCGTTCTGCAGGAAGTCTGGTGTTCATTACCTACAGAATATTTCTGCAAGCCTGTGGAGTTTATGCCTTGTCGGGGACCTACCACGTATTACACTGGTTTACCAGTAACAGTTTTTCTGCCACTTTAATGTATACATATATACATACAGAGAAATATACTGAATGCCATAAATAGATATATGAATATATAATATGAAGCCTAGACTTTTGCTATATGCACTATAATATACTAATAATATACAAATGGAATGCTATTACACGATATTGGCACTGGTACCGAACATCACTCCGCCACATGCACACGTAACCATAGCAACCATCTGACAAAATGAATTATAGTGAGTTCATAAATCCTATTTTTATAAAAGGATGTATTTGTGTTTATTATCTGTATTAGAGCTGTGTGATATGATGATGATATATGTCTTGTGACAATAGAAAAGCGTATATCGTTTAATCGTACGCTCTATTTTCTGTTTCGTTGTCTCGCAAAATACACACTTTACTGCAGTAGTTCTGTTGTGTGGAGGTCGTACCTAAAGAGTAGAGAACTGCGCGGGACTGTTTTCTCATCTCGCTCCCGCTGAAATTCTGACCATTACCGCCCGTGACCACAACGTGTGTGCAGCATGTCCGCCCATTCCTGTGATGTGTATGCCCACTCCCGCCCGCAACCCGCGAAACTATTACAATTATTTCCGCACATTGATAAAGATGCATTAATTTTGTGTCTTCTCCATCCCGCAGGAGAAAATGTAATATAGGATATTAATAAAGAGATTCTTGGGGTTTGTTTCATTTTCCTGACCTGCAGCTTTTGACGCCCTTGTCGGGAATAGCGCTCCTATTTCATTATTTTTTGATGTAGTTTTTAATGAAATAAAGGCAGTTTCATATTCTATTCTCATTCTCTGTATTTTATTTATTTGGAATTACCTTTAGGCTATAGTCTATAATCACGCAGTGTTTTGTTTTAGCCGCTACACAGCTTGTGCAAACCGCCCATTCCCGCAAGATTTGCTGGGTCCCGCAGGACCCAATCCCAGTGCAGACCTCTACTAAAGGGTCCGTGTAGCTTTTGGTCATTTTATTTAAATATTATCAGAAACAAGAATTGAAAAATGAAAAACAAACCTTTATTTTATTTCAAAATCCAAATACAAGAAACAGAAATAAGTTGTTTTTCCTTGCCAGAAATAACAAATACAAAATTAGAAAGTGAACCATCTTTTTTTTCTTTCTTCACAAAACAGAAAATAAAATCGCAATAACACAAAAACTGAAAAATGGTAAGGTTTTTTTTCTCAAACTGAAATTTTCGCTCACAAGGCCGTCAAGGCAACATGAGGCGCGTAAAATCTTTTTTCCGCGGCAGAAAATACCTTTAATTGTTTGACTTTGTATAATTCAACGTATAGAAATGTTTTTTTCATGTGGTCATTAAAAAAAAGTAATAAATTTACAGAGAACTTGCTTTATCATGATACATATCGTTATCGGGATATGAATAAATCTATATCGGGATATGAAATTTTGTTCATATCGCACAGCCCTAATCTGTATAATAATTATTGGGTAGTTAATGATACTCCTCGACTGTTATAGTCTGTTTCAGCAGCGGCCCGTTTAGATCTATAACGCTTGATGTTTTAGCAGCAGGCCGTCTGTTAGAATAGAACAATTTAACAGATCATATTTTTCCTAAAATCTATCAGTGAACACTGATAACGTGGTATAATAGCAATAATACACTCGAGGTTCATGCTATATCGTGATATACTAGCACTAGTGTACTGATCTATGACCGCAGCACACCAGTGCCAGTATCTCACCATACAGCACTTCCTCTCATGTACTATTATTTAATTGTACTTGGCGATATAGAAAAGTCCCTACATGTCCCCTGCTCTCTAAATGTCTGCATGTACTGTATAGTGTTCTATAATAAACATAGCAAAAAAAATAGATTTCCATTAGGGACATAAACTCAAGCATTGCAGCACCTCCATGGCCAATTCCACCCAAATTTCGTACATTTCCTCAGGCTATATTTGTGCACTCGTACTTCTGATTTAGCCACAATCTACTCAATTCATCCCGCAGTGACACGTGTGCACGCCGGCCTGCCATTTCATTTAATCTGTGTCTGCTTTCTGTTTTATTTATTTTTTTCCTTTTCCAGCTCTCGGTCTCCACTGGCTGTTGTTGGAATCCATTTAAATTAGATTTGTGGGTCTTGACGTGCTCCTAGACTGGGCAGAGTTCAGGCAAAATAAAAATTGAATATTTGAAACACTCTGACTGGCCTGTAAGTCAACTGGGCAGTTGAAGAATTTGTCGTAGCGTGCAATCCGCTTTTTGACTCTGTCTGACAGCTTGATCATTCTGAAAAATCACTCTCCAAAACGCAAAATGTCATCTTGGCACCGAGTGGCCAGACGTGACATGAAGGAACTTGAGCTTGTGGAGGCTTCGACTGTTTTCTGTAAATGGTTTACGAAGTCCGGAGTGAAGTCCGAAACGTTGTAACATTTTGTATCAACAACAACAGGGTGATGTGATGCAGGCTGACATGAAGTAGAGTTACTTACTGTCTGTCTGTCAGTCTCTGTCTGTCTCTGAAAATTTGTGTGTCAACCAGTCAGTGTCTTTCTGAGTCAGTCAGTCAGTCAAGAAATCTTTCTACCAATTAGTGTGCCAATCATTCAGTGGGTCCATCGGTGGCTCATTCAGTCTGTCAAGAAATTTGTCTGTTTGTCAGTCAGAGTGTCAGTCTGTTGGTCAGTCAGTATATCAATTAATCCGTCTTCAGTCAGTAATTCTGTCTTTTAGTCAGTGTCGGGCAGAAAGTCTGTCTGTCTGTCAATCAGTCACTTAATTGGTGTGTCTTTCAAAAACATCAAACTTCCGTTCAATCGGTGAGCCAGTCAGTCAGTCTGGCAAATCAGTCAGTCTGTATATCAATCATATTTCTGTCTGTAAACCTCCCTCTTAGACAGTGTGACTGTCAGGAAATCTGTCTGTCAAGCAATGTCTCAATCAGTCAGTGTATCTGTTAAAAAAATTGCCTGTAAATCAGTGTGCCAGTCAGTCAGTCAGTCAGTGTCTTCTGTCAGTAACTCTGTCTCTCAGTCAGTGTGTCTGTTAGTAATTCTGCCTGACTGTTTATTAGTGACAGTCACTCAGTATAGCAATCAGTCAGTCAGTTAATGTGTCAGCCAGGAAATCTGTCTTCCGGTTAGTTACTCTTTCTGTGAGTAAATCTGTCTCTCAGTCATCATGTCTGTAAGTAAATATACCTGTCAGTTGATTAGTGACAGTCACTAAGTATAGCAATCAGTCAGTCAGTTAATGTGTCAGCCAGGAAATCTGTCTTCCGGTTAGTTACTCTTTCTGTGAGTAAATCTGTCTCTCAGTCAGTGTGTCTGTCAGTAATTCTGCCTGACTGTTTATTAGTGACAGTCACTCAGTATAGCAATCAGTCCGTCAGTTAATGTCAGTCAGAAAATCTGTATTTTAGTTGGTCACTCTGTCTGTCAGTAAATCTGTCTCTCAGTCAGTGTGTCTGTCAGTAATTCTGCCTGACTGTTTATTACTGACAGTCAGTCAGTATAGCAATTCGTCTGTCAGTTAATGTGTCAGTCAGAAAATCTGTCTTCCTGTTAGTCACTCTGTCAGTAAATCTGTCTCTCAGTTAGTGTGTCTGTCAGTAATTCTGCCTCACTGTTGATTAGTGACAGTCACTCAGTATAGCAAACAGTTCATCAATTAGTGTGTCAGTCGGAAAATCTGTATTTCTGTTAGTCAGTATTTCTATCAGTAAATCTGTCTCACAGTCATCATGTCTGTCAGTAAATATGTCTGTCTGTTGATCAGTAACTCTCAGTATAGCAATCAGTCCTTCAGTTAATGTGTGTCAGTCGGAAAATCTGTCTTTCAGTTAGTCACTCTGTCTGTTAGTATCTCTCTCTCTCTCGGTCAGTGTGTCTGTCAGTAATTGTGCCTGACTGTTTATTAGTGACAGTCACTCAGTATAGCAATCAGTCAGTCAGTTAATGTGTCAGTCAGACGTCTTTTTGTTAGTCACTCTGTCTGTCAGTAAATCTGTCCCTTAGTCAGTGTCTGTCAGTAATTCTGCCTGACTGTTTATTAGTGACATTCAGTCAGTATAGCAATTAGTCCATCAGTTAATGTGTCAGTCAGAAAATCTGTCTTCCTGTCAGTCACTCTGTCAGTAAATCTGTCTCTCAGTCAGTGTGTCTGTCAGTAATTTTGCCTGACTGTTGATTAGTGACAGTTACTCAGTATAGCAAACAGTCCGTCAATTAGTTTGTCAGTCGGGAAATCTGTATTTCTGTTAGTCACTCTTTCTATCAGTAAAGAGTGTCTCGCAGTCATCATGTCTGTCAGTAAATATGTCTGATGTCGGACAGTCAGTCAGTTGTCAGTCAGGAAATTATATTTCTGTTAGTCACTGTGTCAGTCAGTAAGCCTGTTTGTCAACAGGTAAGTCAGTTCTAAAACACGGCAGCGTGTGCTGTTATAATTGATTCAGACAGCCATCAGTGCCAGGGTAGTATGATGTCACTAGGCAAAAAGTTACTGTCACCACCCCAAAGCTGAATCTTTACCTATAACAGCAAGACTTGTGTGTCGTCCTCAGCAGATTAAACGAACTGACCGAAGAATAAACAAATGCACAGAGAACCAGTTTACAGATAAGTGAATGTGCTTTATAAAAACTGTCAGACTTGAGGCTGGAGAAGGGGCCGTGAGTGATGAAGAACAATGATGAATCTAACAAGATGAAAGGATCAGTAGGACAGACTGAAAGAAGGAACAAGATTTCTAAAGCCTTTCACAGTCAATGTGCTGCTTTATATGGAGCCAGTGCAGATTTTATAGCAGAGCCGTGACTCGATCTTGGGATTCAGTGTCGGTATGAAAGGAGGCAGAGGTCTAGACTACCTAAAGCTCGTGGAGCTCAAAATAATAGGTTCAGCTCTGATTTAAAGTAAATCTGAGAACCTTCGAGCCCCATGTTGAGAGTATCCGCCTTTGTCCTTTCCACCAATTATACGTTAGCTCATGTGGTCGGCTTGAGTGGTCATTAATGCACTCAATGTGGTGGAGTTTCGAAACTGTATTTACATTGTGCTATAACTTGGCACTCATCCACTCAGAGAAACATGCTGTCATTGTCAGTAAAGTGTTCTTTAAAATAAAAAAAAGGGAGTCCATTAGTGCCGAGCCATTACCGTGGCCTGATTGAATAAAACATTTGGAGTTTCTGAAACCTTTCGAATGAGTAATTACCGAACGGTATATGCACAGTGTTTAGGTTTTATGCAAAAGAGGCGAATCTGCATGGGTGAAAAAGGCTTAATGCGCTGGGCTGAGTGGAAATTATCAAATGAGAGGTAGATTTTTGCCACAACAGCAAAAAAAAAAAAAAAAAAACGAGAGGGAGAAGAGAGAGCAAAAAGAGGCTCAGACGTTTTAACGGTGCTGCTTATATATGAGTCAATTCTGTTATTATCGCCATCCGAGTGGGTTTTAGTGCTTGTGCTGTCCCCTCTACCTCCTCCAGACAGAAAGCAAACCAGTCAGCAGTAATTGGACGACAAGAAAGCGACGCGAGATTGAACAGGTTGGTGTGTTTTTGAAATTGCTTTCCACCGAAAAAAATCAATTACACAACACCAAAACACGCTGGCCGGCAGCAGAGGAAGCGCATTCTTATAGCAGGGGATTCAAATAGTTGATCGTCTCTGGAGGATACGAATTAAAATTTGGGGAAGTCTTATCAAATGTATAGTTTTTATCGTGCTAATAACGTTTCCACCTACAGGCTTATGATAAAATTTTACTTTTTACATACACAGTGCATATAGTGAGGACAGAACAAACATCCCTGAAAAGAGAGAACTGCTTTATGAAACAGAGAGAAATAAAACGTAATGCCTTTCTTTTTAAAAAAAATAAATAAATATATATTTTTTTTTCAAAATATGTATTTTTTTTTTATATGATATAAATTTACGTTATTAAAATTTTATATTAATAAATTTGATTTAACTCCTTATGTTTAATATGTAATAATATAATAAATATTATAATTAACCGACTAATATAATTTAATTTAAATTCATTTCTTTTATCATAGTTGTTGTCAGCCAGTCAGTCATTCTCCAATCCACTTCCCCAGTTAAGGTCACGGTTTGCCCAAAGCCCACCCAGAATCATAGTGCCCGAGGAAGGAATACCCCCCCCCCAATCAATACAATCCTTCTCAGGATACCACACACACACACACACGCACACACACACACCGCTTCACTCACAGCCAGGGTTTATATAGCACATCCAGTTCGCCTACCATGTGTGTTTTTCGGAATGAGAGAGGGAGGGAGGACGGAGCACCCACACAGACACGGCAAGAAGACACCAAACTCCTTACAGACAAAGACGGTCGCGAGGATCGAACTTAGAGACGCCTGGGTTTGTGTAGCACAAATATTACATGCGCTGCCACCCTGCCGCCCTGTATGTTTGTCTTTACTGTCATTGCTGTGTCACTAACTACACAAAATCTCAATTCATTCTCAGGAGAATCGGAAGTGGAGATCGGAAACGAGGCCCCTGTTAGTGCTGGGAGGTATATTTCAAATATCCATATACTCATTATTATAATAAATTATATACAAAATGACCTTGTTTATTATATATCAAGCAGGCCTAGACTACACAGTTTACCATCTGAGTGTGTTTAAGACAGAGCACAAAAGAACAACACCCCCCCCCCCACATACACACACCCCACCCAC
>JAOVVF010000008.1:21664992-21680083 GCA_028565595.1 Duopalatinus emarginatus | reverse complement strand
CGCCATGGTTTGGGGCTGCCCCCCGCTCCGGGCAAGTGTGTTCACTGCCCCCTAGTGTTCACTGGTGTGTGTGTTTAGCTGCACTCATGGGTTTAATGCGGAGGTCACATTCCTTCTGCACAGTAAGGCAAAATAGTTCACTTTTATTTCACTTTTCATTTCACCATATATAGTGAAAGTGAAAGTGAACTATTTGCCTACTGTGCTTGCACACACAGGAATGTGATCTCCACATTTAATGCATCTATGCAGTGAAACACACACACCAGTGAACACACTTGTCTGGAGCAGGGGCAGCCCCAAACCACAGCACCCGGGGGGCAGTTGCTCAAGGGATCAAACCTGCGACCTTTCGGTCGGTTCCCTAACCACTAGGCCACAGCTGCCTGGGTAGGTAACAAACCCCAGGCTTTTCTTACTGAGAGGCAGTTAAGCTAGACCTCATGCTGTCCCATACTAACTTCTAACTACTCGATTGAATTGTTTGGAGAGCGTGATCAGTTAAATTAATGTAAATCGACTACATTATGACATCATCTGAGGATGTTGGCACAAATCAGAACTTAATTAAATGGTTAAATAAATGTTTTGTTTGTTTTTTTGTTTTATATTTATTATTATTATTATTATTTGTATATTTTTTCAGTACAGTTCAAATATCTGATACCAACAGTGAAAATATTTTGGATGCATTTCTGATTTAATACAAATATTTGCATTGCAAATTATATTATCAGCAACAGCTTGAGGGAAAAAGTATAATCACAAATATATGTACATGAATTTTCAGCTTTTTTCAATATTTTGGTAGAGGCCATGTTTGTTTTCACCCTGGTTCCCGCTGCATAATTCTGAAAAATGCTTAAAAAGTTGGTGAGAAGCTCAGCGGGGTCTTAATGAGGGTGGGTATGGTCTGAGAGGAGGGTGTAAATGTATGACTGCGGTTTCACACACTCCCACTCAAGGCCAGGGGCTTGGGGAAGGTGGGTCACTGAATTTCACGGTTATGTGTCAAACGGTTGTAGATACGTCATATTAATACTGACATGTTTTATGAAAATACAGTCATGTCATTTAGTTCACGGCTCAAAAAACACACGCTGTTCAACTGACCATGTACACTTGACCGGGGTTGTGTAAATTCTAATGATCCATGTCAGGTCAGATCAGTTGGTGTATCATGTAAAAATGTCCACGCTTCAATGGAAAAGATAAGATCTTAATAAAATCTGACAAAAAAAGGCACATTTGCTCACCTTAAAAAGACTCGCAGAAGGAGGCATGATGCAACTGTGGGATTTAATAAACACAAGTCCACAGCACACGGAACAAAAACAAACTCGGAAACTTGGAACAGGCGTGGAATAAAGTATGTGGCAATGACATGAACACAAGCGCTCATTAACATATAAACGTCTAGCTACATGGCTATAACCAAAGTAACTGGCAATGATATGAACACAAAAGCTTATGCACTATGTGACTATAAAACCTCATAAAAATACAAAAAACTAAGGCTGCATCCGAATTGTGTATTTCCATATTGAACAGTACCCAAAAGCAGTAAGTGTGACTGGGTAGTGTGGCTAAATATGTTGTATTACTTTAACAGTAATGTGAAAAGTCCCTAGGTGATGTACTGCATCAGAAGTCATTTTAAAGTATGTGAACACAGCACACTGTGGTCCGATATCTATTCCATAACTCAAGTGGAGCTGCAAAGACGTTCAAAGCTGTAGAAGATAACGGGTGGAAAGCAGGAATATCCAGAAAAATAAAGATTAAACATATTAGGAAATATTGTACAACCCCAAGTAACTGTATTTTTAATAATATTTTTATTATTTTTAATATATTTAATCTGTAGCTTTGTACAAAACAACAAGCACATTGTATCTGATTTTATCATTCTTATAAGTGCATTTCGTGCCACATGATGTTGGCAAGATGGAGGAAGTAGTAAATCCAAAATTGTGTGCATACTGCATAGTCATATACTTAAAGACTGTACTGCTTTACCAGTCGAGCAGTGCACTCTGGATGCCATGCTATAGGCACAGAGAAAGCTCAAACCAGGGGAACATAATCAAGGCAACATGAAATGGGTGCACTACCAAAAACTGAAGAACTGGCCTGTGGGGACTCTACAAGTGCTGCAATCTGAGCAGAGCATAGCTGTGGTGTGGCGTGATGTGGCTACGCCAAAGCCCTGACAACTTTTATCCACTGACATTAGAAATAATGAAGGTTCTTGAATACTAAACTCACAATATCGAACGTCACACAGCTGATCCGACAAGGATGCTTTCAGGACAAACCTGTGAGAAGACACGAGAAGTACATGTACTTCACGCAAACAATGGCCCAAGCTTTTTAACTAAGAGCAGAATTCTTAGTTAGCTGGCTTTACACTCCATTACGTTCAGTCTGTGATGTTATAGACAGCTCACAGACATTCTTTGGCCCTGGAAGGCGTATGTGCCTGCTGCTATGAGACTCCACTAAAACCCATCAATAACATGATGAAATAAGATGATGCAAAACTCATAAGGCAGCTACAAATGTTGCTTTGAGAAAGCCATTGTTTAAAATATTGACCTGCTGCTTCACAGTGGTTGATTCACCTCATTCAGTAAGATGCAAATCCAGCCACATGTACTAATAGACAGGATAAATATCCTTATTACTGTCACAGAAACACCACAGTCCATTGAGGATTGTCCAGAACACATTGTGACCTACTAACACAGTCACCACGGCCTTCAACTTCCAGCACACTGCCTCGTCAGCACATTCACCATTACCACCACAGCCTACATGTACAATCCTTGGTTGACCTCGTGCATCTGAACCTACCAGGCCGTTATTTCTAGTGTTGTTTATCCTGGTCATGACTTTGTATTTGAGATAAGAGCCTAGCTCTTTGATCGCCTGATCCCTTCCTGACTTTCCTTTGGATTTGTCTGGACTGTGTTCAATAAACTCACTGCATTTCCACCCACAGACTCCCTCAGGTTACCTCGAGCACATGTTAAAGTAGACCATTTTACCAAGCAAAGATCCACTTCAAAATCCAAACGATGACTAATGACATAAGCACAATATAGTCATTTTTATTTAATCACAAGATCTTTATTATACAAGAATCAAGCATAATATTACCACCACTGAACCACTGACATTGTTTATTCCTTTTTTTTCCCCCACTGGGGCAGCCATGGCTTTGTGGTTAGGGAACCGGTCTCGTGACCACAAGGTCCCAGGTTCGATCTCCGCAATAGACAAGACACAACTGAAGTGGCCTTGAGCAAGGCACTTAACCACGCAACTAATCCCCAGGCACTGTAGTTTGGGGCTGCCCCCTGCCCTGGGCAAGTGTATTCACTGCCCCCTAGTGTTCACTAGTGTGTGTGTGTGTGTGTGTGTGTTTCACTGCACAGATGGGTTACATGCGGTGGTCACATTCCTCTGTGTGCAAACACAGTAGACAAATAGTTCACTTTCACTACAGTGGCACCTGTCACGGAGGAGTATATTAGATAGCAGTCAGTTCTCAAAGTTGATGTGTTGAAAGCAGGAAAAATGGGCCAGTGGATCTAAGGGGACATGCACCAGTGAATCTGACCTGTTGAGCCAAATTGTGATGGCTAGATGACTGGGTCTGAACATCTCCAAAACACAGGTCTTGTGGAGTGTCCCTGGTTTACAGTTCGATTCAATTCAATTCAATTTTATTTGTATAGCACTTTTAACAGTGGACATTGTCCCAAAGCAGCTTTACCAAAATAATAAAAAGGGTCAAATATACATTTACAAAATTTTCAGAAATGTTATCCCTGATGAGCAAGCCGATGGCGACAGTGGCAAGGAAAAACTCCCCGAGATGACAAAAGGAAGAAAAGGAAGTGGATAGTACCAACTAAGAGTGGTCCAAAGAAGGTCAACTCGTGAACTGGCAACAGGTTAAACTGTCTGGTCCGATCCTACAAAGAGATCCATTGCTAATGTCTTGTTGCCAAATACCACAGAACCCACCCCAAGGTCTTGTGGAGTCCATGTCCTAATGGGTTGGAATGTTTTGGTAGCTGTATAGGCAGGTGGTGTCAATGTTATGACCTATTGAACCTATAAACTGATACGATCTGACTGGTTATCGCATAGTCTGTTGTCGAAAATCTAATAAAAGAAAGTAACAATGATCCAATATAAACCTTGCTTTATTTCAACAATGAGAGAAGAAGCGTTATTAATATTAGAAATAAACTTTCTGTACAATAAATATATAGAAAATTATATTTACACACAGGTTATGAAAATAGCCTTAGTTTAGTGATGCTACACTAACTACACTGTGAGTCCCTGGTGATAGTCAAAAGTCTTATTTATAGCAACAAGCTAATTACAAACGGTTTAGCAGTACAATGTATCAATTGTCTGTCATCATTCAGTCACGTTAGATGCTGTTAGAGCTGTCTGAGGAAGCTGTCTGAGTGTTTAATGAATGTGGACATTTTAGATGAACACCCTTGGAGTACTACAAGTCATTTTGACAACACATTCTGGAAAAGCTGTAATATTAAGCTTTTGTCCTTAATTGTTCCTACTATATACGACATAATTGCTAGTTTGGCATTTTGAAGAGGTTATGGGTAATAAGGCTTTCCATACTGCTGCTCACACACCTCTCACAGGCTCAGTGGGATATTAATTATAATTGATTTCAGGGGGTGGGATTAAAGAGGTCAGAGGTCTGTTGTATAGACGACAATCGCAACTCTTAGCAATATTATGATTTAACATAATATTAAAAACTCATATTCTTTTTTCATATATCATCAGACGGTCAACTCAGTGTCATGCAGCCACACCTTCGTCTCTGGTCGAAGAGGCCAGCTTCTGAGGGCGGGTTGTATAGGGGGCAGGCGGTGATTATATGCTCGGCAGTCTGTTCCGGTGAACCACGCTCGCATGCCACACTGTCTGACAGGCCCCACTTCTTCAGAGATGACCTGAAGCAGCCGACCTAAGACGGTTCAGCAAGTTCCACAGATGACGTGGCAGGGCTTCTCCTTTTACACCGCCTCCTGGGTCCCTGATGTATTGTCAGATGCAGGACGGCCCAGCCATCTTCTGTGTCTGTTTACACGATGCTGCCAGCCAGGCGTCCCTGGACAAGTCCTCAGGGACAGACTCTAGCATGTCTTGTGCTGCCTTGTTGTAAGGATGGCGAGATCTGAGCCTGCCTGGTGAAACCGGTGTTATTGTGGCTTTGTGCAAGATGTGTGACAGTCATACTTCCAGGCTTTTCTGGACAGAGTAAGTATAGCTGCATCCTGTTGAAGACTCACCGGGGTGATTCTAGCAAGGACTGGCAGGTAGGACACAGGGGTGGGTTTCAGACAAACAGTTACAGTACTCTGGAGGGCGCTGTTAAAGGCAATATCTACCTTGTGCACATGCAGACTTTTGCTCCCGGCATGGCCACAGTATCTGGCTACAGGTGGGACAAGGGCTTGCATGGATATGCAAAGCGTCTGAGGGGAAGCTCTCCAAGTCGAACCCGCCAGACGGCCATGGGGTGAGCCACTAAACACGTGACATTTACAGATAACGTTTTTTTACGTTTACTGGTAATTTTGTATTTAACTTTATCAAGGGCATTATGTGTTACACACTAAATCATAATAGTTGTTATCATATAATATATACTGTTAAGACTCATAGCGTGGAGTTGAGGTCCCAGCAGCCACGGCAACGAGGCCAGATGGCCATGCCCACACCACATACCCATTCTCAGTCACTTGAATATCAGTTGTGTTTATCCTACCCTGTTTTGTGTCTATTGATTATGTTCACCTGGGTTGAGTTACCCTGCCCTTGAGTTTGTGTATATAAAGTCATTTTTGGTTGTCTTTCTTAAGTGTTTCTGGTATTTGATCTCAAGTCAGTCAAGTGGTTTCTAGTGTCATTTCAACCATATACAGTGGTGTACAGTACACAGTGAAATGAAACAACGTTGCTACACTGAACAACAAACTACACAATACAACAAAAAATGCATGTGTGCAGTAGCATGTGCAACAAGGGAATTTGCAATAAATATACAGAACAATATACAATAAAGACGCAAGACAATTTATAATAACCATGAACAGTAAACAAGACATACAGGGAGGGGAACAGTGCAGTTAGCCCACGAGTAGTGGGAGCATGTCCAGTTTTGGTACAAATGTAATAAATGTAAACCTTGCACACCTCGAAAGCTCGAAAGTCCCTTTAGAGCTTTTAGTAACAACCAATTTACTGTCAAGTTCTTTGAAGTATAAATTCCCAATCGTACGGGAAACGTGTCTGAGTGCCTACTGAATAGCGGCTTTCCTCTCGAGCCAGAAGTAAGCGTGTAACCTTATATGAGCATCATGGTATTACTGAAAAGGGAGCTGAAAGTCTGTGTGATCTTGGCTGCATAGGATCACATTTACATATTCGGTCTGATTTCTCCAGACTTCCAGTCGAGTGATCCAAATGAGCCACCAGAACAGCTCGGACCTGTTGATGGCATGGGCTCCACAAGACCTCTGAAGGTGTTTTGTGGTATCTGGCACCAAGACATTAGCCACAGATCTGTGGATATTCTGTGGGATTAGATAAATATGGGCTAGACTTTACCCCCAAGCACATCAGGTAGTCTTGGCCGCCCATGACCCTGTCGCTGGTTTAATGGTTGTCTATCCTCGGACCACTTTTGGTAGGTACTAGCGACTTTATACTGTAAACACCCCACCTGCTGTTTGCTCGGACCCAATCATATAAACCTCACAATTTGGCCTATTGTCAAAGTCACTCAGATCCTAACACTTGCCCATTTTTCCTTTTTAAAACACATCAACTTTGAGCAGTGACTGTTCACATGTGTCACGCAGGCTGGATGAACCAGACGCATGCGGATGTAAATAAAAGGTTCTTTTGTACAAACCAAGTCGAAACCAGAAGTGCAATCAGATACATAGGACAATACAAGATGAAGTCAAGAGGCAAGCAAAGGTCAAAACACGGCAAACAGGATTAAACAAATGGGCGAGACAAAAGGCGGAAAACCGGAAGACAGAAAACAGGTCAACACCAAGAAAACCAGAATTACAAGATGCTCTGTATGGTACGTAAACGTGGGCAATACTTCTCGATGAGTCCAACAAACAAAGAGGTTTAAATACACAACTAATCAGGTAATCACAGGTGAGAGTCATTAGTACTCCGACTGTTGGAACTGTCCCTGATTGGCTGGCTGATGGCACATGGTTGTGGCAGGAGTCTGTGAGGGATTCTGGGAATCGTAGTCCTGCGTGTCTACAACGCCAGGAGGTAATCCCGGTCTGTTAACATTTACTGACCCAGTCTTAGTCAGTGCCTGTCTTGTCACCTGACCCATTGCCTGCCTGACTACAATTCTTTGCCTTGCATTGTGGACTCTGTTTGCCATATCTTACAACGATCCACTCGGCAAGTGTCTGTGTGCAACACTCCTGATATATACCAAGCTCAGGATCGAACCAGGACCTGTGATGCAGCAACACTACCCACTGTTTATAACTACAAGAAACGTATAACGAATCATACAAATTTTCATAGACGTCTGGTAAGCGAGAAAAAACACCACCATATCAACAACGACATAAAAACATGCATGAGGTCCATCTGCTTTAAGTATTTTATTCATCTGCTAGCCTACTATATTTTATTTCCAAAGGTTACTACGTGAAGTTTCTTAAATAATATGATACATATTTTTCAGCTATTTATTTTTAAAATGCCACTTGTCATGTTGGTTGTCTGTCTTGAACCTGATGAGCCGGGTTCGTATCCCGTTCGCATAACTTGGGGGCAGCCATGGCCTAGCGGTCAGGGAACCGGTTCGATCCCCGCACAGGGCAAGACACAACTGAGGTGCCCTTGAGCAAGAATGGGTTCACTGGTGTGTACAAGAATAGGTATGTGGAGGTCACATTCCTCTGTTTGCAAGCACAGTAGGAAAATAGTTACCCCACCCCTCAAAAAAAGACTTTATGAAAGCTTAAAGGAAGTTGTTGCCTTTGTTGCCTCATCACAAGAATGGTCTGGGATTCAATCCTGTTTGTGTGGAGTTTACATGTTGTTCCCTTGTCTGTGGATTTCCTCCAGAAGCTTCCGTTTCCTTTCACAGTCCACGGATATGCAGTTAGGTGAACTGGAGATGTGTGTCTGCCCTGTGATGGACTTATGACCTGTCTTTCCTTGATTTCCACCATACACATGTTAGGATAGACTCCATCACTTTCCATGACCTGATAGCGGGATAAGCAACTTACAATGCATTGACAATGGTCTCGACCGTACAAGTCCACCATACAACACGTTCTGGCCAATCAAATTTAAGCATTCAAAACTGTTCATTTTTTTTAATACATTTGGTATTTAAATGTCTGGTCCTATATATATTTTTTCCATTGAAAAGTCGACATCTCCCCAATTAATCCTTGGCCATTTAATTCCTACACACACACACACACACACACACACAGCTTGTGTATGTTCTGCAGGAGAGCTAATTAGAGAGCGAAACAGATCCATAACAGCATGTGTGCAATGTAATTGTGCATGTATGGGTTAAGCACTGCTGTGGCAGTGATAAACATTTCCCGATGGAGAGCACGGAATAGAGTTTGCAACCAAATTAATTCCCACTCGCCGCCACTGGGATCAATACGCTGTGGATGGATTTCCAGCCCTTAAGGCTAAACTTTGTGTGTTGCTGAATTGAATCACTACAATTCTCAGTAACTGTCGCAAGTGTTATGTCATAACACTAAAGTACTGTAGATTCTTTTCAGGGACAATCAGCAATCCGTAAGATCATGTGAGAAGTGTGCGTGTGTGTGCGTGTGTGTGCATTTGTGTTATTGATTTCCTTAACATAGTGGCCATAGCGTATACCCCATAAAATCTCACAGTGCCAGGCTGAGTCAGAAATCAATGACGACCCCTTACGTTCTCACTAAATTAACTGATGAAAGCCACAACAAACGAAAGTGCCTTTAGAGCTTTTGGTAACAACCGATTTACCGTCAAGTTCTTTGAAGTATAAATTCCCAATCGTACGGGAAACGTGTCTGAGTGCCTACTGAATAGCGGCTTTCCTCTCGAGCCAGAAGTAAGCGTGTAACCTTATATGAGCATCATGGTATTACTGAAAAGGGAGCTGAAAGTCTGTGTGATCTTGGCTGCATAGGATCACATTTACATATCCGGTCTGATTTCTCCAGACTTCCAGTCGAGTGATCCAAATGATCCACCAGAACAGCTCGGACCTGTCGATGGCATGGGCTCCACAAGACCTCTGAAGGTGTTCTGTAGTATCTGGCACCAAGACATTAGCCACAGCAGATCTGTGGATATTCTGTGGGATCAGATAAAATGGGCTAGACTCTACCCCCAAGCACATCAGGTAGCCTTGGCCGCCCATGACCCTGTCACTGGTTTAATAGTTGTCCGTCCTTGGACCACTTTTGGTAGGTACTAGCGACTGTATACTTGAAACACCCCACCTGCTGTTTCATCTAGACATCACATTTACAATGTGGCCCGTTGTCAAACTCACTCAGATCCTAACACTTGCCCATTTTTCCTTTTTTAAAACACATCAACTTCGAGCACTGACTGTTCACATTACTAAAATATTCCCTTCCTATTGCCACTGCAATGAGATAATCACTGTTATTTGCTTTACCAGCCGGTTGTTTTTTGGTCTACATCTGGCATTTTAACAAGTCTGACTACTAATGGCTAAAATGTAGGGCTCTAATTGAACGCTAGCCATTTGTGTGTGTGTGTGTGTGTGTGTGCCTGCCTCCTTTCTGAAGAATTATACCCATTCATGTGTTGCATTTATTCTGATGGGTTTGGCCTCTTAAACAGGACCACGTGCCACCACAGATGTCAAGAGACGCCAAATTACGGTTAGAGGAACACTCATCTGAGTTTAGGGTTTTGACATTCACACCTTAGTCACCAGACCTGAACGTTATCGAACACATCTGGGATGCCATGTAACACAGAGAACTGTGGACCATGTAGCAGGAATTATCGTGTTTATTGTGTTAATATAGAATATAGAATATTTAAGTTTAAGAACCGCGTGGGGGACCTGTTATATGTACCAAACTGTACCAGTTTTTCTCGTATGCAAGTTGCAATAGGGGCAGCCGTGGCCTAGTGGTTAGGGAACCGGTCTTTTGACTGAAGGTCGCGGTTTCGATCCTGTAAACCCGCCCAGGGCAAGACCCGGCTGTGGTGCCCTTGAGCAAGGCACATAAGTCCCCCAAATGCTCCCCGGGTGCCGTGGTTTGGGGCTGTCCCCCGCTCGGGGCAAGTGTGTTCACTGGTGTGTGTGTGTGTTTCATTGCACGGATGAGTTAAATGCTTGTCACATTACTCTGTGTGCAAACACAGTAGGCAAATTGTTCACTTTCATCTTCAGTATACTCATAGTCTGGTATGTATAGAGTAACAGCCAAGGTTGATTGTTTTCCGACGACAGCCCATCCTGAAGTCCTCCAAGACAGTGATTTACCAACACTAACATTTTTGTTTACTAAAGAATGACAGTTACACTGAATGTTGTGGAAAGCCTACGAAGCAAATTAGCTCCTGTTTAACTTTGCCAGAGACAGGATTGGATTTTACAACACACAAGCAGACACGTCCCAAACAGCATGCGGAATCTAGGTCAAAAAAACGTGAGCAGGGTTCTGAATAATGTGAATATCAATAACAAGACAAGGCAGAGATAAAACTCATGAAAACGAGGTATGAGGCATGAAAGGTGAACGTTAACGTGAATCGATGGCTCAAAATTTGACAGTCAGCATTGGACCAGAAATAAGCATTTCAAACAGGTAAGACATAAGAAAGTTAACCAGTCACAGAAAGATTCAGAGATATGACATGACCCAAAACAACAAACACATGGTAAGGATGACACGATGTCCTGTTGTTACTTATGTTATATCACCTGCTAATACAGCTAACACTCACTGAGGCATGGACTCCACAAAACCACTGAATGTCTGAAGATGTTAGCAACTCACTTCTCTCGTCTATGGAATCGGACTAGACAGACTACATTTTGCATTACATTTACGGCATTTGGCAGACGCTCTCACCCAGAGTGACTTACAAGGTTACTGGTATTACAGGTAGGCCAATGTAGCGTCAGGGGTCTTGCCCAAGGACCCTTATTGGTGTAGCACAGACTGGTTGTCCCGACCAGGAATCAAACCCCTTGTCTCTCACATAGGAGCCAACGATGTTACCACTGTACCACACCAACCAGTGTAGACTTCTCACCCTATGAACATCAGTGAGTCTTGGCCAGCCATGACTCTGTATTCAGTTCATGTGTTGTCCTTCTTTGGACCAATTTTCCTAGGTACTAAATGCTGACCCAGTCGTCTATCCAGCACAAATCAGGCCTTGCCCATTCTTCCTGCTCCCAGCACATCAACCGTGACAACTGATTGTCAAGAACCTTTACGTGGAAATTCTGATGCATAAGATTAGAGCTTTCTCACTGACTGGTACAAAGCACTGGTACCTGAGTACTTAAGTACTGGTGCCTGAGAAAAGTGGTCATTTCAAGAAATACATGATTACGTTACATGACCGCTTACACACTGATCATCAGTTCATGAGTGTCTGTTATCAGATGCCCAGTCTCTGTGTAAGTTCCGATGGAAATGATTCTGTACTCCAATCATTTTTTTTTTAATATACAGGTGAAACTGCTGTTAAAGAAAACGAATCAACACCTTCTGAACAGAACTGAGAATTGTTCATTGTTCATAGCATAGTGCTATCCTAATAAAAGAGAATAAATTTTATTATAAGGTGTTTAATTTGTGTGTATCGTGGGGGGTGCCATGTAGGCCATTATTTACACCTCATACACATGAAAAGTTCACATATTTAACACAGAAGCACTTGTTAAAGAGAAAATTCACATGTTCCTTCTAACCCTAGATTGGGTGGCATTAGTAGCTCTGTGTAGTACTCTAGTACTCAGGCCCAAGACACTTTATCTGTTGTCTCAGAGTTGTCTTGGACTCATTGGTATTTGCACTCGGCCTAGTCTTGTCCATGGCCAAATAATTTGGTTAATTATTTATACAACTTACCAGTAAAGGGTTTAAGGTCTTACTCAAGGGCTTGTCAGTGATAGGATTTGAACTCATTACCTTCTGATTAGCAGGCTAACATCTTAACCACTCAGCTACAACTGCCCACAAGGGGGAAATCCATCCATCCACAATATCATGTATACAGTTATCCATGTATCTGTCCAGAACATTTCTTTTTCTAATATTTATCCATCTATCCACCCATCTATCCATGTATCTACAGTGTCATCCAGTCACCTATCTGTTTCAAACATTTTTTGTAATACCCATCCAACCAGCCATCTATCTATCAATATGTCCATCCATCCATCCGTTCATCCATCCAACCAGCCAGCCATATATCCATAAAAATATCTAACCACCCATCCACCCATTTGTCTACAATGTCATCTGTTCAGTCATCCATCTATCTGTCTAGAGTCATCCAACCAGCCATCTATCCCTCAAATCATCCATCCATGTATCCATCCAACTAGCTGTCAAGAATTTGTTTTTATAATATTCATTAATTTATAGCCTTTTTCATCCATCCATCCACCCATCCATCCATCCATCCATCCACCCACCCACCCATCCATTCATCCATCCAGACATTCACCCAGACATCCAGCCAGGTGGCCACCTATTCATCCATCTTACATCTATTTGTCTAGAATGTCTTTTTTGTTATATCAACACCAACTACAATAATATCTACAATTGTTTTTTTTATAGTCTGCAGTCCTGGAATGTTCTGGAACAGCACCAACGTCTATCAGAAAATAACACTAGGCAATGACTACATCCAATTAGGCTAATGCAAAAATATCGCATTAGCTCACTGAGTTTCAATCACAACCTAAGGAGTATCTCATAGTGCACATGCATTTCCCAGTCACCCCCCCCCTCTCATTCTCTCTCTCTCTCTCTCTCTCTCTCTCTCTCTGTCTTTCTCTCTCTGCGGAAAGCTCACTCACTTTCTCACTCAATCGCTGACTGACTGACTGACTGACAAGGTAATTCTCTGAGAAAGTGATAAAAGCAATGCCATGTTTATAAAGCATGTCTGTCACTTCCTCGCTTCTCTGAGCTGAGAGTGTTGACCTCGTCAGCTCGGCCTAAAGGAAGACGGGAGAATCCACAAGTGAGTGTTTTAGATGATGTTTTTTTTTTCAAAAGAAAAAAAAGGAGATCTGATCTGATTGAAGAACGAACGGCGGTCGCAACTGATGCTACACTACTGTATTATCCTCTCTGTTACTTATTATTCAGTTACTTAGAAACATTATCGATTAGCCTTTTTTGGCTCTTTAAGAATATCTGTCAATCACAGTGAAGGAGGCGTGGCCCCTGGACAACTGTCAATCACAGTAAAGGAGACGTCGCCTTTGTTCTTGTCATTCCCAAGGAAAGGGATATCCTTTTGTGCTTTTCATTACTAAACATCACTTTTTTTGACAGTCAAGACAAATGCTCTGTGTAGCTGTGTGAGAAGTTTGAAACGCTGACAGTTTTGGAACCCCTACAGTTGATATTTCATTGTGTTTTAGGGCTATTACTTTCACAGACCAAACATAATGATACAGAACATGTCCGTTCACTAAATACTAGAAAACTTAGTAATAATTCACTTTACTCCTCGTTTTATTGGTACAAACCAAATTTGAATAGTAGTTTATATAGATAAACACTAATGTAATGCACATACAGAGAGGAATACATGGATAGATGGAAAAATATCCAGGAATATCCAGTACAGGGTTCAGAGATCCCTGATATACATCCCTCCATATTTAGTGTCATCTAACCAGACAGCCATCTATCTGCCTGGAATCATTCTTCTAGTATCTGTCCATCTGTTCATACATTTATGTATCCATCCATCTGCCATGTCATCCATCCATCCATCCATCTAGAGTCTTTATTCATCTGTCCATCCATTCATTCATCAATCTACAATGTCATATGTGCAGTCATCCATCTATCCCTCTATAACATTTTTCTAATATCCATCCATCCATCCATCCATCAATTCATCCATCCATCCACCTACAGCCTTTATCCATCCATCTACCCATCTACAATTTCTAACTATTTAGTTATCCATCTACCTGTCTAAAACATTTTAATCTCCATCCACCATCCATCCATCCATTCATCCATCCAGTTTCAATCCACCCACCTTTAGCCCTCATTCATCTATAGATCTATCCTTGTATTCATTTATCATCCATCTACCTGTCTAAAACATTTAAATATTCATCCATCTATCTCTATATAGCATTTTTCTTTTATCCACCCATCCATCCACCCATCCACCCATAAATCCATCCATCCATGCATCTATCCATCCACCTAGTTTCAATCCATCCACATACAGCCTTTATCCATCCATCTATCAATCTACAACGACATCTATTCAGTTATCCATCTATCTGTCTAAAACAATTAAATATCCATCCATCTATCCACCCACCCATCCATCCATCCAGCTTTAATCCATCCACCTTCAGCCTTTATCCATCTATAGATCTATCCTTGTATTAATTTATCATCCATCTGCCTGTCGAAAACATTTTAATATTCGTCCATCTTTCTCCATGCATCCTTTCATCCACTTTCAGTCCATCCACCTTGAGCCTTCATCCATATATACATCTATCCATTTATTTATTGATCCATTTACAAAGTCATCTATTCAGTCATCCATCATCCATCCATCAATCTATCAGTCCCACAGTTTCGATCCATCCACCTACAGCCTTTATCCATCCATCTATCAATCTTCAATGTCATCTATCCAGTTATCCATCTACCTGTCTAAAACATCTATCTATCTATCTATCTATCTATCTATCTATCTATCTATCTATCTATCCATCCATCCATCCATCCATCCA
>JAOVVF010000008.1:21638216-21648817 GCA_028565595.1 Duopalatinus emarginatus | reverse complement strand
TATAGTATAGTGTAGTGTGGTATAGTATAGTATAGTATAGTATAGTGCAGTGTGGTATAGTATAGTATAGTATAGTGTAGTGTGGTATAGTATAGTATAGTATAGTATAGTGCAGTGTGTATAGTATAGTATTGTAGTGTAGCATAGTATAGTATAGTATAGTATAGTGCAGTGTGGTATAGTATAGTATAGTATAGTGCAGTGTGTATAGTATAGTATAGTAGTGTAGCATAGTATAGTATAGTATAGTGCAGTGTGGTATAGTATAGTATAGTATAGTATAGTATAGTATATACTGTAGCCGAGGCAGCAGGTGGAAAATTCTTCTAGATGGTGGCACATTTGTTTCCATCACCATGACGATCCTATTTATCACAAACTTCAGGACACCAATGCTTCTGCATATGAATTTGTAATTGGCATTAAAAACAAATCAACAAAGTAATTTATTAAAATGATCATAAATTGCAGCTGTAATGTGCTTAGATGGATGGTTTAGTTTGGGTCGTTACATTACAGACAGATATATTAACAAAAACACTAATAAGATAATATCACACATTTCTAAAAGACCATATATTACTGGATCATACTGTATCTATATACAGATAAAACTGGTGTGTGTGTGTGTGTGTGTGTGTGTGAGAGAGAGAGAGAGAGAATTTGGAAGCTGATGGAAAACTGTGCTCTAAGTAAACAAATTGATCATTGACGATAACGATAACGTGTCCTAACTCCACCACAAAGACTCTGCTTGGGGCAGTAAACAAAGTGCCCTTTAGGCATCAGATTGAAAAGCACTGATAGGCTAAATGTATGTTGTTGTGTGTATATTTAGTCTTAGCAACAGTTGGAGCTGCTGCTATCACTGGATGATATTTCCAGGTTTCAATCGCCCAGTGATAGCAGCAGTGCAGCCAAGTGCTAAATGTTGCTGTGACAAAATACATATATTATATATGTATATATTACATCTTATTTTACATTTGCAACATACTCATACTTCAAATTAAATGTTATTGATAATGATGTGGCTCATCAGCAGTGGCTATAATATAGTATAATCAGAGATCTTATAATACACAGAGCTAAACCACTCTATAAAAAATGAATGGTGAAATCTATCACGCCAAGTTGGCGACTCTTTCACACAAGTCCTGCCTGTCAATAGAAAGAACTAATCAACATATAAGTAGAGATGTCAAAGGAGAGAATATGGGCCTATTATAGTCTTTTGGTAATGTATGTGCAGATTAGTGAAGCTGTTAACTTTTGGACAGTTTTAACTGGTTTCTGACGCATGTTGTTAGGACGGTTTTGTACCAGAATGTTTTATTTCAAGATTATTATTATTATTATTATTATTATTATTAATAAAAATAATTATAATAATAATATATTGTTAGCTTAATATTATATATATATATATATATATATACATATATATATACAGTATATATATATATATATATATATGTGTGTGTGTGTGGGGAGTTAGGTGCCTTGCTCAAGGGCACCTCAGTCGTGTCTTGCCCTGGGTGGGGATCGAACCCGCGACCTTCCGGTCACGAGACTGGTTCCCTAACCACTAGGCCACGGCTGCCCCCATCATGCATCTCAGGTTGTCATGGAAATGGCCGTACAGCAGAAAGGTGTCGCTTAAGTCTTGGCTACTGTTATGCGCATGCGTAGTAGCCAGACAAACATAAAAATCTTTTATTTTACCAGTGATTTCAAAACGTATTTTTTCTGTAATTATTATTTTAGTTTCAGAGAACACCTCCCTATTCTAAGAGATAGGAGTTTGGTCTTGTATGGATCAAAATAACTGCCCAGAGGCGTTACCATAAATGTCAGCGAGTGAACAGATTTGTCTCATACTGACTTTGGTAGGGTATAGTATCTAAGGAAGGGCACAGAGCACTAGTGTTGAGTTTTCCAGCTTTGACACACCGATACCACAATAGTTCTCTCTAGTCGACTTGGACTTTTTGCCCTGACTTTGTGTTATCCTCTGTGGTACTCTGTATTCCCCTCTAACACCGTAAAGTTAATCTCTGTCCGCTCATAAACGTCCACGGATAATGAAACTCGAGTAATTTCTTTCATTAGCTCATCTCCATGTTAATATGGAATTGTAATTTAGTGCTGTGGCTGGAGTGAATACATTTTACAACAACTCCCATAAGGAACGCAGCTCTAGATAAGCTCAGGGTATTACAGCCATTTCATTTAGACCTACTGTGTCTGTGCGTGTCAGGTTTTTTGGGTTTTTTTTGACTCTCTGAGAATATAATGTACAATATTAAAAATGTTTGTATGATCCTTGTGCTTTATTAAACCTCCTGCAATTATTGAACGAATAAAACAAGACAGGAATGTGATCGAATTTTGTTCTGACATGAGTTGAGTTCGCCTTGCTGATTGAACTAACTGGGAGCACTGATAACTGGTGTGGCCTAATATTTTACTATAACACCCCTGTGCCTAGTCTACTATGTCTGAAAAGAAATATTCACTTGTGTAAATTTAAATAATAACATAATTGCATCCGGGATTAGTTTCGTAATGATCTGATCTACTTTCTTACATAACCCACAATGCCATCCAGTTACCTGCTAATAGTGGTACCACCTGCGTTATATCGCTAGCTGCATTGAATTATGGGACATTATCATGTGACATATTTAAATTAAATAAATACATTTTTATAAATACAAGCAGCCAAAGCTGAAATATACAGTATCAATATAAATATACACTCACTGGCCACAATATTAGGAACATCTGCAACTTCAACACAGTGCATACGTGCATCAATTAATGTTTCTATCAAATAACAGAATGGGGAAAAGTGTCATCTCTGTGACTAATCATGGTATGGATGTTGGTGCCAGATGGGCTGGTTTGACTATTTCAGAAACTGCCGATCTCCTGTGAAATCTAGTACTGACAGCCATCCCATCATCAAAAATACCATGCTAAGATGACACTTTCCTCATCCTGATGTTTGATGTGAACATTAACCGAAGCTTTTGGTGTGCACATGCTTGATTCGTGACATTGTCCTGCTGCCAGATGATTGTTTGAGTAGATAACCGAATAAATGTACAAGTGTACAGGTGTTCCTAATAAAGCAGGTGAATATAAACAGCTGACTCTTCTCACTTCTCACCATTTTCTAAAGCTCCAGCTAGAGTATGGGATAGATTATCGGACCACAGTGTGCCGTGTTCGCATACTTCAAAATGGCTCCAAATGCAATGCATCATCCGGGGACTTTTTTTTTTTGTGTTTTATGTTTAATGAATTAATGAATTAATAGTGTTTAATGAATTCTACATATTTGAAAACACTACCTGTTCTCATGTACTGCTTTCCTGTACTCTTCAGTATAGAAGTATGCGATTTCAGACACAACCCATCACATGCTTCCTCCCAGGCATTTAAAGCAACCAGACGTTCCAAATGCATGTGCCCACAGGTGCTCATGTCTCTGTGAGTGTATAGGATTCCTGACAGCATGTCCAATTTTGTTCTCTTGGACTCGGATGTTTCTTGGCACCCTGACGTTTCTGTCGGACCACTTGGATACCAAGACGTTCATAACTTTTATGTTCTAGCAATCCAACCAGGGCACACAAACATGAACGCATGACGTACTTGAGTTGATGAAGTAAAGGGAACATCACTCGACATGATGATGATGGTGGTAAAGTTTGAAAAGTGGAGAGTGAAGAATGAGAAAGGTGTGATAGAGAACAGACACTAATTGGTCAGGCAGTAAGACAAGGACATGTCTAACCTCAGAGAAACAGAGAGTAAATAATCTCACTTTGTGCAGAATGAGTGTGCGAGGCCAGGGTGGTATTTAGAGCCGGCATATTTAAACACATTGCTTAAGGTGATTTTTCTGCCCCAGTTACCACGGACCATCCATCTGTGTAAAACTCTGCATGGCAAACAGGTGTAAGTGGGAGTACTTCCTTGAAAAAACAGATTTGGAAATCTCACATACACACTGGTCTGAAACTAGCAATTAGGAGGACGTCTTGTTCAGGGCGCTGCTCAGGGCATTTTGTTTCCGGCTGCAAGTGGGATCGTTTTTTTGTGAATGTGCTTAATTTGTGCTTCGTTTCTCAGTGCTTACACTCACTGCATCAAAAAAAACAAAACAAAAAAAACCTGCAACTTTTCTGTTTATCATTTTCTTTAGATTTTTTCTCTTGCGAATGAAATGAGTGAATAGGAGTGAATAGCTGCATCTGAAATGACATACTCAAACAGTACTAGAGTACTAGATCGGGTCAAGTGCTCAGTATGCGAGTGTGCAGTGTGCGCGCAATCTTGGACGTACGACATCTGCCATCTTACTAACGTCACATGACATAAGGCACATTAATCACTTTGAAATTAGACTAAATGTTTTTGTCGTTCTCCACTAAGCTACTCATAACATTACTTAGAATTGAACATAATCATAATAATAATATAATAATATTTTTTATTTCTGGTTGTAAACCGCCGACTTCCCACTTTCTGCAATTTTTCTTCTTCAACTTTGGACGCCTTCGCAAATGCAGTTAAAATATAGCATAGAATATCACACCACAGTGTGCTATGTTCGCATATTTAAAAATGCCAGCTGATGCAGCACAACGTCCAGGGACGTATCGCACACTGTTTAATAATATTTGGAAACTCTACTCTTTCTCGTGTACTCTTCAATTTGGATGTTTGAGTTTTCTGATGCAGCTTTTGTGTCAGGAGAATGCAGATGTACGTCCTCTATGACATATTAAAGCAATACATCAAAATGTTTGTCTTGTTTCCTTTCACCAGTCTTATAGTGTGTATATTCAGTCCCCCACAAATAACTGTACTAGCTACATTCCTGCCATATCCAACTTTATCTAGAATTAGAAGAAAAAAATAATTATTTCGTCTTAACATAATATTGCAATAAAAATCTGCATCGTTAGCTCGCTTGGCTAATCAGATTTGCCAATAAACCTGGTGTGAAACCGGGATAGAAACAATGAGAAAGACGCTAAAGAAAGCAGCCAAATGCAGTTAATTAGCCAATCATGATTTCTGTCGTGACTGGTACTGTGTGAAAGGCTCATCACAACCCAATTCAATTTAGCTATAGTTTGTAGCCTTCAGCGTTGTATCAATGATAGTTTAAAGTCTTATCTTGACTCGTTTTTTGATAGGCCAGAGTTAAAAACGGCGGCTCATTATGAGCTTAGAAAACCCTCATGGACACTGATTTTATATTGTATGTAGTATCCTTAACTGAGGTAGCTTCTTATTAATACAAAGAGAATGTAAGCTTTCACGCTGTGTGCTCTCAGATCCAGAATCAACAATTAGTTTGTGCTCCAATAGGGGCAGCGAGTGGTTGCCTCGTCACCGGAAGGTCGCCGGTTTGATCCCTGCAACCGACAAGACATGACTGCCCTTTAACAGTTCCGAATTGCTCCCTGGGCACTGTGGATAGGGTTACCTACCTCTCTGCACATGCCCTCCCAACTGCCCCTAGTGTGAGTTCACTAGTGTGTGTTTTATTCCATGGACAGGTCAAATTTCCTTTGTGTGCAAGCACAGAGGTTAATAAGTGGTTCACTTTGTGCATCCATACAAGTGCAGTATAAAAACTAGTAGGTTCTTATGTAATGTAAAATGATGCACATGTTTATTAATGCTGATGTTTTACCAGCATAATCCGGTGCAGCGCGGTGGTGTCGTGGGCAGCTCTATTGGGTCTGGGTTCGACTCCCCACCAGAGGGTTATGATCCTTTCTGTGTGGAGGTTTGCATGTTCTCCCTGTGTCTGCATGAGTTTCTTCCCACAGTCTAAGGACACGCAGTCAGGTGAACTGGAGATACTAAATTGCCCCTAGGTCTGAGTGTGTGTGTGTGTGTGTGCATTGTATGTGCCCCATGATGCACTGTTGATCAGTTGACCATGTACTTCTTGCAGAAAGGTCCCCAATTCAACTCGCATGTCATCCCAGATGTGTTCAATAACCGTGAGATCAGGTGATGTGGGTGTGAACGGCAAAACCCCAAACTCAGATGAGTGTTCCTCATCACCATAATTTGCCTGGTCTCTAGACGTGTGGTGTATTGAGTTGTCTGGTTGGAAGAGGCCAAACCCATCAGGGTTCACTGATCACATATTGTGGATATTTGTAGACATACTAGGGGTCTCGTAACCTAGTGGTTAGGGAACTGGTCTTGTGACCGGAAGGTTCCGGGTTTGATCCCTGCACGGGGTAAGACACTACTGAGGTGCCCTTGAGCAAGGCACCTAACTCCCCCGGGTGCCGTGGTTTGGGGCTGCCCCCAGCTCTGGGCAAGTGTGTTCACTGGTGTGTGTGTTTCACTGCACGGACGGGTTAGCTACAAAGGTCACATTCCTCTGTGTGCAAGCACAGTAGGCAAATAGTTCACTTTCACTTCACTGGATGACAGCTAAACAAACCTCATACCATCGCGGAACCACCACCAACTGTTTTGGGATTTCAGTCTAGACGTCTCTATATTTCAGAGATCTTGCCTCACTCAAATTGATCAACACTTCACAATCCAATCTCACATTCCTGTCTATGCGTGTCCGTGTGTTATCTGCAACCGCTGTCCTTCTGTCTCTCTGGCATTCCATGGCATTGTCTCATTCCTGAAAAGACAAACAAATGGCTGGTGCACTGCTCAATAATTAGAGCTCCTCGACTGTAATTTCAGTACGCCGGAATGTTCCTCCAATACAGTGCAGATGTCTGTCTTTTTTTTTCTCGTCTTCTTCATTTCTTTCTGCTAGACGAGATAAAAAGCTAGTGAAACCCCTCTGATGTTTGATTTCATTCAAGAACATCCCAATTTCCTTAAGTGTTGGAAAATATCTTCTAGTTTTCAACCAAACATCAGAAGGGTTTGAGGCTTAATTATTGCTCAGGCTTAATGAAATTCGAGCTCTGTGCAAATGACGGTTCTGGCTCTCCACAGGGGATTGATGCCAACTTGACAGCACTTTACTTTTCTAATTGCAACATGTGCCGTCTTTTTCTTTCTGTCTTCTGCGGGTTATGTTGAGTGATGGAGACAATGGGAAAAAATAGAAGTCATTAGTAGAAGTGTGTTCTGTATACAGGATCTAAATGGAAACCGTTAGCTAGATGTCTGTGTAAGGTTGCTTTCGCAGCCTATTAGTCTGTTTCCCCGAGTCCAGGTTTGGTTTGCTTTTCAGCTAAATTAAAAAACAAACCAAGAAGGGAACAATATCTGCTGAGGGAAACATAGGACTGGGAATTTAGGCTGCGTTCGAAACGCCTTTTCACTATATGTGAAAATCCAAAATACTATATAAAGCACTATTATAGATTTCCACAGATTTCTGCAACACAGTAAACGATTTCATCTCGTTATGTGTGTGAGCTCACTGCTGTACAACAGTGCAGTGCATCACATGTGTGTTCAAACCAAACTACACGATGGATTACGAGTATTCCAAGTCCATTTAGTGTACACGAGGTAGCTGTGGCGTATTGGTTTGGGAAACCGGTCTCATGCCTGGATGGTCCTGGGTTCCATCCCCACACAGGACAAGACATGACTGAGATGCCCCTGAGCAAAGCACCTAACACTGGGCAAGTGTATTTACTGCCCCCTAGTGTTCACTAGTGTGTGTGTGTGTGTGTGTGTGTGTGTGTGTGTGTTTCACTGCATGGATGGATTAAATGCAGAGGTCACATTCCTCTGTGTGCAAGCACAGTAGGCAAATAGTTCACTTTTACTTTACATTGTTTGCACAAAATTCAGCACTATGTTTTCAGACACCAGTACAAAATGGCGGAACCCCAAAATAAAGCACTGTGTAATGCGGTGTGGTGTGGTACAGTGGTAACATCATTGGTTCCCATGTGAGAGACCTGGGTTCGATTCTAGGTCTGGGCAACCAGTCTGCTACACCAATAAGGGTCCTTGGGCAAGACCCCTAACACAACATTGACCTGATGTAATACCAGTAATCTTGTAAGTCGCTCTGGATAAGAGCGTCTGCCAAACGCCGTAAATGTAATGAATAGGGCACAGATTTGGACACGGCATCACTTGCAAAAGCTCTTCCATTTACCTGGTTAGAAATATGGTGATTGTTGGATAATTGTTGAAGATAAAACGATTAATCTTCATGTTAGATTTCCTGTGTTCCGTTTGTCCTCAGACACACAGAGACCAAATATGCCGTGAATCAAGATTTTCACTTTATTCACGATGGCACAGAGGATATACAGACGAAATGTACAATAAGGATTGGCTCATAAGTATCCGTGTGACATTTTGATCAGAAGCGCACCTAAAGCATATCCTACCCACATTAAACAGACTTGATCCAGACTCTTAAGTGTCCCCAATTTAATTCAGCCTTCATGTGTTTGTCGGGTCCCACAATTTCCTACTTCTCAGTCTTTTCAGTCTTTCTTTTGTCAGCCTACTCTCTGTGTGTGTGTGTGTGTAAACCAGACAAAACAAGATCCAAATCACACTCCAATAACATGGTCACAAACAGGCGAAATGTCACTTGATCAGAGAACAGGATATCAGAGGCACAGACACGGGCTAGGTCTGAAATGGCGTACTTGAATGCTACCTACTAGCTTGGAGCGAGTACATACTGCTTAACCGCTAAACTAGTATGCGAGGGTATGTAGTATGCACACTACCTCGGACGCACCTGATCCGCCATCTTACCAACAACCTTTGACCCAAGACGTCATGCCGCTAAAGCTCCCACACAATCATTTATAGTTTCAATTCAATATGTCAGGCTGGGATAGTGTGCTGGTGAAGCGTACTAGCAAATCTCTCCCGACCTAGTAGGACATCCGGGAACCTTTCACATACTACCTGATACGTAGTAGCTATTCGGACACACTACATCGTGTGGCATACTAGATTCACATACTAACTAGTATGAGAGTATGCCATATCGGACACAGCCAGGGTACAAGGTCAAAATCAAGTCAAAGTGTGTACTTAAGTATGTACAGGACATACAGAGGATTGAAATTGTGTTTTTGTCAGACCCATGGTGGACAATAACATAACATTAAACATTCAATACAACACAAAACATAGAATATATGTGTATGTGTGTATATGGAAATATGAAATATGTACATCTACACCAAGCAACAGATATTAAATATAAAATATAAAGGTCACTGATAAGTGACAGAGCCACCTGCAGACTTCAGTCTATGAATAGTTCAAATTTTAAACATTAATCTGAAATTGTATTGGCTTTATAACCTGACTAAAGTAATATTACTGATGGTGTTAAAGTCAGAAACCAGAGTTTGTGTATTGTGTATTGAGCAAGATTTAAAACCTGATAACTAACAAATTTTTGCACATTTTACATTTTTTAATATTTTCTAAAAATTGTATATATTTTTTCTAATTATTCCTAGATATTTATTTCTATTTCTATAAGTATATTCTATTTTATATTTATATTTATATTTAATTTATAGTTACGTTTGTAGACTGACAGTCAAAGGCATTTCACTGCAGGTTGTACTGTGTACGACTGTATATGTGACAAATAAAACTTGAATCTTTGAATTAATAGAACACAAAACAGGTAGAGAAAACGCAACTTAAACTCAGGGGACTGAGAATGGGTGGGATGTGAAGTATCCAGGTTTTTTTTCTTTGCCACTGTGATTCCTGGGAGCTGTGTTTTTCCCCTGTAGTTCTTACAGAAAGGGGTGAAGTTCAGTAACATATCTCATATACTCAGGAAAATAAATTTACACAGGCACTGATCAATATGGGGAAAAGACGGTACAGTATGAAATGAACGGTATTCATGTCCAGTGGCGGCTGGTGAAAAATATTCTAGATGGGGCTGTATGGGCCACGTTATCAGTTTCAACAAGCATCCCGGTGCAATTTAACACAAACTGCAGGATGCTGAAGCTCTGAGAACATCAATATATTTCAGAGGTATTAAAAACAAATCAGTAGACTAATAGTTATTAAAATGATCATAAATTGCAGCTGTAATGAGTTCAGACAGATGTTTATAGTATGAATCATTATATTACACACTGGTTCAGAAACATACAGATATATTAGCAAAAACACCAATAAGACAATATTATATTATATTGTTACTGGATTATACTGTATTTATATACAGAGAATGAAACTGCTCTCTCTCTCTCTCTCTCTCTGTGTGTGTGTCACTGCATTCAGCAAACCAAGCCTTTCTGCTGTACCAATTAAAGAAGAAGCCTTGAATGGGAATATTACCTTTTTTCACTAGTCTTTTGTGTAGCTGTTATATCGGTGTATCTTTGACCTGTAGTTTCTTCACCACAGGTTTCCTCTCAAACTGATTTCAGACAACAATCCTAATAGAATTTGGAGGCTGCTGAAATACTGTGCTCCGAGTAATCCCTCGATCATTGGCAGTAACTGTCACGTGTCCTTCCAGTCCACCACTAAGTGACTCTGCTTGGGGTAATAAACAACATAATATTTTATATATTACACATTATCTGCAACACAGTCATACGTCAAATAAACAG
>JAOVVF010000008.1:21626199-21638116 GCA_028565595.1 Duopalatinus emarginatus | reverse complement strand
GCTGCTGCATTCTGGATCAGTTGCAGGGGCCTGATGGCATGCATGGAAAGACCAGCCAAGAGAGAGTTGCAGTAATCTGGTGTTGATATACAAACACACAAAATAAAAATACATATATAAGATCCTCTCAAATCCTCTCATATCACTAAAATGACCTAATTAGGCATCTTCACTTGGTAATGATATGCATTAGGCTCTGAAACAGTTCATTTCACCGAAGCCTCACTATTACAGCATTAATGAGTGCAATCATTTCCGTTTTGTTCTCGAATCTGAAGGCTTGATCTCCCCCAATAGCGCTCGTTTAGTGTGTTTTTGTATCTCCGTTTCTCCATTTAACATGTTGCCAGGATTGTTTATTGCTACCTTGAGCCATGAGTTCTGAGCAGCTGATTACAGAGGCAAGCGTTCAGTGCTCATACACATCAGTTCATCTGAGCTGTGTTTACACACTGACAATAACTCACACTGGAGCTTTATGCTCATTTTATGGTGTTTTTGTTTTGCTCTTGTAGAGGAGCTGTAGTGTGATATATCCGCATATTATAATCAATTCTATTCAAACATCCTGTTGGTTTTCATTCTAACAAACAGTAGTGAAACAAGATATTTCGTTGCTAGGTATGTTGCCAAGTGTGAGTATGCTGACAACGTGGTGAGAAGCAGGATGTGTAGTGTTAGTGGTTTATCAAGGTAAATCTGAGAATCGTACTCCGAGTTTATAATGAGGATCAAAACACAGACAGGCAGAGTAATCCAGGGACGATTCCTAATAACAAAAACGAAAAACTGATGCACAGATACATGATACCACTGATAACAGCAGACAAAAATAAACACAAAACAGGTGAACACAATTAGGTAACAAACCTACGACGTGTAAGAGCTTAGATAAGACTAGGACAGAAAGCAAAACAAGCAGGAATGCAAAATATTTTGGGTTGCCATGTCTAAATTGGAAATCTTTCTAAACACTGCTTAGCCAAACAAAACCAAATGGGGCATTCAGTTAAAACCCCTAAAACTATCCAGCTAGCAAGTTTTGTTTCTTGAAAATTATCTTATGGTTACAGGAACGTCAGTTTGTTAGTTCACTAGAAATGTAAAAAGGATAAAAAAATCCTTTTATAATACAAGAAACCTTTATAAAAATAACATTCCATTTACATTTACTTCTCTGAACATTGAAAGAAGGAGTGTTGTAAAAATTAGTCATAGGGAAAAAAAACAGAACAGTAAACAAACCTTAGTCTGTGTTTGCTTGGAACATTCTCCAAAGTTCTCCAGGTTACAAATGTTCCATGAACCAAAACATACACCCTAAAAATCACAAAATATAGAAAAACTTAACAAACCTTCAAGGAATGTTCCTGCAACCAAAAATCACACTGTTTAGCTGGGTTGTTGGATTCTTACAGCTTTAATAATACAATTTCTCTCAGATCAGAAACTCAAGATTTTGCAGCACCTCAGAATCTGTAAACTGGAGAAAATACAGTGAGGAGGCTCAATCAGTTGTGGATCGAGGTGAGGGAACATGTCTGGCAGCCGTAACGTCAGGGCACGACTAAAGTTTCCCCCGAGTAAGGCATCTAAACCCCCTCGACTGCCTCTTGGTGCTGTGGATATACTAGCACACTGCTTTGGTCAAGTTGGTTCACCGCCCCCCTAGTGTGTGTTTACTAGTGTCTGTGTTTCACTGCAAGGACGGGTTGATAGCGGATGTCAGGTTCCTCTGTGTGCATGCACAGTGGTCAATCACTTCACTTCAGTCATGTTGCGTGTCAATTCAGAAAGCTCCATCCACCCTGTTAAAAGAAGATCCTTGAGGAACTTTTGAAGGTTCCTCGGTTTGCGACTGTAGAGGAACCTCTTAAGGTGCTTCGAGGAACCTTCTCTGTTCTACCCAAATAAAGATCTTCTAGATACCGTAATTCTAACGGGTTCTTTGAGGAACCAGATTTTATATGTAGGAATCCGAAAAGGTACCTCTGTGAGCATTGAGGAACATTTGTGTTCTTGGAGTCACCTATGAGGTTCTTCAAGAAACTGTGTATACTGGAGAGAAAGTGTATGCTGCACTAGATCTCAGGTGTGTCTGCGACGGAGGGCTGCATTCAGTTGGTTGGCTGGACGTCAAGGTTTTTAGCATCTAGTTTCGGCTAACTTTTGGCAAAGCTAATTTGATTTGTAACAAATAACACCTCGCCCAGGTCCGTGTGCTTCTCCAGGCATGCACAGAGCATTAAAAACATCCTTTTCTGTACCTCGAGAACTGTAATTGACAAATATTGCATTGCCTTTTAATATCTGATGATATCAGCCCTTGCTGGAACTATTTGTCCCCAGGATGACAGGCTGATGATTCAGTAGGCCATAGGGATGAACAGAACATTTCTCTGCTGATTCCACATGAATGATTCACATAAAGAGACTGAAGTATTTTTCTTCCCCCACTGCAGAACTATAGGGTTTTTCTCCTTCAGATGATAAGAGAAATTGCACTGTGACTCCCGAGACTCTGATGTACAGCTACTTATGAGTTTTTCTTCCCTTCCAATAAGAGCGACAGTTAAACTTCAGCTTCATGCTTTATCTATAAGTCCTCACAACGTATAGAAGCGAATGCAAATACAGTTGCTTTCTGTAATTCCCTGTGGAGATAAAGTCGATTTGTGCTTGTGCTCCTTGGAGGAAAAAAAGGACATTGAATTGAATGAATTCAGACTTTGAGACCGTATTAGACACATTTCTTTGCACGTATAGCATTTTCCAATGAATAACCAGAATCTTCTGAAGGTTAAATGAACTCCTAATGATCAGCTATCTGTTAAAAAAGCCACCTTGAAAAAAGGACAGAAAATGAAAATGATATTTTTTTTAGAGATTCACATTAAAAGTGCTTTGAAAACGGACAGTTACTGAGGCCAGAGTTGTCTGACCTTCAGTAGTACAGAGGCCAGAGAGAGCAATGTAGAGATATTTCTTTAAAATATAATGAGTAAAATTTAAAAGTATCAGGTGAAAACAGCTTTAGTGAAGTAGAGATACTTAAAAACTCTGGATATAATGAAACCCAGTAAACACGGATCGTTCAACTTACATGGGTCTGTGGTTCTCCTATGGTTCATTTGACAGGAACCTTCTCTGAATGTTTAGAGAAGTAAGTGTTGGTAAGTGGAGTGTTGTCATAATTGTTATAGTGTTGCGAAGAGCAACGTCTCGTCCAATCAGACGCGCTATAGCTGGGACATCACAGAAGGGCATCATCTGATTGGTCGACGTCATGTTACGCGACGTCTGATTGGACGATATTTTCCCCGAAAAAACAAGTGTAGCGGATGAACGGATGAAAATTTCTAAAATCTGTATGTCAGCACACTTCTCTTAAACATTCCGCACGTTCTAGTCTTTGTCCCGTGTCGATGTCCCGTGTCGGAGAGAGTGATGGAAAATCAGGTGGAATAATAATAATAATATTTTTGGAAGAACAATATAGTGTTGCGAACTAACTTTACAAGTCACTTTACAGCAGCTGCCAACACCACCCCCCACCACTCCCCGCCACCTTAACATAAAAATGACAACCCGTTTTACCAATCCTTACATTATTGAAGGTGCATTTTAACAGTAACAGTGAATCTCCTGAGATTTAAAGTTGAAGTCCAGCTTATGTTGTTTGGGTGGTAGGAAGGGGGGGGACGGGACCTCCTGCATTAATCACAGCTGTCTGCTTCACACCACCTGGTGGGATTCGCTCTGTAAGTTTGACTGTGCTGACCTGAGGCTCCAAATGTTTCTTCTGATGTGACGTAGTGTTTTTAATTGCTAGACACTTTGTCTCCAGAACAGAGTGAACAACGAACCTTGATATTGTCTGACTATCTTTATCTGACAAAAACTCAAAACAGTGCCTGTATTTCCAGCTAGAAAACACACATCTCTCTCTCCTCCCTCTGTTGGTTACGTTTGTGTCACTGCGTGGGTTTACACGTGACTTGTCCTTATGCTGAAAACGTGACTTAATTGTCTCATAGGCCAGACGTCACTCCCCGAGACGTAAGAAAAAATAAAAAATAAATCTTTTTACTAAGAAAAATGACAAAAATAATAACGCACAGTGACTTGGATAAGTAACTCAAATCTGATTACTGGATTGGAAATAGTAACTCGTTAGATTACTCGTTACTGAAAAAGTGGTCAGATTAGAGTAATGCGTTACTAAGTAACATCACTGAATAATACAATCTAAATGAAACGTTCTCCAAACGTATCCTACCGCTCATGCTAGGGTCATGCTAGAGTCTCTTCAAGGACTCACTGGATAGAAGACAGAAAAACACCCTAGACAGGTCACCAGTCCATTACGTACAGTCCTATTTACACACACAATTACATGTAGGGGCAATTTAGTGTCACCTAACAGTGTCATCTGCAGACGTGAAAGTGAAAGTGAAAGTGAACTAGTTGCCTACTGTGCTTGCACACAGAGGAACGTGTCCTCCAAATTTAACCCGTCCGTGCAGTGAAACACACACTATACTGGACACTAGGGGGCAGTGAACACACTTGCCCAAAGCTGGGGGCAGCCCCATACCACTATGCCCTGGAAACAGCAATTAGCGAAGTCAGGTGCCTTGCTCAAGGGCACATCAGTCTTGTCTTGCCCTGTATGGGGAACAAACCTGGGACCTTCCAATCATGAGACCGGTTCCCAAACTACTAGGCCATGGCTGCCCCCATACATAAAGGATTGTGGATCAAACCCAGACTCTCCTTTGTTAGGAGGTGACAGCCACCACAGTGCCTTCCACCCTGCATGCATTTACCTCTAGCTTTTCACAATTAGACCTCCATTGTCAGACATTTTACTTTTGATGAACAGCTTCACCTCATTGCTGTGTCTTTATTCCTTGCTCCCAGTCTTCCCAATTATTCTTAAAGTAATCACCTGCTTACGTGGAATATTAATATTATTAACACCGGACATTAATATTACATATAGAGTCGTCTGCTTGCACAATAAGGAAAAGAACGGGCTTATTGTGAAGCCATTTTAATTAGAACGGCACAATACATGCATTAGCATTTTGATGACGGCTGTTGGTTGTGCAGGCCGAGAGGAGTGGCGGGTTGCTGCACAGCATCGAGTGTCAACTGAGAAGCACATTAATCATCACAACCGGGCCTCTTTTTTTCTTTTTTTCTTTTTTGCTCAGGAAACCACTGTTCCGCTTCATTATTTCAGGTAAACGAGAAACATGAAAAGAGAGGGAGGGAAAATGAATACGGCTGCTTTTCTTGCAGCGCCGACTCTCTCCGTGATGGAGACCCACATCACAGGCTGCTTCATTTACCTGCACTTGATTATTGATTTGATATAAATGTCACACTGAGTTTGATTTTTTTTTCTTTTGCTCCCGCTATGTCCTTTCGCAACATATTACTTTTATGTATATTTTATATTTGTAATAGATCCATTCTCTTCATGAAAGGGGAAAAAAGGCTGCTTGTATTTCACAATGCTTATCTGCATAGCTGTGGGTTAATAAGAGTTGTTTATTGATGTATTATTCTGTTTGCAGAGTTCAAATCAATGCGTAACGGCCTGTTCTGGTTAAAGGTGTTCTGTCCCTTTCCTAGCTGCTTGTTTTAGTAGCAGGGATGCATTCAGTTCTAACTGTAACAGAACTGCACGAGCATCCACAAAGGGTGTTTTAACACCTACACTTTTAAATCGGACCCTGTTTTTTTTTTTTCACCCTTGGTGTGAATTATTTGAACAGGTATAAATACAGTTATTGCATTCGAACACGGAACAAAACAACCAGACCGAGTCTCTTGACAGGAGATAATCTGGGTCCGTTCCTAAGTGAACTCCGGAGCACTTTGTTTGTGGTGAAAACGCGATCTGACCTCGATTTGAGCCAGTTAGCATTTCAAGACGTGCCCTTAAAATGAATTCGGCATTCACTAGGTGCAGTTTAACCTTGTATATTGCCTAGATAATTACTATAGCTATAAATAAACACCGTCTCTAGCAGTGCTTCAAGTTGAACTACATAGAAATGCACCAGTCCAGAGCACAGGACCTTCTTTCTGAATTTACTCCCTCGCTCCCGTCTCCAGACAAGGGCTGCGTCTGAAATTGCATATTTCAATACTGAACAGTACGCGAAAGCAGTATGTGGGAGTTACTAGTGTGTCCGAATGTGCAGTATGCATCAAGCAGTAACGTATTGCGCATTGCATCGGGAGACGTTTTACAGTACGCGAACTGAGCACACTGTTCTGTCCCATTATTAATTATTTCTATATTAATAAAAAATAATTAATTCTAAGGTTAAAAAAGTACATCTGGGGATAAAAAAACCCAACTGTGATGTGACGTCATGCATCACATGGCATTGGTAAGATAGGGCAGCTGTGGCCTAGTGGTTAGGGAACCGGTCTCCTAACCGGAAGGTCACGGGTTCCATCCCCACCCAGGGCAAGACACGACTGAGCAAGGCACCTAACTCCCCTAACTGCTCCCTGGGCGCTGTGGTTTGGGGCTGCCCCCCCGCTCCGGGCAAGTGTGTTCACTGCCCCCTAGTGTTCACGGGTGTGTGTGTGTGTTTCACTGCACGGATGGGTTAAATGCAGAGGTCACATTCCTTCTGTGTGCAAACACAGTAAGGCAAATAGTTCAATTTCACTTTCACTTTCATTTCAGATACCAATACTGGAATTGTGTACTGCTTTAACAGTAAAACAGTGCGCACTGCTTCTGATTCAGTATGTACTTTTTGAGTAGGCGATTTCGGACGCAGCCAAGGTCTTACCAATAAGTGGAGAAATGAGAAATGTTCTCACATGGTTTTGTTGTGACACATTTTGTTGTGCTTGGATGTTTCTCTGTGTGAAAACAAACCAAACCAAGGGGAAAATGCTTCAAGTTTACTAACTCGTTAACTGATTCGAACTTCGAACAAAGTCATGATGTCATCGCTGTCGGAGGTTTGAACGCTTTCTTTCAAACTATGGTATGCGCCAAAGCAGAGGACCAAAACTGCCTCAGTGTGTGCGGCTCTGTCCGTTTCTATAAGAATTCTGATGCGCTTCGTTTCAGGTGTGAACACAATACAAACCGAAGGCATCTAAACAAACCAAACTCAGGTCGTGGTGTCACAATGCGACACTAAACACACCGCATTCAGTTTAAAGCAAATTGCATTGAACAAAAAAATGACCGAAAAACAAACCTGGAGCAATGAGAAGGTAAAATTCTGATAAGTGCATTAAGCCCAGTCTGGTTGCTATAGAAACATTAACGTATTCAAACAAACCTGTGATTTGTCTTGCGGGTTTTACTCTTTTCAGAAACAATATGGAAAATGACTCCAGACATGCTGACTATTGTAGAAATGTTAATAAAAACTTATAAGACTTATAACTTTAAATCATTTATTATAGTAAAGTCTATCATTTATTATAGTGAAGTCTACATGGCTGGCGTTGCTCATTTTCAGTGCCAACACTCATACAAAAGGATGAGGACAGTGTTGTTGTTGCTTTTAATGCACTAGTTATGAAAATTGTCTCTCGGATGACACACAAGTCATTATCAGCAGGTCTGAATGAATTGAAACGAACAGAAAAAAAAAACGTCAATAATAGAAAAATGGTTGCAAATGAGGAGGCCATTTGTACAATCCCAGATGAGCCACACTACACACAACAGAAGACGTTAATTCCCACTCATGCTTTTCTTTGCGAAAATGTGATTTATTATGAGAAGTCATCCCCACGCTGTTCCCAAACATCTAATGGTTTATGTAGAAAAGAGGAGAGGATTTTATCCGTAATGCACCATGTATCCTTTTTGCTCATTTACATGCAGAACATAGAGACTTTCATGAGCTCTGGGAGAAACGGACTGACTCCCAAATGCTTTGCTACTTCTGATATAAGTGCAGTATATAAAAATAAAAATGCCCCATAGGGAGCCATCTGTGCTTCAGCAAATAGCTCTAAATGCACTACATGCATCTTAGGGGAAAAAAAAAAAAATAAATAAATAAGCGTTCCTCAAGGCTTCTTTGGACAGTTAATTGTTGTGGCTTTTTAAAGGGGTTTAAAATACATTTTCCGAAAGGCAAATACTTTGTTGTTGTAAGGCTCGCCATAGAACCTTCAAGGTTCCCCTTAGAGGAAAAACCTTACAGATTACCTACAGTGTGTTAATATGTCCTAAAGGTAAAACATGGTGATGCTATCAACACCACAGCTGTCAATATCTGTTTGGTGTTCCAGATGTCCGTATTATTTGCATCTGTGGGCGTTGCCAGGTTTGTGCAGAATTCCGTACCGAAACTCCATTTTCCAGAATTCCACCGTGCCTACAAACCAAGCTAGTGAATACACACACCTGAGACTCACTCTTGTTGATATACTCAATACAAAATCCCATTCAAATTTGCATACTTGTCGAAACTAACCCCCCCCACCCCCCACCCCCCTCTCCACACACACACACACACACACTAAGATAGCTATAAGAGTAGTGGTAACGGTACTACTACTTTTATACGTACATACATACATCGGCGTCATTGCTTTGCAACGGTTGGCTGCATGGATGAGTCGGCCGTTCACACACTCTCACCTACAGCCAATTTAGAGTGACCGATCAACCTAATGTGCATGTCTTTGACTGGATTTTGGAATGGACTTTGGAAATCGGAGTACCTGGAGGAAACCCACACGAGCACAGAGAGAACATGCAAACTCCACACAGAACGGCCCGAGCCGGGAATCTAACCCGAATCGAACCCGAACCCGGATGTGTGGTCCGGCTAGCAGGACAGCCAGTTAGCATTCCTCAGCAGCTGTGACCAGCTGTGGTCAGCTCTCATATTACCCCAAGGGGAAACACCATATCTCAGGCATCGTTTTTAAAATCCGTTGCTGGCTTTAATGTGTCACTAGTGCTAACATGAGATATAATTAAACTTGTGTGTAACAGGTACGTCTTTAATCTCATTTTATAAATCTTTATCTACATATTATATTTATATATATAATATATATAAATCATTATCTAAAGTTCATGCTTTTGGCTATATATATATATATTTTTTTTGGCTATCTTAACATTGCACTTGAGCACTGTCTTTGTCCTCTTCAGCAATGTTTTGGCTTGTGTTAATTTCCTGTACACTGGTTCAGTACCTTATATATAAGTAATGGCTCCGTTCCACAATCTCAACAATCACTGCCATGACACACACACATATAAGGACACAGTTTGTCCACAGACTCTGACCTAAACCAAGACTTGACATTGCTTTGATTACATTTTATATTTACTGCCTTACCATTGAGTAGACTGACTGCACGTCACATGACCTTTGCCTGTCTGAATTTTGATGTCACGACTTGGATTTGTCTGCCTAAAATTAACTGTTTACTGAAGTCTACCTGCTTTCTACATCCTATCCTGCCTCCGGACAGCATCAGTCACACCCTCTAGCGATTCCGGCAGATTAGGAAAATGTGTATGACTGGGATTTTGTATTCCTTGTCCATGTGGAAGGCCATTCTCACTGCAACTTCAAAGGAGACTACCTGAGGAAATGCTTGATAGCCTACCGGCTAGTGATTCACTCTGTGCTCTGACCCCGACTCCCTAACAAACTGGAATATGTGACGCAAGGAATCTCATAGTGCTGTAATGTTTATGGGACAAATAAAGAAGTCTTCCTCTTCTATTCTTCTTCTTCTTCTTTAAAATGTTTCCTCATGTTTGTCAATATTAATAACAACACACTTACCACGGATTATGAGAATCAGCCTGAATTGCATTCCAGATGTTCTTCATTTAAAGAGCACATTTTTAAGGAATGTCTGTTCAACACATCTCACTAATGAGTATCTCCAGAATGTCATATGCCATGCTGAACGTGACAGCCTGTGAATTCAGATAGATTTTGATGGCTGTCAGTAATTTTATCATTTTTGTCACATGCATTCTGGTATTAAGGAATGGTGAAAAGAGAAGCAGCTACTTTAAGAACTGTGCATAACAAAGAGAAACCAACAGAATAATAACTGAAGTATAATAATAATAATAATAATAATAATAATAAACCAAGAAATACAATTATATACAAAACTGACAGGACCACAGTAGAGGTAATAGATATATGAAATGAGCGAAAGGAATAAAAAATGAGTAAATAACTTTAATTATCTCATTACAGTGGCACCTGTCAAGGGGTGGGATATATTAGACAGCAAGTCAACAGTCAGCTTTCAAAGTTTATTTGTTGGAAGAAAGAAAAGTGAAATATAAGAATCTGAGTGACTATTACAAAAGCCAAATTGTGATGTCTAGACGACTGGGTCAGAGCATCTCCAAAACATCAGGTCCTGTTGGGTGGTTAAAGAAAAACCAACGAGTAAGCCAGGGACAGGATATATACATACATATATGTATGTGTGTATTTGTATATTTGTGTATTGATGTTTTTTTCTTTTTTTCACTCACATCATGTCTAATCTTGAGTCTTTGGATATTCCTGTATGTTACTCTTTACTGATCATCCGGATCATACCTGTTTTTTTACACATTAATTTGGATCTGTCTGCCAATTTTTAATAAAACACTGAACTGCATCCAATGCAGTGCCCTGGGTTTAGCAGAAACTCTAAAATGTATTTATTTATTTATTTATTTATTTATTATTATTATTATTATTATTACCGCTCTGCTTATAGAAACACTAGGAGGTAGAAATGTCGGTACTGTCACCATGCTGTGTGAATTGTGACGGTTCCTCAACCATCACTCAAGCTCATAATTGCTCCCATATAGAGGCAGCGGGGGGGGGGGAGAGTGTGTGTGCGTGTGAGAGAGAGAGAGAGAGAGAGAGAGAGTTTTTCACCTTTTTCAAACCTTTTCACCGTCTTAAATATAATTGTAGTAGTTTAGTTTAGTAGTAGCCTAATCTTAAACCACTACGACACTAAACCATTTAGTTGCTAACGTTAGCATGCTGTAAATGCACGCCACAGTGCTGCGTGCCTTCATCTGTCCCGTGAGCTTTATATCTGACCCCTCGCTCGCTCCCACATAAAAACTTTCTTCTTGCACTCTGTGTACTTTTTCTAACTGATGACCAAACGTCCAAAAAGCATTTGCAACACAGCCCTCTACTGTCTATACAAATGCACTACTACTGAGCCTAGACAGGGGATAAGGATCCAATATTTACACAATTGGCTTTTACACTTTATGTAGCCTTTTGGGACACAGCCCTTCACTCCATAAAGTAAGCTCAGGACATAGGTGCTGGCATAATGGCACCACCTAACCTAAAGTAGCGGTTAAACATCCAGTTGGGAGCCATTTGGGACGTAGCCCTCTACTATACTGTATATAACATTTAAAGTATACTAGATGATCTATGACAGTGAAACCTTGTGTAGTGCTTAAGCATCCAATTAAGAGTCATTTGGGACATAACCCTTTATACAGCACATAGAGTAGGTAGCTGTAGTAATATATGACCCAGGCTTGTGGCATTTTCAAATATCCAGTTGTGAGGTATATGCGTCACAACCAGTTATATTCCTGATTTATTTATCTATTACACAGCTCATTAATAGTATTATTATACAGTAGGTAAAGTACCAAAGTTCAGTACTGGGCATGGCTGTGGCTGGGGCTTAGGGAACAGGTCTTGTGACCAGAAGATTGCGAGTTCGGTTCTTAGTACTGAGAAGACGTGACTGACGTGGGTATGATATGCTGTTAGCTATTGATTGCTGAGCAGAGACACATTTCTCCAGACTGCATATATATATATATATATATATATATACAAACCGGATTCCAAAAAAGTTGGGACACTAAACAAATTGTGAATAAAAA
>JAOVVF010000008.1:21566001-21576003 GCA_028565595.1 Duopalatinus emarginatus | reverse complement strand
AAGACTGAGACTGTGTCTGAGTCCCGAACACTGATTGGAAGGCTGTTCCATAGTTGTGGGGCTCTATAAGAAAAGGAGGTATACAAGCTCAGAACACGTCTGTGATTTGTAATTGTAATTAATTTCAAAACAGTGTCAGACTACAGCATGTTGCCATATTATAAAAGTTATTATATCTCAAAATTTCAAAAAGGTCAAAATGACCGTCTCTTCCTTTCTAGCGTTAAAGCTGCTTTTGGACAATGTACATTATTAAAAGCACTACAAATAAAATTTAACTGAATTGATTTCTTTTAAGAAAGGATGCTAAATATGGTCAAAGTCACATGTTTATATAGTAAACGTCATGTTAACATGTTAGCATAGCAGCTAAACACTTAGTTAGACACTTATTAGCCATAACGTTAAAACCATCTGCCTAAACAGTGGCCAGAACAGTTCTGAGCCATTGTGGCATGAACTCCAAAAGAGCTCTAAAGGTATCTAACACCAAGACATTAGCAACACATTCTTTTTTGGAGCTTTTGAAGGATCAGACCACCCGTCTATCAAATAGCTGATTTAATTAATGAGATACAGAAGCTGAGCATTAAATAATAATCAAACAGACTGACATAATTGGAGTTAGATGTATTAACCGAGTTTCTAATTATTTCATGAAATTTTTAATATGTTAACCGGATGATGTTTCCACTTTGATTCTTTCAGCACAGAGTCAGAAGAGTCACAGCACTTAAGTGTTTTTGTGTCTTCCTGGTGGAAATGAAGGAAAATAGGCCAGAGATACAAGATGGGAGCAGAAAGGTGCACATCAAGGACTTTCCAGAGTTCTTTACAGGTAGGTGTGCTGTCATAGCTTTCATCTCCCTGTTTTCATCGCCATGGCATTCTCCTGGAGTTCGCCTACGGCAATTTCAGCCACACTTAGAGAGACAGAAAGAAAGAAGAAAAAAAAAGAAAGTTTCATTCGGAAAATGTGTGAAAGGCAAAGACTGGCTGTCTTGTCCTCTAAATGTGTGTGGAGCTGAAGAAAGCCTCGATTCCTAGTGAAAAAGAAAGACATGAACAGGAAACTGTTGACAGATGTGATGTGTGGATTCTGGCCACAGTGGATGTTTTTTAAAGGCTTTTTGGAATATAGGAGGTATAACTGGTGTGGGTGTGACTTCACATCAAACATACTGAGCTTTAAAATGACATAGGGCAACAGTGTGGGATACACTGAGGGTAAGAGTGACAATTCCCAGCTGCCCAGGTTACCACTAATTTCTATGATTTCTCCAAACCTGTCATCTTTACGCATATATAATTTTTGAGATCTACACTTTCTGTGCTAGCTTTACACATTAAATTCTAACTGTCACACCAAGGACACAAAATTGCGCTCACGGTGTTAAAAAGCAAAGGAAGCTTCACAAAACGAAAAAAAAAAAAAAACAGTCAGGGGTCAATACATGATACAGGCAATGAAACAGAAGCAAATGAATATAACGGTTCAGAATATTCCGGATGAATAATACTGCGCGAAGAGGTAGTGTAAAATGGCTGGTATTTATATGGTAAAGACAGGTGAAGCTAATCAGTACTCAGAAGAATAAGACCGGAAACAATGTTCATGATTGGTAGAAAGGTTGTGTGTGTCCATGACGGCTTGCTGCAGTGTATTCTGGGTAGTGGAGTTCTGTGAATCGGGACAGGACAAAGAACCCAGAAGTGTGACACTAACTCTGTGTTAGCTTTGTACTTAGTAGTTTCTATCTCTATGGTAACTTCAAACTTTCTAATTTCTAGCTATTTGTTATTTATATACTTTGTAGTTTTTAGGTTTATGCCAAGTTTATAGCTATTTGTTATCTTTTTAAATTCTATATCAATGCTTAGATTTTACATTGTATTTTCTAGCTTTTTGCTAACATTGCTAATGTTGCATTGAGTTTGTAGTTCTTTGCTAACTTTGTGGTTTCTATCTTTTTGCTAAATCTGTAGCTTCTAGCTCTTTGCTAACTTTGTGGTTTCTAACTTTTTGTTAAATCTGTAGCTTCTAGCTCTTTGCTAACTTTGTGGTTTCTAGCTTTTTGTTAAATCTGTAGCTTCTAGCTCTTTGCTAACTTTGTGGTTTCTAACATTTTGTTAAATCTGTAGATTCTAGCTCTTTGCTAACTTTGTGGTTTCTATCTTTTTGTTAAATCTGTAGCTTCTAGCTCTTTGCTAACTTTGTGGTTTCTAGATTTTTGCTAAATCTGTAGCTTCTAGCTCTTTGCTAACTTTGTGGTTTCTAACATTTTGTTAAATCTGTAGATTCTAGCTCTTTGCTAACTTTGTGGTTTCTAGCTTTTTGTTAAATATGTAGCTTTTAGCTCTTTGCTAACTTTATGGTTTCTAGCTTTTTGCTAAATTTGTAGCTTCTAGCTCTTTGCTAACTTTGTGGTTTCTAACTTTTTGTTAAATATGTAGCTTTTAGCTCTTTGCTAACTTTGTGGTTTCTAGCTTTTTGCTAAATCTGCAGCTTCTAGCTCTTTGCTAACTTTGTGGTTTCTAACTTTTTGTTAAATATGTAGCTTCTAGCTCTTTGCTAACTTTGTGGTTTCTAGCTTTTTGCTAAATCTGCAGCTTCTAGCTCTTTGCTAACTTTGGTTTCTAGCTCCATGATATATTTATACTAGCTCTACACTAGCATTATACTTTTAAGCTTCTAGCTCTATGTTAACTTTGTATTTTCTAGATCCTCTATGTTCTCTATGGTTTCTATATCTCACTAACCAAGTACATTGTAGTTTCTAGCTCTACATTAGTCTTGTGCTTTGTATATGGCACTATTAGCCATTTATTTTCTTTAATACAAATCTCTCTGTGTACTTTCTAGCGCTGTTAAAGCTGGTTGTTAGTGTCATAGCTACAGACTGGTAGTGTCTAAAAATGAATAAAGTATTAAATGGCATTAGAACACATTAAAGTCAATACTAGCTTGGTGCACTGCTCTGTTTCTTGAAGTATTGCTGTCTGGTTAACAGTCAGGCTAAATGATGATGTGCTCTGTGGTGCTATTTTTACCCACAGGTTCTATATATCAGCTTTCAGTCATGAGCTTGGATGCAAAACACACTTGCCTTCAGTCCAGCTTTCTATACACATTATGAAGAGAAGCTGACATTCATTTTCTGTGAATACAGACGGAGAGAAGCTATTTAGACTGAAGAGCATGACGTCAAAGCTGATGCTTAAAGCTATGAATACACCTCAGTGGCCAAAAAATGAGAAGTGTCCCTATTCAAACCTTTCACAAAAATGATGAATGAATTTCATATAAGTATGAATAAAATTGTTTGGCACTTCTCATTTTTCCCAAATGATCTGTTTCCATTCTCCATTATCACATCATCTCCTTATCTTAGCAGACGCCGTCTGAGTGTGTGTCAATTCCATGAATTTAAAGAAGCCAGACGCCACCATCAGAAAAATAGTTTAATGGTGAATATAATACACTGTCTGGCTAAAAAAAAAGTCTTTGGAGTCAGTGTTATGATCTGGAGTTGCTTTAATTGGGCAGGTCGATGCTCAGTGACGTTATGTGGCGAATAAATGAAGTTAGTTGAGTACCTGAGTGTATTAAATGAGCAGGTTATCTATCAGGCATCAATTGATATTTTCTTCCCTGATGGCACGGGCATATTCTAGGATGACAGTGGCAAGATTAATCAGGCTCAAATAGAGAAAGACTAATTTAGGGAGCATGAGGAATATTTTCTTACACATGAGCTTGCCCAAACAGTGTCCTGACCTTAACCCTATTTGTAGTCTTTGGGATGTGCTGGAGACGACTTTATAGAGTGGTTTGACTTTCCTGTCACCAATAACATCTCTTTAAGCCAAACTAGATTGCAACTCTGGGCAGAAATAAATGCTGTGATGTTGCATACGGTTGCTGAAACCAGACCACGACTAATGAGTGCCATAGTCAAAGCTAAAGACCTTCCGGAAATCATTAGAGTGTGTGACTGTTTTTGGACCAGGCAGTATACATAGAGAAGTTGTTAACTATAGCAAGAACAATTGGCTCAGCAGGTTCAGTCAGTAAGATAGCTAGCTAAGGTGATCACAGGGTGTCTTTGATTAGCTTAGCTTATCTGGGTCTCATCACAGGTGGACACTTTCTTTGCTCAAAATTGGTTAGTTTCTCTAGTTGGTTAGTAAAAAGGCTAATAGATTAATGTACGCAATGGAAGATATGTTAAAAACACCAGTTCACAGAATCCACAGACTAAATGGCCACACCCATCCAAGTACTTAGTTTCACATCCGTCCTCTGAGTTTTAGTTGTCTTTCCTGCCTGTTTTATGTTCTTGATTATGTTCCTTAGAGTCATGTGTTTTAAGTTTTCTCTTTTTTATTTTATGTATTTCAGCCCCTCTTTTTTTTGTTTTTACTCTGCAAAGTATTTGACTGCCTGCATAAGCCCATGCCAAAATGTTAAAGGTTTACAGGTTTGTGAACTGTGCCTGTATCCGACTCCGACTGTGTCCTACTGCATGTATTTTGATTGTGATTTTGGATTTTGCCTTTGGATTCTGTTTGCTTGGTCTTTTAATAATCACCTGCACTTGCGTCTATATCCTGCTTAGGCAAGTACAATCTACACCTAACATTTATGTTTTAATTTTTCAAATACACTTTTATAAATACATACAAATACAAAAAAAGTCATGTTGTATTATAATAAGTAAGTAAATGAATTAATAAGTAAATGAACAAATAAGTGTACAAATAAATAGATAGGTTTTTTTTGTATGTTTGTAGAAAATGTGTAAAAAAAAATACAAAAATAAAACTCCAGGAATGCAATCAAGTCTAAAGTAAAAAAAAAAAAAAGCGTAACAATTATAAATAAATAAATACATAGATCAATAAATAAACAAGACGTTTTAGGTTTTACTATTTTATACTATAACTAACCCATAAAATGTAATTTTATTCCTTCATTGAAATTTTTAAAACTGTAAATGAGGTGTCAACACTATCCTCTACACCATCCTGGTTGTCACATTAACACATTTACACATTATCAGCTAATTTTTAGCATTCGGGTGAAATCTTCACTGTCGGAATCGAGTTTGTGCAGAGGAATGCAACATCAAGCCCATTGCAACACAGCGGTAATCCTCTGTCTGAGGTCTTATTTACCCAGAATCCCTTTCTCTTTGCTGCACTGTCTCACACACTAATCCCACATAGTGTGAGACTTTCGGATAAAGCTTCAAAATAATCTTCACTTCTCCTATAGAGGATTTTGACCCGAAAAGAAACAAATGGTTGAGCCATACCGAGGTGGCGTCTGGAATATAAACTTAGATCACCTACACACTCTTTACATTTGAGCTCAGGTCCACCAGGCAGTTCCGTCCCAGAGAGCACCTAGATGTGCCAGAGATTTAAGAAGGATTAAAGGAGACTTTAAAATTCGTCTTGGCCAGGCACAAAATGTGATAAAGTGTGCTTGAGGAAAGTTAGTCAACTCTTCAGCACTGTAAAACACCTGGCAGCAGTGAATAATCCGCTGCTGGCATGTTGCTGAATTGCATCATGTTACTGGTACGTTCAAGATGACAGAAAGTGATTGGGGTGAAGACCTTAGAAAAATGACAGTTAGATATGCTCCTACTAGCTGAACAGAGTGCTCCACCAAGCCGAAAAGGGTGGAGGCAGGTTTGTGTTACTATGGCGACAAGTTTCGCTATCATAACTTAAGATACCCCAATTCCACCCGTGCTAGAGTAAAGATCTGTCTATCCGAGTAGAAGCCTGAACTTAAAAGCAGTAAAGGGTACAGACCCCATTTGTCAGTTGCTACAGAAATCTACTACAGACTACATGAATGTTTCAGAGGTGAGTTAGTGGTAGCTCGGTGGTTGACGCTGAACTTCTGATCAAGGTTCCCCCACCACCAAGCTGCCACTGCTGGTCACTCCTTGAGTAAGACCCTTAACCCTTAACATTCAATTGCTCAGTTGTATAAAAGAACAACATAAACATAAGTCGCTCTGGATGAAGATGCTTCCGCCATATATGAAAGTGAAAGTGAAATGACTTAACTACTGCACTTGCATAAAAAGGAATTTGACCTCCACTTTAAACCCGTCCATGCAGTGAACCACACACATTTGTAAATGCACACACTATGGGCAGTGAATGAACTTGCCTGTACTTGGAGGCAGCCGTTATCCATGACACTCAAGAAGCAGTTCACTTCGGTTACTTCAGTCTGTGTCTTGTCAGTACTGGGGATCAAACCCGCAACCTCCTGGTCACACGGCCGGTTCCATAACCTCAACCTATGGCTGCATACGTGCATTATCTGTTTGTAGTCTGCAATTGGTAGTGGTGTTTCCATGACACCTTGATGATTCCACCCACCCCAGCAAATGGATTTATTTTAAAGACTGTATGCTTGTGCTAAATAATTACCCATAACATTCCTTCATTCATCTTCCATTAGTACTTTAACCTAGTCTAAGGCTGTGTCCAAAATAGCATACTTGAACACTATCTACTAGCTTGGAGCAAGCATATAATATTTAACCACTAATCTAGTATACACTTCTAGTATGCAAGCATGTAGTATGCACACCACCTTGGACACACTTGATCCATCATCTTACTTACAACCTTTGACCAATGACGTCACACCGCTTGAGTCCCACGCAATAATTATTTATAGTTTCAATTTAAACATTAGCTTTAGATTTTGTGAGTAATTAAAAATGTTACCTCAGCTCAGCCTACACGGACAATCATAAACTCTCTACATCTTGTTTACAGATAAAACAGGCTCTCAGTTTGCTCGCAGTGCATTATGGGATATGTCAGGCTCGGATAGTGTGCTGGCGGAGCGTACTAGAAAATCTCTCCCGACCTAGTAGGACATCCAGGAACCTTTTACATACTACCTGATACATACTAGGTATTAGGTATGCATAGTGAACACACTAGTGAACACTAGGGGGCAGTGAACACACTTGCCTGAAGGGGGTGGCAGCCCCAAACCATTGTGCCCGGGGAGCAGTTAGGGGAGTTAGGTGTCTTACTCAAGTGCATTTCAGTCGGAGAACCTAAAGGGAAACCCTTGCAGAACCTATAAGAAGACCAAAACATATGAACACACCTTGTATTACATCTAATTATTACAGTATTATTTTTGCTTATATTTAAAAATGAGGAACTTGATGGATTTAATTAGATTTGATCCACAACTGAATGATAACCCATGGCTTGTGCATTAGGGATACATTAGTATTTGTATAAATTTAGCTAGACTTTTCTCTGTCCTGGAAACTATGCAGTGGAACAAACTCCCCCTCAGTGCTCAAACAGTGGAATAACTAACTCAATTCAGCACTAAATTTGGATATATTATAGCTCTTACCACACTGCTAGTTTTCTGCTAGATTTTGCCCAGTTTAAGAGAACTTCCATTTTTTGTATCGGAAATTCCAGCTAAAATCTATTGATGGTCACAGCATGGCAATCCATTTTGCAAGAGGTGGTGTGAAACATCTGGATACATATTTATGCACATAACGCATGCTGAGACCTTCCAGAAAAGTGACAATGTTTCCAATAAACTAGCTGCCATCATCACAGCTTAGCCTTTATCCGTCTAATTTGTGTGCATGTCATATAAGCATAGCCATGTGTGATGACAGTCAGAGCTACAGGTGATCTGCCCTCTAAGTCTACAATTCCCTTTATTCTCAGCAAGTCTATTTTCTTTTATATTACTGTTCAGAGTGGCCTGCTTGTCCAAACAGATGTTGGCCAACTTGGTGGTGGAAGTCATTACCTTGGCTTTGTCATCATCTTGGTTGCCCGAAGACCCTAATGTGATCTTCCAATTGACAAGGAACGTCTTGTTCTCATAAGCTGCACTAGGAGGTCAGGGCTGACGCTACCTAAAATCGGTGCTACCTTTTTAATGATACCATTTGTGCTGAGGCTAACTGAACATACCACTGAATATCATTCACTGCTTCTCAGGATGGACCCACGACAAGCTGAGGATCATCATGAACTTGTTTGGTTTGTCTAGTATTTGGCGGATGACCTTGAACTGTGGTGCGATACAAAAACCATAAAGATGGCTGTAGATGTTCTTATTTGGATCGTCTTGGGACTGAATTGATAGAAAACAGTTAGTCAGTGAACAGCTGATCGTTTCAACACTGCAGACTACAAGTTGTCTGGATAGCATAGAGTCAAAGAAGGAAATTAGTTATAATTGCACTGGTCACCCAAATGAGGATGTGTTTCCTTTTGAGTCTGGTACAGTTAAAGAAGGGAAATTAATTACAGTGATCCCTGTAATCAAAATCCGCGAAGTAGCGGCGTTGTGTTTTATATTATTTATATATACTTTAAGGCTTTACAAACCTTTCCCACACTCCTAACCCAAAACCAAAGTTGCTGAATGTATGGCCACAGCGCAGGAGAGCAAACTGACCGATGCTACGGTCACTGAGCCAATCGGCGCCCTGGATACAGAACACGGGCTCTGGTTGGTCGCCTTCCATTCCATCAGCCAATAGTGTGCCATGTCCAGTCTCATGGTGGCAAACTTGTGCACGTGTAAAATGTATACCACAAAATCCCGCAATATAGTGAAAATTCCACAATACAGAATTAGATATATTTAAAAAAACACACAATACAATGACGCCGCAATAAGTGAAGCGCGATACAGTGAAGGACGACTGTATATAGTGCACTATACACTATACAGTATCATATTTTTGACTCTGGTTCCTCTCAGGGTTTCTTCCTCTTGTCGTCTAAGTGATTGTCTCCTTGCCACTATCACCTCTGCCATGTGCATTAGGGATACATTTATAATTTATGTCCAGAATTTATATGGTTCTGTGAATCTGCTTTGTGACAATGTCACCCAGGACACATGGGAGGCAGGCATCCAGACGTTTCTCTGTTCTGGAACCAAGGCAACGAACTCCCATTGAGTGTCTGTACAGCGAAATTACTGACTGCAGACCCAACTCTTTTGAGAGCACTTAACTGAGCACAATTTCAATTCAGCATTAAATTTGTACCTATTACAGCTCGTACTGCCCTTACAGCAGTTATTAAATGAACTGTCATGTTTTCTCCACAGTTTTTTTTTAGTAGGGTTATGGGTGCTTTCAGATCATAGGACCTGTTTTGAGGCAAAATTCGAACATGGCCCATGTTAGTGGTGGTCGTCTCTGAACAAATTTGTCAGGGATATCCCAAGGTGGCCCTGTTTGTCTCAACATATTTAGCTACATTTACATCTACATTGTAAATATATATTAAGGAGATATTTTAAGTATTTATTATTTTTTCTTTTTTTCTATTTTTTATTTTTTTCTATTTATCCATCTTATATTTGTGGACGAACAGTCAGAAAAATGTCTCATGTTCTATGGTTTTTAGAGAAAAAAAAAACAATGGTTGCTTATGTAATTGCACTTCTAGGAACCTTTTAATGCCAGTTTCCAGAAACCTCTTACCTAACTGCCTGTGTTTGCCCCCCATGCAGGCAATTACCGTAATATTATATGGTCTGGGCAAGGCAAAAGTGGCTCATATAGTGTGATTATAACTGCTGATTTGCTCATAAACATAAATGATCTTTAGAAAAAAGGAGGAAGAAAGCCTAAGGCTTTAGTTTAGTGTTTGTGTAATTACATTTGCACAAAACCTATTAGATATTTATAGTCTGTGAAATATCACAGCTTTACTCAGTTGTGGGCTTATTTTTTAATTATAAACAATTCATAATTATTATTATGACTGTAAGCATTTATGCAACAGGAACACTCACCCTTGGCTCTGTCCCCAACTAAAAAGTGCTCTTGAAAATCCTTCTATTTAACTGGTAGTTGTCGTAGTTGGCATGAGATTATAAATATAATACATATATTTCTTAACTTTAACTTTTGTGTACACACACACACACACACACACACACACATACAT
>JAOVVF010000008.1:21504088-21514921 GCA_028565595.1 Duopalatinus emarginatus | reverse complement strand
TATATTGTACATTCTGTCTGTTTTTTGCCTCCAGCTTTTCTTACATTTTTTTGACCGCTGATCGCCTGACTCTCTGTCATCTTGACTTTGCGTTTTGGACAGTGTTTTTTTATTGTTCAGCTCAGTGATATTAAAGCACCTGCATTTGTGTTCAACCCCACGTTGTCAGTGTCTGGGTGCTTTTGTGACAGTAAAGTATTTGGTTTTACTCCATGAGCATCTGCCTTCTTGCCCCCTGTACTAACAAGCTGACGTTCAGCGAGACAAAAGAAAAGGTGGTGGAAATAATATGTATTATTATTGAATTTATTTTGATTATGTTATATTTGTTGTTATTTCTTTAAAAATACGTGTCAGTGAATATGGATGAGTGAGCATTGCTTTCAGGTTTATTATAAGACATTTATACATATTCATAGGAATATTCATACTCGTAATCACAACACACTCAACATCAGTGACAGCAAATAAAACAGTCAATAATAAAATTAAATGAGACGAATAATAACATTTTTTTTTCCCAAACCACAAAAACTCCTTTATTTAGGAACATTATTTGTGAATAAACAGTTCAACATATCGGACAGATACATGTGTAAAAACACGCAGTCACCTGCATCCTGCCTCCTATCTAGTTATTAAGCAGTAGGTTGTGTAAGCGAGGGGAAAATGTGAATCATCTGCAAGTATTATGCATAGAAAACTATTTATACATATTTCATACACTATTCATACATTTATTCAGTAAAAAGCTCTGAACAGATTTGTCCCTGCTCATTCCTCAAAAAAATAATAGTAGCAGTAATTTGTTTTTTATGGAGAGTTTCCCAGAGTGCAAGAAATAAATTAACAACCTCAGGTATGATACCTACCACATTTAGGTCATGGTGAGTCAAAAAAACAATGTGTCGTTGGACCACTCATTGACCACTGTGCTTGAACACAGAGGTATTTGACCTTAGCATTTAGCCCATCTGTGCAGTGAAACACACACTACAGGAAGCACACACTAGAGGGCAGTGAATACACTTGCCTGGATTGGTGGGCAACCCTATCCACATGATCCGGAAAGCAGTTGGCGGTTAGGTGCCTTGCTTAAGGGAGCTTCAGTCTTGTCATGTCGGTTCTGCCCCGGTGTGTCGGTGTGCACTTTACAACATGATTGCTATATAGGTAACACATGAGATTAAAATAAATAATATGAACCTGTGACACAGATCAGCCACAGTCTTGTGGTTGTGCTGCCCCCTGTTCGAGGCAAGTGTATTCACTGCCCCCTAGTGTTCATTGGTGTGTATGTGTGTGTTTCACTGCACGGATGAGTTAAATGCAGTGGTAGCTTTATTCTTAACTTTCACTTTTAACCCTTTGACTAACTGACCAATCAGATTAAAGTACGGCAGTATAAGTTATAGCACTGCTTGAACTGTTTTTTCATGGACAATTCCTCGCTAGACCTACAGAGGGTGCTCTTTTACTGGATTTAAGTTCTGCCCTCTTAATTCCAAATTTCTTGCCATTATTAGGACCCCAGCACTGGTACAAGGCCACAATAATTATTATGATTAATGTACTAAGTCATGGCCCTTTTTGAGTTAATTCCCATAGATGAAAACTTCTAACATTTGAGGTCAGGTTGAGGTTTTGCTCAGAGACAGAAGTTTGTCCCCAGGTGCAGTCCAGGAATTCCATAGTACGCACATATAACATCAAGTATTGTGTCTGGTGTATGTTTACTACACCAAATCCTATGGTTATGATGATACCCACATGGCTGGCCAACAGAAAGACCAACAGATCTCAGCTCTACCGCTCTACCGGTTCATCCGAATCATTTCACGTTTGGTGTACATAAAGTCATTGGGGTCCTTTCTATTATGAAGTGGACAGTATAGACATGGGGAACTGATGAAATTAAATACCTCTATGGCCACCACCATGCAGGTTTTGTGTTTTGAGCTCATTAGCCGTGCTCCTGATTCTTGAGGTCTGGAGGTATTTTGCATGCTTGAGTGAAAAAATGAACTGTGGTGATGTTCATACTTTATTTGTTTGGTGATATTTTTCATAGCCTTGCCTTGGTCTAGTCCTTTGTTCTAGTTTTTTTGTTCATCTGTTTCCTGTGTTTGTTTGCTAGTCAGTCAAGCCGATCTGCACTTGCATTCATCTCTCTGGATTTGGTACATTTTATTGCATTTTTTTATTTTTGTAATTGTTGCAGGTTTTTTTCACATGAACTTGACCTACATTTAGAGGTCAACTTGCCATCTAAAAAGGTAATAGACCTAACAATTAGAAATACAAAGAGCCCATTAGGTAGTCCCTTAAATAAAGACCATTCAGCAAAGCTCCATTTTAAAATATGTTGGAGTAATGTTTAATGGTGTGTCTGCTTTTCATTGGAGTATTCAAGGACACTACAAACCATCCTCAGACATCGATGCTGATGGAGAGCTGCATAAAAAAACATACCCTGTGTCCGCTTTTATCCGGGTGACTAAATGCTCTTGGGACCATTAGCTTAATTGCTACAGTTATGGCCAATGGGCCAATTTCCCAGCATTTGCCAAAATAATTTTTATGCATCAGTATATTCTGGGTCATGAGTCAATCTTGAATCTGACAAGAGGAAAAGCTCAGATTAGTCATGTCTATGATAAGGGCTTCATACTGTTGTTGGTATTGTGCAATATTTGTTTATTTTTTCAGTTTATGAGTTTGATCAGTTAAGTTATTGAGTTATATTTTTTCTCAGTCAAGGTGCATTTCTTAGAAATTGGAATAAAATTTCTCGAAGAACAACTTGTCCAACCTCCACATAAAAAGCAAGAAAAGAAAAAAACAAGTAGTACTGCTTTTGGCCTAATCATGCAAATGCTTTTGTGCAATTGTCCGCTATTTCCTTCAAAATGTGCTTTTGACATGTCAATCAAAATGTTCTAGACTTCTCTGTTGTTCTCTACCCTACATCCAAAACTTCTAGACATCGGTTCTTAACAAGTCAAACAGTGAAGCATGTTTTATAAATTTCTATAAGATTTTTTTTTTTGGGGGGGGAATGTCTCCTAAACTGATAATAAAACATGACTTTTACTGATTAAAAAGAGTGTGAAAAGTTTTAGCCCAACCAACGATCAACCAGTTCTCTAAGACAGCTGAGATACATCTCATGAACCTCATGAACTGGCAAGCAAACAGACAGATCACCAGACAGTGTTACAATTTCTGGTAGAGTGGTGGAAAAATAAAGAAATCATCAGGGTCAACAGCTAGAATGAAGAACTGAAATAAGGATGTGTGTGTGGTGGTGGGGTAAAGAGACAAGATGGTTATTGAGAAGAGGCAGAAGAGGCTGTTGGCATGTTCTTGATGAAATAAGGGCCACGGTTGTGGACCACGTAATCAATCATGGCCTTACAGTGGCTAAAGCTGGTCAAAGGGTGCGGTTTAATATCGGCAGAACAACCGTATCGTCAGTCGCTCAAACTTTTGTAGAGAGAATAGGTGTGTGAATGGTATGAGAAAAACTGTATTACTCTGTTTGAAAATGATTTAAACTCATTTCAATATTTGGGTTTGGGGATTTTCTTTTTAACTTTTCCTTTAGAAAAGAAAATAATATACTTTTGAATAACAATAAAGTCAACTCAATATATGAGGCCGTCTCCAAGAGCCCTCAAATCTCTGACTGGTAAAGTCCTCTATAAATATATACCGCTTTATCTCTGCCGTATTTTTTTAGCCTATGCTTTTGTGAAATATATTGACTGAATATCTTAGGTGTGACCACAAAAGCCTGCATTACAATAATTTGATTTCTTTTTATGATATACAGCAGCTTATACTGAAACAAGGACCCCCACCTTGTTCAAATAGAATTCGAGTACGTTATATCTACAGAAGAAACCAAATCAAACCCTTTGATATTCTTTATTACTATAGGAAAGTGCCATTTATAAGCGACACACAAAAATAACAGCCACTTTACGTGGTCTGTGTCTGCTGAATCGTGTCTAATGCATCATTCTGTGGTAATTTGGGCCCTAAATGCACCATTCAGTATTCAGAATTACTTCAGAAGGTTTCGCCTTAATGCATCAGGAGAGAGATATTGCCCTCTACAGGTTGTACATGGTAATGTTGATGGCAATAGAAAGTAGATTCTTAGATCGTTTAAATATGGCAAGGCTGAACTTTTATTATTATTACATCCATTAACCTGATATATTGTCATTGTTGCAACTGTGTAATATTAAATAATGTTATATAATATAAAACAAGCACCGTGCATTAGTTGGAACATGATAAAAGTGATCAGCCAAAGTTGTGTTATATGCATTAATGGTGAAAAAAGAAATAATGATGATGATGATGATGATGATGATGATGATCATAAGCCACATATATACGCGGAAGTGCTAGAAAAAAAAACTGGTACCGACAAGCCTATGCAAAATACGTTTTGTTTAGCTTTCCATGAAACCCCTGGGACATCTACAAACGTCTCTGATGCATAGGTAAACACTATGTGATGCTATATAAACCCATTCATTCTGATTGGTTTGTTCTTTTTGTCCAACAGGATAATGCACCTCCACACACATCTAGAGATGCCAAGTTATGGTTAGAGGAACACTCAACTAAGTTTGGGGTTCGGCCATTAACACCTAAGTCATTTTCATTGTTATGGAACACATCTGGGACGCCAGATATAGTGGAACACAAAAATCTTACATCTCAAAATACACCAGAATTGTGGACTGTTTTTCAGGAAGTATGGGACTCATTGCCTACAGAATATGTCTGCAAACTAGTGCAGTCCATGACCTCATGGGGGGCCCTAGTATTAGACTGGTTCTTCACTACCAGTTTTTCCGACACTTTAGACTATTTGTACCCAAGAGTTTTTAAGCAACTTGCCCCTTAATGCCCTTTAATGCTGTTGTTTTCAGCTCCATTATTATGGCACCAATGCCAGTCTGATCTGCAAGCACATGATCAACACTCCGTAACCAATCATCATGGAACTGAAGATGATCTTTAATCTCAACCTCTTGGTTTTGCTCATCGGTGCTCTGGATTGTCAGCACTCTGGTATTCTGGTGTCAATCATGATGGATTTGGAAATGCGAATCCCACCATTCCCAACACACCAGCCCATCATTGAGGATCTGGACATGTAGTCAGTCATCAAAGACTTGTAGATGGTCTTTAGGGTTGTGTGGGCAAAAACCAAGGCTGAGGAATCCATCATAACAAATCAAGAGTCAATAACATGTGGTCTAGATGATCTCACGGAACCGATCCTCAATCTTTCTCACTGTAACCAATGACGAAGGATGTGAAGTCAGTAATCGATGCTGAGCAACACTTATCAAAAGAGTCACTCATCAGGACTCTGATTGCTAAATGGATCTTGAGGGATCTGGAGCCAATCATTCTAAAGGTGATAAACTGCACTCTAAGGCAAATTGGATTCAGTGCTCTTTAGTGGAAAACCACAGTGCTGGGTGTACAGAGATGTGGAGCTAATATGGTCAGATAAATTAATCTGTCACAAAGACTAACAGAACAGATCAGGTCTGAGTGTTTGAATCCTGTGGATGTGGGAGTGAGTGGATTTGTTATGCTTGGGATGGGGATGGGAGGGGGGGCAAGCTAAAACAATAGCAAAGCAAATTATAACCTTTTGGGTAAATTATCATAGGTGCAAAATCCTTCCTCTTCCCTAAGGTTGGAGCCATTTCTGAAGCGTGTCTCAGATGCACTAGGTGGGTAAAAATATTCTTGATTGTCTACACTGTCCACAGTCTCCTGAGTGTCCCCGTAATCATCATAATAATCCATTACTCCTGAGTACATATTTTCAGCTCCGTAGTCATCAGGTGCACAATGGATGGATAATTGATTCATAGACATGCCCAGCTCCTCGTCTTCATCCATGCAGGGTATGTCCTTCAGAAAATCAGACGGTAGGCCAAGCTGCTCGTATTCTATGGTGTCAAGAGCTTCATTCATGGCTCCATAACCGTCATAATTTTTCACTTCTGAGTAAACTGGTTCATTGTCCTTAAATATACCATGGATAGGTGATTCCGAAAGATTCTGAGTTCCCTGATCTTCTATGTCGTGTTCTAGGACACCGGAAATGTCCTCACAGAGAGCGTCGCAGTCAGGAAGTGGGCCAAGCTGTTTGTTCTTGGTGTTCTTCGAGGTGGGTTTTGTTTTGCTAACCAAAGCATAAACCGGATCTTGGACATTACTCGAGAGAGGAGGATTGCTGTTGACGTTCTTCACTTTGGTGTCTTTGCTGGGATTATCACCCACGTTGATGGTGCTCAGCGAATAGCTGGTGGTCAGTTTTTTCTTAGGATGCTTTTGCTGTGGCGGAGGAGTGTGGGATTTCTGGAGATCTGGAGTAGTCTGCAGCTCCTTGGGTCTTGTTCCAGATGCATCCTTTGGGATTTTCCTGAGAGCATCACTGATGATTGTGAAGAGCTGCTCACTATGACTTGTGGCGAATTCAAAGTAGCCTTCACCAGACTCGCACCTGCGACCCGCTTCAAAGTTAAAAGACAGCTAAAGAACAGGAACAGAAATAGAGCATATTTAGTGGGTTGTCTGGTAGAAAAAGCTACAAAAAATACAAAAAAAATGTGAAACAGAAATCCTGTTCACGCCTACCGTGTCTTGACCAAATTTCCGGACCAAACGATACGGCCACGTGAGAAGAACCTTCTTCGTTTTGTGCTCCTTTAGAAGTAAAGTGTCAGATTGTGGCGTGAGAATGTATTCTCCATACAGATTACACCGTACTGCTGCCTCCGTAGACACGGCAATTACCAGGAAATCCCGCACTAGACAAAATCAAGAAAAGAAAACATCAAATATACAGCGGTAGCTAATACAGAATATTAGTCACGTATTGAGTGATGCATGACAGCTAGCTTGTACAATTAGACATCCTAGTATATAGTGGAATATTTAAAAGCTGAAAATCAGTGTTATAAATTGCACTAAACAGGCAAAATTGACCAAAAGTCATCCTTTATATAATAGAATTCTATTCGGTGTTATAAAAACAAAATAAAATTTTAAATAAAAAAATTATTGTCCGAGATTCAAGAAATAAGATTTTTATTTGTCACATGCATTTGTAGAAGTGAAGTGGGACGTAATATATCTGCTCTGTCCAAGAATAGGACAATAAGAAAAATCTGTAATTTTGTAATAAAAGAAATAAAAGGAACAAAGGGGACATAATAATAATAATAATAATAATAATAATAATAATAATAATAATAATAAGGATGAAGTAAAATGTACATAACACGCTGAAGTGCCACAAAAACTGGTTACAGACTGGTGGTACGTCTACAAATGATAGGTTTGGTATCTACTAACAGGACAATACAATTTCTGTTGATCCCCAGAGGCATGTTTTGGGACCTCTGCTACTCTCTCCTGAAGAGGACCATCTCTTTGGTCTTGGAGACATTTAGCTCCAGGTTGGTGATATCGGGCCATGATAATAACATCGCCACTTCATCCAAATAGGCCATCTTGTCACTGTTTGAGATCAGGCCTACCACCACTGTCCCGTCTGCAAATTTCACTGTCCTGTCCTTCCCTGCCTTGTCCTGTCCTGTCTTGTCCTGTCCTGCCCTGCCCTGCCCTGCCCTGCCCTGCCCTGCCTTGTCCTGTCCTGTCCTGCCCTGCCCTGCCCCGCCCCGTCCCGTCCCTTCCTGTCTCATTCTGCATGAACATTTGTGCACATTAATGTTTTATTTGTTTCTTCTCTTCCCAGGAGTTTTTTTTACTGCTGTTTTTCTGCAGACAGCAGGTCTGGACACAGTTATAAACAGCTGTTGTGCCAAACACGGCTGAAAAGATAATCAGGTTGCATGCACCTGTCTTCCTTTTTGCCCACAATTCTTTGCACCCAGAGTGGAAGAAAGAGACAGAGAGAGAGAGAAAAGAGAGTGTGAGAGAGAGACAGAGAGAGAGACTGAAGGAGAGAGAGACTCGATTACTCTGCAAAAGATTTCACTTCAATCAGGTGTCGGCTCTTTCAGTGGAAGCATTTTTCTTCTCCTTTTGCATGGCTCTTTAATTTCATCCTCTGATGCTCAGCAACAGGGTGGTTTTTTTTTTTCTGTCCGTTTTTAAGACAGCTTCACTCTGATGCTGCGTTTGATTACAGCAAAGTGTTGTCAAACGCACTTTTCACACACGTTCTGTGGGTGCATTTCGGCACTAACGTCTTTGAGCTTTCCACACCCATAAATGACGCTTTTTAAAATTTGTTTTCCAGCAGTAATACAGCCTTACAATATTCTTAAACGATAGATGATCTATGAGGATATAAGCAGCGTTATAAAAATTCACTTCCTAAAAACTTATTCTAAATAAAACCACTGAAAGCGTCATGTAGTCTGGGCTTTTCAGCTGTCACTAGAGTGGCTGGTACTTACTGTCAAACAATGTGGCCAAAACCAACTAGTTTCACAGGAAGAGGCCATTTGACTTGTGAGCACAGACAATTCTCACAAAGCTAGATGATAGTAATGTTGACTATAACTGATGTTGACTCCATCTGTACCATGTAACAGTTGGATGTATTCTGGTACACCAGTCGAATATTTAGTAGGTCCTGCACCGGGCATGAACTCCACAAGTTTCTGCCAATATTCTGTACGCAATAAACACCACTAAGGTGCAGGAGTTTTGTGTTCCATAGCATGTTGCATGGCATCTCAGATGGGTTTGAAGATGTTGAGATCTGGTGGGACTAACAAAACCCTGAACTCATATGCGTGTTCCTCTAAGTATAATTTGGCGTCTCTAGACGTGTGTGGTCTCGCATTGTCCTGTTGAATGAGTGTTCACCTGTCGGAGACGTTTGTAGATGTACCAGGGGTCCGGTGGAATACCAGCTAAATAAACCCATTATACCATTATGGAGCCATTGCCAATCTGTACCAGTTTTTTTTTAGAGATTTAATTTGTACATTTCTAAAATATGTGGCAACAAAGGAAACCCTTTACACTGTATAATTTTGACATCTTCAACTATATATACTTGTGAAAAAGACAGGCTTTCCTGAACTGATGCATGTTCCTCTTTTAGTTCCTCATTTCACTCACTCATAAAGTTCTACCATGTTGTTAAGCATGCAGACTTGGTCATGTGACAGGACACCCTGGTATGTCCTAAGTATAGTCCAGAAGTGTAGCGAGGCCGAAGCTTTTACCTATCTGCCAAAAAGTGAAAAATACATTATAGAGCCAAAGGTATCTGGACACCTGACCATCACACACATGTGAGGTTCTTCCCCAACCTGTTGCCACAAAGATGGAATTTCCTACATACAATCTCACATCACTGGAACTAACAGACTAATCGGTGGCAGCCATGGCCTTGTCATTATGGAAGGTCCTGGGTTTGATTCCTGTGCAGGGCAAGACACAACTGAAGTGCCCTTGAGCGAGGCCCCTAGTTCACTTTTACTAAATTTATTGTTTCAGCATGACACAAAGCGAGTCCATGGTGTGTTAAGTTTGGGGTGGAAGAACTTGTCCTGCACAAAACCCTGACCTCAACTTTATGGGACCCTGGGGGACACATGTCCACATGAAATAAAGAGATTTAAACCCCTAATAACTGTCATCCATCGATTCAGGTCAGTTTGAGCTCATGAATCTGGACTTCATCCGTTAGTATTCTGTGTATAATTACAGTCAGTCAGGTGGAGGCAGCATCGATTGATCTGGTTCACAAAAGAGACAAAAGAAGATATTCGGCATGCATGTGAAGAGAAAGACAGAAGTGTTCGAAAACGAACTAATAAGATGCAAGTCTAAAATAAACACCACGACGCTGTAGCACTAAAACTACTCTCATAACAATGTTGCCGGCATGTCACGTATTATTCTGATCTTCATTATTTTTAGAGTTTGTGTCACCTGTCTCCGAGCCAACCACTTTGTTTGTTATAGTTTTGACACTAAGATCGCGGTCTCTCTTTGACGTTTCCAGCTTCACTGAAACCTAAATGGTGATCCGACAGCTGCTAGCACTAAGTATGGATTACTTCAGGGGTTGGCAACCCAAATGTTAAGAAGAGCCATTTTGTCCACATTGGGAGCCATGATATTTTATGCTTAACTATCTTGACTGATAATATGTCTCAGCATGTGCTAATGACCTAATATAGGCTAGAAAATATAATATAAACAAAAACACAGACCTGATTTTTGTTTTGCTTCAAGCTTTAGCTCAGCTAGAGCTACTTTAGTCTTTCCACAAAAGTAGAATAGTTCCTTGTGAAACGTCTCTCAACAGGGAACTTTTTTAAGGCTGAAGTCAGCCTTGAATATTTCCATTCCACCTTAAATGGTGCAGCAGTTACGTTCTGGTACCTCAGGACCAATTAAAGGTGGAATAAAAAAAATCCTAAAAGCTAAAAAAGAAGCTCGCGAATGAGAAAACCAGCTGCAGTGCTTGACAACTCTCATTCATCATTTAATTGGCGACAGGGGCGGTTCTAAAATGACTAGGGAGGCCGAGGTAGGGCCAGTGTTTTTTCAGGGGCCACATGTAAGGACAAAACATTTAAGTATTTAAGCATTCAAAATGCTTACTTTAGTTAATTATAAAACAGAACAAAACACATTGAGCATTGTCTGTACAATGACAACTTTTTAAATGATGCATTCATCATCTCATTCTTTTATCTACAGTAATAAAATAAATTAGAAAGCAAAAATAAATTTGCTAACTAATTATTACTCTTTTGATCAGGTGAGGGAAATTAGATCTCTGCCTTTAAC
>JAOVVF010000008.1:21466881-21480274 GCA_028565595.1 Duopalatinus emarginatus | reverse complement strand
CACTTTTTTTTTTTTTTTTTTTTTTTTTTTTTTTTTTTTTGATTTGTCACTTTTTTGATTTGTTTGTGTTTTGTGTTTGTAGCACTGGGAGTTTGCGCCCAACAGTGTTCACTACCTATTGAGTCTGTGGCAGCGTTTAGCGGCGTCAGTGCCCTATGTCAAAGCCACGGAGCCTCACATGCTGGAGACATTCACACCCGAAGTGACCAAAGCTTACATCACGTCTCGTCTGGAGTCAGTGCACATCATCCTGAGGTAAAAACACACACTAAATATAATTACTTCAAATTATTAATACTTTTTCTATTTTGAATAAGTGGCTGCTTTGCATGTTACCTCTGCACCAATCGGAGAAAATCTGATGTGAATAGACCCAGGTAGAAACTGTTCATTCAGTAACTGTGTGTGTGTGTGTTGAGGGATGGGATGGAGGACCCTCTGGATGATGCCGGTTTGGTACAGCAGCAGCTGGATCAGCTCTCCACCATCGGCCGCTGTGAGTACGAGAAAACCTGCGCCCTGCTCGTCCAGCTGTTCGACCAATCAGCTCAATCCTACCAAGAGCTCCTCCAGTCAAACTCCAGCAGCATGGATGCTGCTGTACAGGAAGGTCAGCCTGGACATACCCACACGTACACCTTCACGCATCTGCTGCCTGCCGTCTGAAAAGAGACTTTTGTTATCTATTGTTGGTGATATTTAGAAGAAACGTGGTGTTGTGTTTAGGTCGTTTAACGTGGTTGGTGTACATTATCGGGGCCGTTATCGGAGGCAGGGTGTCCTTCGCTAGTACAGATGAGCAGGACGCCATGGATGGAGAACTTGTGTGCCGGTAAGTATTTCAGTTCACGTTATTATTATTATTATTATTATTATTATTGATGTTCTAGTTACTCACACTCCCCCATTGTGTATTGTTTCAGAGTATTGCAGCTGATGAACCTGACAGATTCTCGACTCGCACAGGCCGGGAACGAGAAACTGGAGCTCGCCATGCTCAGCTTTTTCGAACAATTCCGTAAAATCTACATTGGAGACCAGGTGCAAAAATCCTCCAAGGTAATTACCATAAAATACTTAATGTGGTTTATACCACCTTCCTTCACCCAGTTCATCTCAACTGTGTGTGTGTGCTTTCTGGTGCCTGATTCTATTGTTTTTCCTCTTCCGTCGTCGTCTTCTTCTTACGCACAATTATGTAATTAATACAGCCTGAGCTGCTTAACTTACAGACTCTGTTCAGACATCATTTTATTGATAATCATTGTGAGACCTGTGCTATGTTATATTAATGTTGGTGAAATTTATGGTGTTAAAAAAAGTAAAGTTTAAAATTGTTAATATTTCCTCTAGTAATGAATGGGAGAGTTTTTCGAACTGCTGTAACTCTGTCATTTTTCAAGCTACAGCCATGAAAATCGAAAGGCTCGGACCCGGGGCCGCAGACAGATTCCACTTATCCTCATCTTTTTATCACTCTGTAATTTTCACTCCATTCATTTCTATAGGGGGCAGCTAGAGTGGGTGATGTCATCTCCACTCTAGCTCAGAGTAATTTTTCGGTTAAATCCAATTTTTCTCTGTTCAGTCTTGTCTAAAATCCATATAGTTCTACCTCGAAACACTATTTAAATTTTAAATGGTAGACATTATTTTCTTTTCTGAAAAGATCTTTACATTTGACATTTTATTTTTTGAGTTATGAGGACTTGTTGAGGATGAGGCACCAGAAACTTCTCCATTGACTTTAGTGTTAAATTCTGGGCCATGAAAATTCATTTTCCGATTTTTTTTTTTTTTCATGTGTTCAACCTGTCAGATCTCAGGGTATTCCACATTCAATTTTATGATATTACATCACAACGATCAACAAGTGGTCCTCTCTCAGAAGGTCTCTTGTGATAGGTTAAAGATTTTCTGAGTTATGAGCGTTTGTTCATTGTGCGCAAACTGTGCTTTCCCACAAACAGGTGTATATTAACAGGAGCGAGTGACAGTTGTGCCTTGAGACTCTCTGACACACACACACACATGCACCCACACACATACACAAAAGGGGCAGAGTCTCACAGACAGGGGGATCTGTATATGAAAGACCATAACTATATGGGCAGGAGTTCTTCTCTCTGTCTAGACCAGCCTGTGCCTCTCTCCCCAATACACACACACACACACACAGGGCACACATGGTCAAGCAGTCTTAAAGTTCCTTCAGGAAATGCACATCTAGTTTTATAATTACAATGATTTGTACCTCATTCGTTGTAACTGTAACAGCATAGGTTTAATTTTCAACATGTCTCTAAATGTATACAAGCATGCTGTTTAATATATAACACAGAGTCATTGTTGGAAGTACACCAAGTATAAGAGGAATAAAACTGTTCAGGAGCTGCTTTTATTGGGGCGGTAATGGTAATGACACGTATAACGTCTGACAGGAGAGACGTTTAATTGCAGCTCCCAGTAAAAGTGTTACACCACATTAGATATGTTAATCCTCTATCTTAGTGCTTCATCAACTTCTATGAATATTCAAATATTAAAATTAGGCAGGAGGCACTGCCTTCTTTTTGTAGGTTTGGATATCATCTAAAAAAACATCCAGAAGATAATGTATGAATATTTTTTTTTATATTCAATTACTGTAATAAGAATAGTACAACGTGTGTGTGTGTGTGTGTGTGTGTGTGTGTGTGTGTGTGTGTGTGTGTGTTCCTTAGCTGTACCGGCGGCTTTCGGAGGTTCTGGGGCTCAATGATGAGACGATGGTGCTCAGTGTGTTTATCGGCAAAATGTAAGTTACACAGTATTCACATGACAAACTTAAAGCACAGTGAATATAAACATTATTCACTCAGGTTTTTGTTAAATTACTTTCTAAAGACTGATCTACTAATCAGAATCCGAAATACTTTATTCACATGAATGTTCATTTAAGATCAGACTTTTGTTATTACTGATTAACTTTACCTTTATAGATGACATTAAACACTGACTTTACATCTAGCATAAAGTTATAATTGGATATTTTTGTTAAAATGTCTTTTGATTGTGTGTTGTTGTGTTGTGCTGTGTTTTAGAATCACTAATCTGAAGTACTGGGGACAGTGCGAACCAATCACATCCAAAACACTACAGCTTCTCAACGATCTCTCCATCGGATATCCTTCCTGATCGCACTTCATAGCTTTTAAATGCTCTGGTTGCCTGGTTAAACATGACTTAAAAATATATAAAAATAATAATTATTTTACTGCTCATTAATACTTTGTCTAGAAAGGAATTCTAAAAAATAGATTATTTTTTTCATTATTATTAAAAAAGAAAATAATTTAAATTGAATTCTATAAATTGGCAGACTTGAAGTTGTTATTATTACGGTAGTAATAGTGCAGGGCACCTATTGTTTTTGCTCAGATTTTTCTTTCTTTTTTTTTTTTCTCATTATTATTTTCTTGGTTAAAATGCAATATGCAACCCAGACCGTAAGGCCCAGTTACACCAAATTTAGCAGGTACATAGAGCAAAGAGCGCATATTCGCCACATGGTGGCGCAATGGAGGAGTAAAAAACATTGTGTGTTATATCGCCTAAAAAAAGATTTTTTACATCAAAATTCATTTTTTTCCTTATTCCTTTTAGCTCCGGGTAGTACTACTACTACTATTATTATTATTATTATTATTATTATTATTATTATTATAGTTTTGATTATAATTTTAATTTTTTTTTATTTATAAATATTATAAAAATCAGCATGTGTGGAAATCTTTTTCCTCCCTCTTTTACCATACCTCATTTGCCACATATTATAATAATTAATAAATTAATAGAGTCCCTTAGAAATAAGTTCCTGGTATCACTTTTGTCATTCTATTACTTTAAGTTAAAAACTAACATTGGAGACTCCTTCCTTTCTGACGTTGCTAAGCATTTCTCCTTTAAAACAAACTTTAATTAAGGTGATTCTACTACTATTTTTTTTTAAAATAATTTACAGGTTTAATTATGCTGTATTATTAGGCTGAGATTATGGTGAGTGTCTGTCCAATTCCCTGAGAATGGGCCACTCGTGTGTGTGTGTGTGTGTGTGTGTGTGTGTGTGTGTGTGTGTGTGTGTGTGTGTGTGTGTGTGTGTGTGTGTGTGCGCTGCTGTTTCTCAGCTGCTTTACAGCAGGATCCACCAAAGAGCTAAATGACACAGTGGTCTGTAACTATAAGGATGATCCAAATAAGAAGTCAGACATTTTCTTCTTTTGCTGCCAGCTGTTTAAACGCCTGTGTTTTTTGAGTTTCCTTAACCTCTGCTTCACGTACAGCAGTGTGAGAAAACTGGTGAAGCTCAGTGCCGTCCAGTTCATGCTCAACAACCACACGGTACATCCTTTTCATTTTCATGCTTCAGGCTTTTCTCTTTATACATGAAAGCAAGTGTACAGGCTTTTAGATAGCATGTGTGTAAGACGTGTTGATATAGTGGACATTCTTATGCATTGTGGGTTTTTTTTTTTTGGACAGAGTGAACACTTCTCTTTCCTGGGTGTGAACAATCAGTCCAATCTGAGTGATATGAGATGCAGAACTACGTTTTACACAGCATTAGGACGCCTGCTTATGGTCGATCTGGGTGTGTTTCTCTCCGTCTTTATATGAACTGAAAATAATCTAAAAATCTTCAATAATGATGAGTGACTTAGAGTGTTTTTTGTTTTAAAATGTTTATTCATGTGTGTGTGTTTGTGAGTGCAGGTGAAGACGAGGACCAGTTTGAGCAGTTTATGCTTCCGCTGACGGGCGCGTTTGAAGCCGTCGCTCAGATGTTCAGCACGAACACCTTTAACGAGCAGGAAGCCAAGGTGAGCAGGAGTCAAGTGCACATGAGGCGTCTGAAGGCATCACGTGATGTGGATGTGAACAGGGGTGTGCTTTTGGTCACAGCAAAAAAGTGACCCACGTGAAAGATTATTAGCTTCTGTGAGGTCATGTGTACACTTTCTCCCAGTGTTACACCGCTATTTGATGTTGTGAGGATTCTGAATGGTTCACGTGATAGCCTTTGGTTTTTCTGGTTGGTGACTGTATAATGATAGTAAGAGATGTCCAGTGGGTGGGAATTGGACATTGGGAGAAGATGAAGAAAAGCCAGTCAGAGGAAAGATGTTACCTGTTTAGGTTTTGGCCACTCCTACTTTAGGATAAAGTTTGATTACTGATACACCTGTGATATTCTGAGCACTAAACAAACACAGATACAGATAATGGTATCGCATTTCACCTAGAGCTCTGATCTGAGTACCTTCGTTGAGCTTTTGAGTGGATATTTGGCACTGCTATTAGGCAAATATTCGAAGCCTCATTTTATTTATTTATTTAAAGAAACACGTTAAAAAGAAAAAAACAGATTAAAGTCCAAAAAAATAAAATAAAATGCACGGAATAGATCTGTGTATATAAAATCCAAATACGAGAAACAGAAATAAGTCATTTTGTTTTCCTTGCCAGAAATAACAGATCCAAAATGTAAAAGCGACTCATCTTTTTTTTATTTCTTCACATTTTAGAAAATAAAATCACAATGAAACAAAAGGCCCCTGCTTTTCTTTTTTTTTTTTTAATTGAACGTTTTGCGCCCAATGGCTGTCGTCAACGCACCTAGAGACGTCTAGAAGCACTACGCTGTCATGTAGGGTTTTTACCTGCAGTTTTTCTTCCTATTAACAGAGTCTGGATCCAAATCCGTCCTACTAACCAACAGCTCTGTTAATAGGAACAGCAACTGCAGGTAAAACACTACATGACACCGTAGTGATTTTAATGAAATGAAGGTATTTTGCCTTACCGTGTTTGCACACAGAAGAAATGTGACCTCTGCATTTAACCCATCCATGCAGTGAAACACACACACCAGTGAACACACTTGCCCAGAGCAGGGGGCAGCCCCAAACCATGGCGCCCGGGGAGCAGTTAGGGGAGTTAGGTGCCTTGCTCAAGGGCACCTTAGTCGTGTCTTGCCCTGGGTGGGGATCGAACCTGCGACCTTCCGGTGACGAGACCAGTTTCCTAACCACTAGGCCATGGCTGCCCCCGCCTCCGGTTGCCTTGACTTCCAGTTTAACAGCTTCAAAGAAAATATTATTATTATTATTAAATTGTGGCTTACAGAGAAGCTTAAACAAATGTTATCGGGGGGGGGTAAAAACCAAATTAAAACAAAAACGAATACCAACTCAACGAGCAAATATCTGAATACTTGGACCCCGACCTAATTTCACCCTTAGGAAGGAACGATAAGGAAGAATGTTGTATAAAAAGGCATTTATGTTTTTTTTGTCTTTCCAGAGGACGTTGGTGGGTTTGGTGAGAGATCTGAGAGGCATCGCCTTTGCCTTTAATGCCAAAACCAGCTTTATGATGCTCTTTGACTGGATGTATCCTTTCACACTGTTATTTTTACACCCTGAGCCGTTTTTCCACCATAACTGCTTTAACTTCTGCTACTGCTGAATAAAGTTTTTGTGTCTTTAACTGAAATACAACAGCTACCCATCGTACATCCCAATCCTCCAGCGAGCCATCGAGCTGTGGTATCATGTTCCAGCCTGTACAACACCTGTGCTCAAACTCATGGCCGAGCTTGTACATAACAGGTGATGTTGTTTCTGACTTGTGGGTGTTATTATGTAGTTGTTGCCAAGTCAAAGAAATGATGATGATGATGATATTGCTTTTAATATAATTGCTAACTGTTCAGAGCTTATTTTCTCGTCAGGTCTCAGAGGTTGCAGTTCGACGTGTCCTCGCCAAACGGGATCCTGCTGTTCCGGGAAACGAGCAAGATGATAACGACGTACGGTAAGTTTAGATGAGCTTGAACTTAATGCGCGTATGTTGAAGCTCAGCCTCTCGGATGCTTTCCAGCTGGATCACTTTGCAAAAAAATATTCAGAAGAGGCGGCTAATAGAAAATGCTTGTGGGTAGATGGTAAGGGTGACAAATTGATGACAAACTGATGGATGGATGATGGTGATGGATGGGAAGATGAGTTGGATGGTTGGATGAATAGATGGATAGGGAAACGGATGAGGATGATTTTATGGAATAGGTAAATAAGTAAAATCGATAGATTGGATCAGGAGATGAGAGGAATAAGTGGATGGTAAGATGAGCAAACGGGGGGGGGGGGGATAGTTCGAGAGGTGAGAAGGATGGATAGGTAGATGTGTATAATGGATGGACAAGGAGTTGAGTGGGATGAATTAGAGGAATGGACTGGAGAGAAATTGATGCCGGAATGGACGGGAGATGACTTACATGGATGAATGGATGGGGAGGTGAGATATGAAAAAGAGTGTGATGGATTGATGGGAGGATGAGTGTAATGGAGCTTGTGGTTTAGGAAGCAGCCTTCCATCCCCACAACCGACCTAACATGACGGAAGTGCTCTTGAGCAAGGCACCCAACAGGTCCCTGGGTACTGTAGATAGGGGCTGCCTACCTCTCAGGGCAAGTGTGTTACTGCCCCCTAGTGTGTGTGTTTAACTGCACGGGTGGATTAAATGCAGAGGTCAAATTCCTCTGTGAGCAAGCACAATAGGGAATGATCCATTAATGGAGTTGCTGGTTGAATAAGGAGACCGACAGATGGACGGATGGGTCAGTTCAGTGCAAAAAGAAAAAGAAAAGAAACAAAGTAACACAATAAGAGCTGAAAGACTTTTATAGAAAGACGTACGGCTGGGCGATATGGGGGTGCGGGGATATTTTTGTCCATATCAGTCGATATCGATATATATCACAATATAAATCAAATCAATATTTCTGTTACACTTCAAGGTTCTTTTTTACACCTGTGTGAGAGGTGAAGATACCAAACGGCAAAATTTGGCTTAACTTTTATTTTTTTTTTTCCATCAGAGCTTGAGAAATGTACTATGGAAAGTTACGATTGTTGGAAAACACAAATAAATAAATAAAAATATTCTGTATAAATCCTCAGCATGAATTCAAGCAGCTTTCAAATGTAAACAAAAGAAAATGCACTAAACTAACATTCACCGAGTTGTGAATTAGTTCTGACCTGCAGTAACTCGAACATTAGTGTGTGGGCTAAGCTGCTGCTACGTCTACGCTCTGTGCTGTGTGTGTCAACCAAACCTGAAATATCTATGACTCTTGTTCAGTCACATGATCGGTTCGGCACAACACTATTGTGTTATTGACTACGTCTTGTACTTCTATCGAGGAAACTTATATCGCAATAAAAAATTATATCGCAATAATTATCGCATTGTTTTATTGCTCAGCTCTAGAAAATCTCAAAGCTTTGTTGCACATGATGGAAATAATGTTCATTTAATTTGACTGAATGATTCTATTTGTATTAATGTTAATTCATTTAAATAAAGTGGTTATAGGATGCTAATGTATTCATTTATACATCTAATTACATCTTATCTTTTTAATTAATAAATAAATAAATATGTCTTACAAATCCCCCTTTTTTTTAGACTCATTTTTACTGTAGTTCTGTGTGTTCGTAGTAACTGAAAACACTACAGATGATGACGCACTGATGAGCTTTTGTTGGAGCCAAGTCTATCGATCCTCATGTTATTGGAGGCGTATTTGTAAATAAAGATGAGATGACAGGTGATATATAAAAGGTTCTTCTCTTATCTTGTGCGCAGGGAACCGTATCCTGACTCTGGGTGAAGTACCGAAGGAGCAGGTCTACGCGTTGAAGCTGAAAGGAATTTCCATCTGCTTCTCCATGCTGAAAGCCGTGCTCAGCGGAAACTACGTCAACTTTGGCGTTTTCCGTCTCTATGGCGACGATGCGCTCGATAACGCACTCCAAACCTTCATCAAGCTGCTGCTGTCCATCCCACACAGCGACCTACTGGTAAGAACTGTTTTTTTGAGACTATGACTGTCAGATTTTCATGATCATCTGCTGATTAATCTTAAGATTATCCCGACTGAGACGTGGTGAATATGTTCAACTAGATCGCCGTGTACCTGATTGTGTTCTTTTTTTTTTTTCTTATGTATCTATTTTTTTTTTTTCGTAGGACTATCCAAAGCTCAGTCAGTCATATTACTCTCTGCTGGAGGTGCTGACACAGGACCATATGAACTTTATTGCCAGCCTCGAACCTCACGTTGTCCTGTACATCCTGTCATCCATTTCAGAAGGACTCACAGCTCTCGGTAAGACGAAAATCACACAAAAATGTCTTAAAATCTATGGAATTTTAGAAGGGGAGGGGTTAAATAATATCTGAGGCAGAGTAAATACATGCGTTTGTGTTCAGTTTTTTGTTTTTTTTTTAATTTAGTTTTATTTTGCCGATAATTTTAAATATCCCACATACTCCGCCTGGTAGATGGCGTTACCTACCTACCAGGCGGAAAGAGCAGACCAATACTTTAGCTACGTAGTTAGCTAGCTACTTTTCCGATTTGGGGGCTGCGGCGGAGAAATGACGACACCAGGCTCCGAGCAAATAATTCAGATCCAGGTATAAGTAAATGTAGATTTAATGACAAGTGGCTGGAGGATGAAAACTATCGTGGCTGACTGAAACCTTCCAGTGATTTGTGTGAGGCGCAATCTGAACTTTGTCGAAAAACATTCAAACTTAGTGCAATGGGTTGTACAGCACTGGACTCTCATGTAAAATCTAAAAAACACGAGCGCTTCGATAGCATTTGTAACAGTAACATGCACATCAAGTTGTTCGCTGCTACTGTCACTTGGATGCAAGTGCCAAAAATGATCTGTCTACTGTGATATGAATATGTCCGTATTAAAATTCTCCTCCATTAATTAACCAGCCCCGTAGGATCCAGATGAACTTTAAACAGACTTTAAGTCCTATTTCCTCCTCTCTGGCAGATACGATGGTGTGTACAGGCTGCTGCTCGAGCCTCGATCACATAGTGACGTATTTGTTCAAGCAGCTGTCGCGCAGCACCAAGAAGAGAACGGCCCCCATGGCTCAGGAGAGCGACCGCTTCTTCCACATCATGCAGCAGCACCCGGAGATGATCCAGCAGGTCTGTGCAAAACCTATACTTCTGTTCATTCATGTTGGAGATTCTGTTTCAAAACAGCTTAACCTGTCCTAGATGATCAAAATAGTGCTTGAATTATTGTTGTAATCAGCAGACGGATGGATAAGGTTTTGAATTTGATTCAGACAGAGTCATGGACATAGAAAGCTTAAGTATCCTAAATGTTTAAATACTTCATGTTTGAAATTAGTCCTAGCAGAAAAATAGTAACAAGAAAGACCAGACATGGTGGTGGAGGAGGAGGAGGAGGAGGAGGAGGAAGAGGGTAGTGTATTCCCATTGACACCTTGGGCATAGTGCAGTATGTCCTAAGGCGTGGACTGTGGCCCCCTGGTGGGCTGTGAATAGTACTGCCGGTGGGCCACATCAGGTTGTGTGCAAGTAAATTAAATACATTTTTAAAAGTATCAACTTAATTACATAAGCTTATGTTTACATTTACAAAGTAAACTTAAGTAATTAAGAAAAAAACATGGGGTTTAATTACATTATCAATTTATTTGACCTGGTCTTAATCTTAGTCTTAAAAATATTTTATAACTGGAAAGTGTGTAAATGGATTATGTGCATTTTATTGCTGTAGGCCTAGAATTGTTATATAAAAAATAAAAAAATCTAATATTGTCTAATATATATTCTAGTTTATCTTAGTCCCATATGTTGACCCGAGCTGTGACTTAAACCTTGGGTACACACACCAGTCTGTTGCAAACTAAACGATCTAGACAACTAGTCCGTCGCACACTAAAAGACTAGGGATCATATAGTACACAACTTCATCCCCTTGCTGAACTGGACACGCCCCAAAACATGCGTTACCTTGGAGGCAGACATTAAACATGGAAGTACACCAACTGTCCTGCTGTCATTGTTTGTGCCACCGATTGCGCTGACCTGAAACGAAACAAATGTGAAAAACGCCTTTGGGTGAGGTTGTGGGTGTGAGGATGAAGTCATTCTGGTCTGTACAGACTGCAGAGGGGTGCGAGACGAGTAGGACGGCATATACTGGGGGCAACCCTACGTACCAGGCAGATTTCAGCTTCTTATACAAACTGTCGACTTTACAGACTTTTGGTTTAGGGAACCGGTATTATGGTTGGTTCAATCCCCTCCCCTCGTAGTGACAAGACATGACTGAAGTGCACACAAGGCACCCAACCCCACAACTGTTCACACCTGCATTCACTTTATGGATAGGTTAAATGTGGAGGTTAAATTCCTCTGTGTTCAAACATAGTCGCTCAATCGCTTTCCTTTTTCTTTCAACCAGCTTGTATATGATCATTCTTTCTTTCTTTTGCTTTCTTTCTATTGCCTGTAATTAGCTCAAACTTAACAAGTCGTTGACTAAAATGCCTGTCTCTGGATATTTCCTCTGCAGATGCTGTCCACTGTACTAAATATCATCATTTTTGAAGACTGCAGAAATCAGTGGTCCATGTCTCGGCCTCTGCTCGGTCTCATCTTACTAAATGAGAAGGTAATAACAACCTGATTTTATGCAATTTGAAGACATTTACAAGTGAACGAACACATAGGAAAAACCTGTCTCCTCAATCATGCACGTAATAACCAGTCCACCTCTCCGTATATTACATGGTGTAACTCTTTACTTACAGACATCTCAGAGTTAAATAAAATAACACAGTATTTTTATCTGGCGGACAGCTGTTGTATTCAGCTGAAAACGAGAAACAGTGTCAGGTTGTGAGACACATCACAGGGTTGTGTTGTTTCACTCATTCTAATGTCATCTTTAGGATGTAATACCTTGCTTAGGGACTGTGTTAATATGGACACTACATAAAATAGCAGAAAAGATGTGTAGATTTCAGAATAGGAATGGTTCATGATGTCCCATATGCAGCATTGGGTAAGTTAGACAAAGTTATGACTTTCGTTGAGCCGATAACAGACCCCTCACACTGTCTCTCTTTTTTAATGTCTTTTTAAACGTTTTATGCTGTAATAAGACACTGTGATGCACTGAAAACACTCTTATAATTGTGTGTGTGTGTGTGTGTGTGTAGTATTTTGCAGATTTAAGAAACAGCATTGTGAACAGTCAGCCTCCAGAGAAACAGCAGGCCATGCACTTATGCTTCGAAAATCTAATGGAGGGTATCGAGCGTAACTTACTTACTAAAAACCGTGACAGGTGAGTCTCACCTTCCTACTGGGTCGGAAATTATTCAGAAACCCAAGAACGCTTGTATTTGTATGGTGTATTTGTAACCGCTTTCTGTAGGGAACAAACCTGAACAGTTACACTGATGTTACCAGATATTTTTAAAATTTAGCTTTTAGCCAATAAGCTAAAATAAGTTTGGTATTCCTGACCATTTATTTTAATTTCCTTTCTATTTAGTTTTTATTTATTTATTTATTTTCTAAGTTTTTTTTTTTTACCTGTCCTTCATTTATTTCATCTTGTATTTTTTATCATTTTATTACTTTTATATTAGTATTATTATTATTTTATTTCTGTGAATATATGTTTCTTATGTTTAATATTTACTTTCTTCCAATTAATTATTTGCGTATTTTATTTGATAAAACTTTATAAAATAAACTTTTATCATTATTATTATGATTATTATTATTATTATTATTGCAGTTAAAAAAATTGAAAATAATTAACTTGGTATTTAAATTAAATATTATTTACATTATATTTCTAGAGGAATACATTTACCACATAAAAAAAAAAAAAAGTTTATAAATAAAAAATAAAAATGATTTTAAAAAAGAATAAAAAAATATTAATATTAAAAAAAAGTATTTATCAGTATTATTGTGTAATAGAAATTACGATATTTATTCGTATATATTATTATTATTATTTTTAATCCGTTGTCGATCTGTCCCACAGGTTCACGCAGAATCTTTCAGTATTTAGGCGAGAAGTGAACGACTCCATGAAGAATTCCACGTACGGTGTCAACAGCAACGACATGATGAGCTGACATTCCACTCTGCTGCAGGCTCCACCCACTCAACCAGACCCCGCCTCTGGAGCCCACAGGCCCCTCCCTCTCCTCCTCCCACACACTCCACTCTTCCTTCCTCCCTTTTTATATATACACATATAAATATATACATATTTTAAAGCCAGTTTCCAGAACCCATGAGAGTGAGGAACGGTGTGTATCGGGGGGTGTGTGTGGAGTTGTGCGAGGAGCGTGTGTGTGTGTGTATGATGTGTGTGAGTGTGGATCGGAACAGGGTTGGGCTGTGTGTGTGTGTGTGTGTGTGTGTGTGTGTGTGTGTGTGTGTGTGTGTGTGTGTGTGTGTGTGTGAGAGAGAGA
>JAOVVF010000008.1:21430018-21455665 GCA_028565595.1 Duopalatinus emarginatus | reverse complement strand
GTGTATATATATATATATGTGTGTGTGTGTGTGTGTGTATATATGTATATATATATATGTGTGTGTGTGTGTGTGTGTATGTATGTATATATATATATATGTGTGTGTGTGTGTGTGTATGTATATATATATGTGTGTGTGTGTGTGTGTGTATGTATGTATATATATATATGTGTGTGTGTGTGTGTGTGTGTGTGTATATATATATATATGTGTGTGTGTGTGATAAAAGCAGGTGTTTGCATTACATTATTTGTATTTGCATCTGTATTTCTTTTTGTATAGAGAACCAATCAGACAACCTTGGGGGAACCAAAACAACAGGATGTCACAATGTTGACACAAGGTAACACTGTTTGCTCGATCAAACTGATTATATTATTATTATTATTTGCTCTGTGGTCTGATTATAAATAATGCTGTCTCTTTGTTTATTCATTTGTTTTAGTCATGTGGTTGGGCTGAAGACTGACAGCTCCTCCAGTGTTACACTATATTTTGCCATTTTACATTTAAATTAAAGTCCATCAACATTAAAAAGGAGCCCTGGTGTTTAAACAGTGCTCTATTTCAATAATACTAGTTAATATAATGTTTTGCTGCTGTTGTTTACTCAGCCCCATCATGCTCCTGGACCACGTGGTCCTCCATGCCTTAACTAACACACACACCGTTCTATTTAAAATAACGTTTTTAATAAATATACATGATTAACACTCATCTGCCTTTATTTCCCAGATCATCTCATGCTTTTATCCTGCGTGTTTATTTAACTAAACCACAATAAAAAGCGTTTCAAACCAGAGAGGCGAGCATTTCTCCAGCGTCCATCTTGATCACCTTTAACCCGGAAATGATTCCCGACGCGTGGCTCTTAAAGGGCCAGATACATATAAAAGTCCAGTTAGAGCTGATAGCTAATACTGAATCCAAAACCCTTTTAACTGGTGTTTAATTAGGGTTTAGGATTATAGGTGTGAGTTACCAAACTGAGTTACAGTTGTAACAAGCGCATTAAAATGCCCTGTTGTGTAAAATGTCACAACACAATTAGTGTAAAAAATCACACATGGTTTAATTGGGGTTATATAATTATGGTTTCCACGGGGTGCTCTGGTTTCCTCCCATCACCTGACATATATACATGGTGGGTAAAATATGCTAAATTGCCCTTAAGTGTGTGTGTGTGTGGTGTGTGTGGGGGGGTGTCCCTTGTGATGTATTAGTGCCCTGTGCCCGGACTGACGTACTAAGCAGATAAGACAGTGACTAACTGACAAAACAAGACTTAAAAGCAACGTCGTGTAAAATGCTACAACAAAATTAGTCAAATGTAAAATCACATATGGTATAGTTGGGATTATATACTGGGGTATAATTAGGGTTATGGGTAGTTGAATGTGAACTATTTTGCCTTACTGTGTTAGCACACAGAAGGAATGTGACCTCTGCATTTAACCCATCCGTGCAGTGAAACACACACACACACACACCAGTGAACACACTTGCCTGGAGCGGGGGGCAGCCCCAAACCACAGTGCCCAGGGAGCAGTTAGGGGAGTTAGGTGCCTTGCTCAAGTGCACCTCAGTCATGTCTTGCCCTGAGTGCCCAGATCGAACCTGCAACCTTCCGGTCACGAGACCGGGTCCCTAACCATTAGGCCACGGCTGCTAATATCAATTCCTGTGGCTAAGTAGTGTTGTTCCGTAGTCAAATATAATATTACCACTATTGACTAAATGACTATTGACTGTCTGTGAGTGTGTTCTCCATGTGTCTGTATGGGTTTCCGCCGAGAGCTCCGGTTTCCTCCCATCTCCTGAAAAGCACACATCATAGGCAATTTGGTACACGAAATTGCCCTCAGGTGCGTGTGTGTGTGTGTGTTTGGTATCCTGTGATGTATTAATGCCCTGTCCAGGGGGTATTCCTGCCTTGCACTCAGCAGGCTCTAGACAAATACTTACTAATCATTTGCATATATGCATGTGCTTGGATAAACCGTAACACAGGTCCATCTGTATTACCCATCTGTCCACAATGAGTAACACTGAAATGAGTCTGTAATGAAGCAAAGTGATTAATAATGAAGTGATCATTATTTTCTTTATTACATGGCTCAAGGTTAGGAAACCGGTCTTGTGATGGAAACATTGCCAGTTTGATCCCGTGTTCCGACAAGACATGACTGAAGTGTCCTTAAACAAGGCATTTAAACCCTGACTGATACAGGCCATGTGTGTTTAATACCCTCTAGTGTGTGTGTTTACTAGTGTGTGTGTGTTTCACTGCACAGATGGGTTAAATATAGAGGTCAATCACTTTATTTATCTGGTATAACACTGATGCCTTTCCACCTCTCTCATTGACGGTATGATGGATGTTGTACATTGTGTTGTCCATGTTTCCTATCTCGGGCTTCAACTTCACAGTGGGTTAAAATCGCAAGTGACGTCTGTAGTAAATGTAGTTTATGTATGAATATCAATTCTTTTTATTTGTTTTGACAGGCAAGCTCAGAATCGAATATTAGCCGTGGTATCTGCACGCTTTATTTAATACATTCATTCGGACTGTCTACTATACAGACACGGTAATTTCATTATTATTCAATTCAAGATCATTTTATTACTGTACAATGAGATGATTTATGAGGCATCTGTTTCAGTCCAACAAATAAAAATATAGAAAATGCATGAGTGAAACACACACACACACACACACACACACACACACACACAGACACACACACACACACTAGTAAGCAGTCTTGAGTCTAAATAATACAAGATGCTTTAAAAAAAACTGTGCATCACATCATCAAATCCTTTAAATCACCTTTCAATAGAAAAGATTTGGATTGTGAGTCGATTCAGTTTGACTCAATGAATTCAAAGCCTTTAATCAGACATTTGTGTTGTCTGCACAGCATATTAAATGTACTCTATTCTACTGTATGTACTTACTAGATTATTAGAAATACTTAACATGACACACACAGCAAGAAAAATGCATTTTTCCTTAGAAAGAGTCGTTTGAAACGAATCTGTTCGCTCGAATCGAGTCGTTCATCAGCAGAATGATTCACTCATTCTGATCACATTTTGATTATAGGACTTATTCTGAATATAATGTATATTTGTATAGAAACTCATTAAAATCCTTTAATTGGATAGGATTTGGATTGTGGCTGCGAGTCGATTCAGTGTGATTCATTGAATTCAAAGCCTTAATACATAATTAAACACTTGTGTACTTAAATTATATTAAACACACAACATTCTACTTCTTATAAAAGATTTTCAGCAACACCGAACATTGCACACAATTGAACAAGAATGTACTTTTCTTTAGAAAGAGTCGTTTGTAACGAATCTGTTCGCTCGAATCGAATCTAGCAGAATGATTCACTCACGCGCGTCAGGCAGAACAGGTTGCCCTGGCTACCGGGCGTTAGCCGCTAGCTTGTTGTTGGCTTGTTATGTGTTTATTTAGAGAAATACAGGGTTAATACCACAACAAACGCGTTTTTATCGTTTAATTCGATAGATAAGGTGTGTGCGAGTGTGTAAGAGTGTATGTGAGAAAGTGTGTGTGTTTTATTCGTCATTAATTAATATTATTTCCAGTCAGATTACCTGCCATTCCCCTCTTCACCCCTCCTCCTCCTCCTCCTCCTCCTCATCCCTCATCCCTCATCCTGTTCCCTCATCCACAAGAGGACATGCTGCATCTTCAGACGGGTTAAAGACAAGAAAAAAAGGATTTTACTCTTATTATTTTAGTCTTATTTCACATTAAAGAAGGTAAGCTTGATGGCTTTATGTTCATTAAGAATAAAAATATTGATTAAATACAGGTATCATGTATTTGAAAAGGGTCTGGTTTCATATGGATGTAAAAAAATAACAGCATTTTCTAACAGAGTAGCTAAATGATTTAAATATAATAATAATATTGATAAATATTAATAATAACAGTTTATTCTTATAATTTTGTAATATGTTATAGCCTGATATGTGCCTGTGTGTCCTCAATTTGACTTTGTTTTTTACGTCATGTTTATTTCCCACCCGTTTATAAATAACACCTGCTCACATTAACACACATTCATTACTTTTTATTCATAAATCAATCTTATATTTCTTATTCACAAAGACGGCAATTATTCCTATGGCTTTTGTGTTATTGGATTAGATTTCTATTGGATTTTATTGTTATTGTACAGAATACAGGTAGGTTCTGTTACAGAGGCAGTGAAATGAAGTTAGGATCTTTAACTATACTGTGTAATATAGAGTATTATTTACAATATTACATTAAAATGCATGTGTATATGATCAGTCTGTTAATATACTCGTGTATAATTAGGTTGTTTATACAGTAGTTATGTAACTTACAGTGATTATTGAAACGATGCAGTAGGGCTGTTTTACTGAAGTCTGAATAATAATATACAAATATAAATGATACAATAAGCAGAACAGTGCAAGAAGTGTGAAACAAACACCAAGTTCAAGATGTATGGTATGTAAAGTACATGCTACAGATACTGAACTGCTGCGTATGCAGATATACAGAAAGACAGGAGTATATGGTGGGGAACTGGGCACATGTAGATGTGCAAAAGTATGCAATAGTCCAGAACAATGAAGTGATTGAGGAAGGACAGGTTAAACTAGGGGTGCGAATCTCTCATTGTCTGGTGATTTGATTCGATTCTTGGGCTCACGATTCGATTCCGGATCGATTTTTCCTTCAGGAATGATTTTTCTATTCACATGGTTTATAGATTTTGTTTAAATTGTGTGATTAACAAGTTTAAAAGACAATGTAAACAAATAGGACATTTATTCAAAACAATACTTTTAGGTTCCTTACTGTATTAAATCTTTTGTTTTATTTTATATTTATACCAAAAATAGGATTGTGATTAAATTCTGTAATTTGAATGACTAGAAATAGGTTCACTTAGCTGTCTGACTTTTTCTTAAATGAATTCTTTAAAGAATCATTTTTTTCAGCATCTCTAGTTTAAAGTATAGTGTGGAGTGTAAAGAAACTCTTCCTGAGCCTGTTCGTGTGTGTGATGGTAGGCTCCTGTAACGCCTACCAAATGGAAGTAGGGTGAAAAGTCCATGGTTAGGACGGGAAAGGCCTGTGATGATGTTTCTTGTCCTGCCTAGGCAGTGTTTATGATAGACACTCTGTATTGTGGGTAACTGGGTGATTGTGAGTGACTGGGTGAAATAGCTAGGCATGATCTTAAGAGGTTGATATTGATGAGTATATTCGGGCACTTGTGTACTATTGAGTGAAAGCTCAAGTCTTATGTAAATGTATGTGTCCTGATATAACAGACTGACACACTGACATGAAAGGTAGCGTAGCTTATAGCTTTAGTCTTATAGCTCCAGGGTTTCTGGTTCAAGCTCAGGTGAAGTGAACACCTGAAACCATCCTCAAACCATGGCGCCCAGGGAGCGGTTGGAAGGGTTAGGTGCCTTGCTCAAGGACTCTTCAGTCGTGTCTTGTATTGTTGCAGGAATCAAACCCACGACCTTCTGGTCACAAGATTTGTTCGCTAAACACAAGGATATGGCTGTCCCAAGGTTAATGTCTTTAAGGTTTCTTGTTCCACCTCCCAAAAACATGCTTTTGGTGGACTAGCTAATCTGTATAAGGGTTGGATGGTTTGTGTGTGTGTGTGTGTACACATGGCACCTTGTCTTGTGATGGACTGGCATGCCCTCCAGGGCTGATCCTGAAATAGGCTCAACTGTGACCATGACCGGGATAAAGTGAGTGAGTGAGCGAGCACAGGCACTTTTTTGTTGCGTTATAAGTGAACTGCTTTTTTGACCATTGTGTAGTAGAATTGTCCTCCGCATTTAACCCATCCATGCAACAAAACACACAAATTTACACACACTAGGCAGTGAGCACACATGCCGAAATCAGACCAGATGATTTGCTCAAGGACACTTCAGTCGAGTCTTCTCAGTTGTGGGGCTTGAACCTGGGGCCTTCTGGTTTCAAGGCTGGTTAGTTAACCGCAACCCTATGACCGCCCTGAACCTGGAACTGAAACTGGGATTCATGCTGGATACAGTGTCTGAATGGCTTGTGGTTACAGCACGCATTCAGAACCATAACATCTTCTCCAGGACATCCCAAAGCACTTTGGATGGCATTAAGATCAGGACTTTGTGGTGTGCCAATTCATCTGTGAAAATTATTCCTCGTAATCCCTGAATCACCCTTTCACTATTCGAGCCTGATCAATCTAACCATTGTCATCCGGGAGTATACCCATTCGTATCTATTGATGCTATGACCTGCTCATTCTGTACATTTAGGTACACAACTGACTTCATTTTACTGACAAATAATGTTGCTGAGCCTCGACCTGACCAGTGAAACAGCCCCAGATCATAACACTGACTCCAGAGACTCTACATACAAACTGTGACCTTTATTTTTGGCCTAGTATTGTATGTCATGACCAGGAGTGTCATACCCCACTTCTGCTACCTGCTCTGTGTTATGTTAATGTGTGCCTTTGCGGTTTCCTAAATGAGGTGCCAACAGGTTTTTTTGTGCCAGAGATGCTGCTGGTCATAAACAGTAGCCAATAATGTAGAAATGAAAAAATGTGTGATTGCATAAGTATATTCACCCTCTGTCTTGCTGTGTATTTCTGGTTCATGAAATTATCGTGATTATTAAGAGTGAAAGAGTTGCAGATGTAATTGCATTCAAAATTGGTTCTTTCGAGAGGATAAGTGCTTATGCAAGCACAAAAAGGGCTGCTATTTCATACAGTTATTTTTTTGTATGTGGGCAACAGAGTTGTGCAGTGTATTAGGGCTGCGATTCCAGGGTCCCTACTTTGATCCTGAGCTTGAGTTACTGCCTGTTTGTGCATGTTCTCCCTGTGTCCTTGTTGGTTTCCTCTGGGGTTTCCTGTTTTACAGTTTTGTCTATCTGAGGTCCTAAATGCTTAACGTTCTGCTTAAAACCCAGTTAATGGATGTATTTAATGACTCAAGAATCACTTCCGAGCACCTCAACATTTAACAGCGTCCTCGAGTTTTGTGGGATCTACTGAGATTAATTGCTGTAAACAGGTAAAGGAGATATCGAACATTCCTGATGAGCACTCAGATGAAGATCTTCTCAAGCACATTCTGTTTTGGGTGTGTTTATACTTGTCAGCTTTGAACCCTGGTACGATTGCTGTGTTACAGTAAATGTGAACACCAAATAAGCACACACCTGCTAAGGTGGTCTTGGTCTGTTTCTAAACAAATTCTTGTACACTTTGTTTTAGATATAAATACAATACGAAACTGAAGGCATCTACACTGAAGTGCCAGAAAAATAGGTGATGGCTCCATAATGTTCTGGGGTTTGTTTACCTGGCATGCTGTGGGACCCCTGGTACTTTTATAAACGTTTCTGACAGGTGAACTCTATGTGTGTCTGCTTTCATTAAACACGTTCATATCCTGCATTCATTCTGATGGGTTTGACCTCATCCAACAGGACAGGGTGCCTGAGTTTGGGGTTTTGCCATGGTGCCATGTGTACACACACACACACACACACACACTCACTCTCTCTCTCTCTCTCTCTCTCTCTCTCTCTCTCTCTCTCACACTATCCTACTCTTATACAGATTAGCTAGTCCACCAAAAGTATGTTTTTGGGAGGCGGAATGAGAAACCAAAGGAAGACACAAGGACATGCATGAACACTATGTGTGTCTGCTTTCATTAAACACGTTGGTTTGACCTCATCCTAGAGGACAGGGCGCCTGAGTTTGGGGTTTTGCCATTGTCATCTAAGTCATCAGATCTTTACATTGTCGAACATTTCTGCCAGCTTGTGGAGTCCATGCCCCATGGGGGCCTACCTAAGTATTAGACTGGTGTCCCAGTGTTTTTAGCACTTCAGCGTGAACGAACCAAACACAAGCTGTGATCTCACAAGAGCAAATCTAAACATGCTGAAAACACACATACCTCATTCTTCTCACCACAGGAGACATGCTTTTCATTACAGTTTAATACAGGCATCAGAAACATCGTCCTCTCTTTGCAGTGTACCTTCATTGGTATGAATCTTGCGCTCTGTTTTGACTCCTTTATCCATACGGCCACCCGTGGCTTAAAGTTAGAAAACCTTGTGACCAGAAGGTTGCCAGTTCGATCAAGTACGACAAGACACAATCATAATCATGGCACCTAACCTTCAACTGCTCCATAGACACCGTGAATAGGGGCTGCAAAATTCTCCAGGCACTTATGTTTACTGCCCCTCAGTGTGTGCATGAACGTTTTTTTTGTTTCAATTGTAAATTTGTGAGTGTGAACGCTAAGCAAACCAGGACTCAACTGTATCATTGTATTATTTTCTTATTTGGTCCACACCAAGAGAACTGAATAACAAGTATAAACACCCTTAATCTCTGGAGATTCACCTCTGAGCACCAGAGAGAACCAGACATTCATAAACGTCCATTATTGTGCCCTGTCTGAAATGCCTCATAAAAGAGTCTGTTAGACCATTTTAAGTCCTGGTTCATCATAAGCTGTCCTCTTAATACACACCCTTTTTTGGTTTATAGTAGGAATGTGACCACATGATTGTAATTTGGATAGTTTCACCCTGGCCAAAATCTAGACGTGTCCTGAATGTCTGACCGAGATGCCTATTCATGTCTTCTAGACATTATTGTGTTCACCAGACTTATTCCTAATAAATACATTATTTAGTGGATTATATGATCAGTACAAGCAAGTGAAGATGTTGTCATGTACACTTTTGCAGAGGTCTGTTTGTACGTTTTAGTGAGTGTCCTTTTCTAGCACACCAGCACCGATACACTAATGAACAGACACAAAACACTTCTATTCTAGGACTGGATTCTGCTTCATCTGGGCTGAAAACATTAACTGGTGTCTTTTTAGTCCAGTTTTGGTGTGTCTGCATTATTTTATGCTTTGTCCCAATGCCATGTGGTTAGCTGATTAGAAAATAGCATGAGTTAACAGTCATACACAGTGGCCGCTTGGTCATCTTGGGGCTTGAACTCCCAACCAAGCCCAGACCCTAAACACTCAGCCTACATGACCAGATGAGGCGTCCTCTGCTACCACTCACACTCACCATTCACTCAAGCTTCGTCTCCGGGCTTTGAAAGGAGCTGCAGTGCATTAGTGATGTAATCAATGAGACTAATCTGATCACAGGGATCCATTAGTGGGTCTCACTGCTCGTCTGAGCGGCTTCGAGTCGTCCTGTTATTTTCACTGCTGTCCCATCACTACCGTCTTGGGAGGTTTTTCTAGAAATCCAGATGTGACTTTAGTTTGAAGTCCTCAATTTCGTTTCTCCTCATCTCACTGCTGATCAATATAAACAGTCCAGCTGAAAATGGAGGCTAAAGCTTTTCCAGCACAGGAAGTGGAATAAGATAAGATAAGAAAAAAGGGGCACCTACTAGCATTAGCAGTCTCTGAGGATTTCAACCAATGCCTTAGTTTTAGTGTGTATACTTGCCGGTGTGTGTGTGCGTGTGTGTGTGTGTGCGTGTGTGTACGTGTGTGTGGGATCATCTCTAAATGAGGAAAGAAGCGTGATGCAACAGGATGACAGATGATTAGTGTTTGGATTTGTTTGTGTGAGGTGATGCATGTGAACATTGGGCGTCATACAATTAGGTGCCCGGAAATCTGTTGCACCAGTCTAATACTTGCTAGGTCCTCCAATGGGACATGGACTTTTGTGTTCCAGTGTTGCATGGCACTCCAGATGTGATAACGCTGAGTTCTGGTCATTTAGGTGAGAATGGCGAAAACACAAACTCAGATAAGTGGCATCTCTCGAAATGTGTGATGGCACATTGTCCTGTTGGAAAAGGCCAAACCCATCAGAACAGACGGTCATCCGTAACCAGCAGTCCAGAGAGAATAATTGTTCTCTCAGGAAGAAAGAGATGCTATACTTACTCTCATTCACATGGGTTGCACCACCCCAGAAGTTGCATAAGCAGCAGTTTAAAAAAAAAAGATCTGGTCAGGTGGCTTAACGAGTCTCGGAGAAAGAAATAGCAAGATATAGCATGCACCCTACCTGGGGTGTAGCTGTTATATAATAGAGGAGAGATGCTAATGTGGTATCAATGGGTATTGATTTAATGGAATTTATTCTGGCAAAATTAAGCAAAAAAATTGATGAAAATAAAGGTGCATCAGTAGCAAAGCAAAACAATTAATAAAAAGTATGGAACAGACAGGACTGTAAGAATTGTGGCACAGATAACGGATAATGATTTAAATGCTTACTTGAAGTTCCTCCAGTGGAAGTGGAGACCTTTGTGTGTGTGTGTGTGTGTGTGTGTGTGTGTGTGTGTGTGTGTGTGTGTGTGTGTGTGTGTGTGTGTGTGTGTGTCTTGAGACACAGGATTTCTCTTGAGGGACAAACTGTTCTGCAAAGCCATTGTTTTATATAAAAGCCACAAAAGGCATTAAAGTGGACTAACAATAGCCTGAAGGAGGATCAAACACTAATACATTGTTTTTCTTCACTCATATAAAACCATAAGCAGTTTGTTTTCTTACTGGCTTCAAGCAATAAGGACTCTAATATATAACACATAACCCGATCAGCCATAACATTAAAACCTGTCAATGCATGGACTCCACAAGAACACAAGATGTTAGCAACAGGTCCTTCCAAGGATCTTGTGTGTGATCAGAACAAACAGGCTAGCCTACGATCACCCATGTGCACTTATGAACCTTAGATGGCCATAACTCTGTCACATGTTCACCGTTTGGCCTTCCTTGGGCCATTTTTGGTAGATACTAACCGCTGTATAACAGGAACACTGTACAAGACCTGCTTTTTGGAGATGCTGTGACCAAGTTGTCTAGACAATTTGGTACTTGTAAAACTTACTCAGAGCGAATAACATTTATTATCTTGATTATATATTAATTATACATTGATTATTTACTACAGTCAGTTCTCAGAGTTGGAAAAGTGAAAGTGAAAGTCAACTAATGTGACCTCTACATTTAACCCATCCGTGCAGTCAAACACACACACAACAGTGAACATTAGGGGGCAGTGAACATACTAGCCTGGAGTGGAGGACAGCCCCAAACCATGCAAGACAAGATGTTGATGTGTTGAAAGTAAGTAAGTAAAAATGGGCAAGTGTAAGGATTTGAGCAATATTGACTATGGCTAATTTGTGATAGTTAGATGACTCAGTCAGAGCATCTCCAAAACAGCAGGGCTTGTGGGGTGTGTCCCAGTATCCAGTGGTTACCATAATTTACCAAAAGTGGTCTAAAGAAGGTCAACCAGTGGACCGTCTTGTCCGATCCCGCAGTGAATCCACAGAAGGATCTGTTGCTACCGTCTTAGTTCCAGATACCACTAAACATCATGAAGACTTGTGGAGTCCATGCCTTCATGGGTCAGAGCTGTTTAGACAGCTGAACCTGCATGGGTTTGAGTTAAAAGCGTGCATACCTCACCTTTATAAGTCAGAATTCATTTGGGAAATCAGTGGTTTTCCTTATTAGCTTCTCATTGTTAAAGTAGTTGAGGAGAAACAGGACGTACGTACGGGATAATTCATAAACAATAACACAACCGCAGATCAAACCCAGGAAGTCTAGACATGCGCTTGGGAATAACACGGAAACCCGACTCAGAAAGCGTGATACAGTCGACAAGACTTCGCAACGTGACAAAGACAGAAAAAGGCTAAATTGGACAAACTAATCAAGAACAATTACGAAAGAGGTACACGTAATCACAACAACGACAAGACGCGGTGGAGACGAGACACGAATCAAAACAAACACACATGCTGTTATAAACGAAAACATAAACATGAAAACTGAGCCGCTCATGCTGAGAAACAAGGAGGAATTTAGACATAAAAAATAGCAGTGATTCTGGTGGACAGAAATCAGGTAGGGATAGTTTTATACCACATTACACACCCACAGACACACACACACACAAACACACACACACACACACACACACACAACATGTTCAGGATGAATCACCACAAGAGATTATTCCATACTAACCTATTGGAAACTGCTGTGTAGCACCTGAATAACTTTTAGAATCTGCTCCAAATGTTGTACTAAGTTAGTCAACACATTTGTGAATCAGAATCAAAATGTAGAGCACGGCTGTGTCCTAATCACCAGCATTCAGCGACACATTATTCACCTTAAAAATTAAGTTTTTTGTTTGTTTGTTTGTTTACTTTTTATCTGTGTATAATGTCCTCAAATAGAACCTAAATGAAGAAAATAAAAGCCTGGAGGTGTCTGTCTTCTTTAGTTTAGACCCTGAATGATAACCTTACATAACTAGGGTTAAGGTATACTAGTACAGATCTAGGGATCTGAGGTTTGTGGGTTCGATCCTCGCTCTGGTCTGTGAGGAGTTCAGTGTGTTCAACCGTGTCCACGTCAGTTTGTGCAAGGTGCCTCGGTTTCCTCACAACTCAATAGATTGCTCCCAGCGATTTTGACAAACAACCACCCTGACGGACTAAGAGGGTAAGAGAATGACTCTCCGACTGAGTTTCTTCATATTTATGTGCACACTATATAGCCAAAAGTTTGGGGACACCTGACCATAACACTCATATGTGGTTCTTTGGTTTCCACAATACCTTCAGTGAAACTAGCAGGCCCAACCTACACCAGCACACTGTGTTCTGTTACATTATAATTTTTTTTATTTTTTTTTACAGTTTTAGATAAACTTTTGCCTTGGTCCTAACTTTAGGGATTTGGATTTTTGGAGTTCAGTTAATTGGAGTTTTCCTGTAATCTCATTAACTTTGCGAAAGATTTGCGCTCATGTTCAGATTAATAAATGATGTGAGGAAGAGTGCACTGATCCAGTGCAGCGTAGATCATATCTGTGATTTCCTCAGAAAAAGCATATGACGCTGTACTTTAGTGCAGTATCAGTATCAGTATCACACTGTCTTTCTGCTCAGCCCTATGAGCCAAAATATTAATAACACTGTGTGTTTTGGAGGTACATGTCACCAACTGATTACAGGTGAAGTGAACCGTGTGTGTGTGTGTGTCTGTGTGCAGGTAGATTTCCGCTTTACTTGAGAACTTCATACTCAGCTAAAGACTGGATATGTTTCATTGAGCAACCGAGAGTTCATAGCTGACGTGATAAAATACGTTGAAGTGCCAGAAAAACGGTTACAGATGTGATTGTTAAGGCTGCCAGTCCGTATATAAAGTGGTACACATCTGAGTTTGGGGTTTTGTCATTCCAGTTTTCAGAATGTACAGGAAGTATGGTGTCCATTGCCTACAGAATATTTCCACAAGCTTGTGGATTTTCTGCAGCCCTGGACTCCCAGTACCAGTTTTTCTGGCACTTCAGTGTATAACACAACTCTTGCCCTGTGAGTGTGTGTGTGTGTGTGTGTGTGTGTATGTAACTGTACAGAGCATCAGAGGCTTTCAACCACGATGGAGCGGAGAGGATCGTTGCTGTGGAAACGGCACCAAAGGGCCTGATTGGGCGTTGGCTTCTCATGCTGCTCTGAGATAAAGAATTACAGTTAGGGTGGAGAGAGAAGAGAGGTGGAGTCAGAGAAAGAGAGAGAGAGAGAGAGAAGGAGAAGAAGAAGGGTAGACAGGAGCTGTGGAAAAGAGAGAAGTGAGAAATATCTCTATATGTATATTGAGAGAAAGAGGGAAAAAAGAGAGGTAAAGTAGGGAGAAAAACCAAACTGAGAGGATCCTATAGAGGAAGAAAAAGACAGATAAACGTGAGGCTGTGGAGCAGAAGAGCAGGATGAGAGGAAGCGTGCGTCTGTCAGAGTAGGATTTCCTCGTCAGCGTGGAAAGCCGAGCCACACGGGTTTGTCATGCCTTTATTTCTCCGACGTTTTCAGTCGTCTCTCCTCCACTGATGTTCTTCCTCTATAATCATGCGCTGTGTGTTTTGAGCAGATCTGCCTGGCTGAAAGAGATTAGTAGCATGCTAACCATGTGCTATAAACTCAAAAATAGCTCAGTGAAACAAGATCATTTCAGGAACAGAGATTATAACAGAAGTGGCTAAGAGATTGTTAAGAAGTTAACAATAATTGTTCAATAATTTTTTTTTTATATATATTAATTTATATTTTTAATTATTAAAATGCAATAAATGGAAAATATAATAAAAATAAACCAAAATTAATTTATCAACCAACTACAATGTAATGCAAATAATAATTATATTAGATTTATTATTAAAATATGTAATAGTAAAAAAAAAAAAGTTTAAAAGCTGAATGTTGTGTTAAATATATTTTGGTTATTTTTAAGGCTTTTTGGAGTGTTGATGGTTCACACTGCAACTTGTAAGGACACTTTTATTAGCTTTTGGAAAGATGTATTATTTGTTTTAGGTTTATTATTATTACTAAAGTGTAGCTGTCCAGCTTTATCAAAGCAGCTTCCTTCTGTGTGTTTATCTCCATCATCAACACCTGATAGAGCTGCATCATTAAAGGTGTAAACCAGATCTTTTCCCAGCATTTATATTCATCTCAGCTGAAACTAAGCCTCAGTATGAACCTTTCAGCTGTTCAGCTTTTGCAGAAAGACACGTGTAATTCATTTTCAAAATGCTGTCTTCACCCTAGCGATGATCAGGATAAACATGCTGATCACAAACAGAGCACTCCTACACTTTACAATGCTCAGGAAGTCTCCTGATTGGATGTGGGAGTGGAATTAAAAGATGGAGGGAATTCATATTTATTACTTTATATTTACACAGCAGCCATGACATATTTAAACATTATATACTAGATTAGATTCAGTGAACATCCAGTGTTCAAGTGGTAAGTCAGTAGGCTCTTTCAATATGCAAGTGTGCAGTATGCATGCAGCCTCAGATAAGTGAAAGTGAAAGTGAACTATTTGCCTACTGTGCTTGCACACAAGTGACCTACACATTTAACCCACCCGTGCGGTAAAACACACACACCAGTAAACACACTTGCCCAGAGTGGGAGGTGGGGGGCTGCCCCAAACCACGGCACCCAGGGAGCATTTGGGGGAGTTAGGTGCCTTGCTCAAGGGCACCTCAGTCATGCCTGACAAAACATTTGTTCTTCTCCACAAAGCTAGTATGTTACTTGGGGTTGTACATAATCATAATAATATTTTACATTTTAATTTTTCTGGTCATTCTGTAGTATTTCTTTTTTAGCTTTGCAGTTCCACAGTGTGCTGTGTTCGCATTCGTTCGCATAGACACTACCTATTTTAACATACTGCTTTCGCATACCGTTCAGTACGGAAGTAAGTGATTTCGGATGCATGCTCATCCTGTTTATTAGGGAATTCAGTCCAGAGAACTTTGTGTTAAAAGTGATAGTGGACAGGACAGAAAAAAGTTTATCTATTTAATCTGGAGCATGTGTCTGAAAGAGTGAGACAGAGAGAGAGAGAGAGAGAGAGAGAGAGAGAAACTTCCAGGCCAGTACAGGATGGAGAAGAGAATTGTATGAGATAAGGACAGTTGATCAGGACATGTCAAGTGCAGGAAGCCAGATCTCTGGGTGTGTGTGTTTCTGAGAGAGAGAGAGAGAAATTTCATTTTCATATGCTGTGCAAGCGTGTGGAAACGGGGCATTCAGTTTGATATCATTGTCTCCTCAGGAATAAACTGTGTGATTGTTTGAATGTTACGTGCACTCGGATTGAACCAGATAAGCTCTTTATGCTGAAGAATGAGAATGTCGTCCATGTAGCAGGTCATACACGAGACGATTAAAGCCATTTCCCAAATTGAACTGGGATTGAAGAGCGTCTGGTGCAGATGGGTCCCTCGGTCACTGTTTGTCTCGCCAGTGATTAATCATGTCAGTAGATCAGCTTTAAGATGGTTAAAATGTCAGTGTGGGGGTGTTCAGTGAACCGCCCTTCATGCCTCACTGACTCCAAGCAGAACCATGTAGGAGAACTAACCAGCTGGAACTAAACTAGAGAGAAAAGGACTTTACAAGAACACGAGAGACGATGTAGACTTAGATTAGAAATATGCTGAAGGAATATGGTTGTGATCATCTGTTAATAGTATGATATACACTTAAGTGGTAGAAAAACAGATGGTACAGATGAGCCTATGCAAAACACTTGTGGGGGCTGGTGGGGGTTCCTTAATGGTGTAGAGTTTGCTTTTGCCAGCATTTTACGGAACCCCTGGAACATCTACAAACATCTCTGACAGGTAAACACTATGTGTGTCTCCTTACACTGGTGTACATCGATTAGCCACAGCATTAAAACCACAAAACAGGTCATCTGAATGAGGTTGATGATCTTATTTCAGTGGCACCTGTCAAGGGGTGGGATATATTAGGCAGCAAATACATACATACGTTTTCAGATCTGATGTGTTGGAAGCAGGAAAAATGGGCAAGCGTAAGGATCTAAGCAACTGTGACTATAAGGACCAAATTGTGTTGGCTAGATGACTGGGGTCAGAGCATCTCCAAAACAGGTCTCATGAGGTTTGTCCCAGAATAACCCCTGCAGAGTACTTACCAAAAGTGGTCCAAGAACCGGACAACCGATAAACCAGCAACAGGATCATGTAAGCCTAAGATTCACTGATGTGCATGAGGGGAAGAAGCCTAGACTGTCTGATACAATACAACAGTATTGTTATAAGGGCATACTAATCCTCACACTGCTGAGACATTGTTATGTAAGATATCGTGTCCTGTTGAAAACAGGAAGTTGTAAGTAGATATGCTTGATCTATATTCCAGTGGTCAGGAACCTTTAGAGCCAAATGCATTTGCTATTTAGATGAAATCTCTGCACCTTTCCCTTTAAACGGACGTGTGGAACATGCAGACACCAAATAGTAAAGCTTAAAGACTCTCTGTTTGAATGATCCAGCCTGGTAGAATGACTGTCAGTGACGGATATTAAATCCAGTGCACGCTTTTGTCCTGCAGTTACCCTAATAACATCATACCCGTGTACTCATGAAGCTAAGTAACTTCATGTGTCAAACAATCTGCCCTCTTCTTTATACATATGCCTACATAAACTAGTATCTCTGTGATTGACAGGAGAGTGAGAGTGTTATGAACCTCCCACCCCGAGAGAACTGGCCCAACAGATGGATTTTCCTCATAGGGATTTGTAAATCTTCCAGTGATTTTTCCAGTGCGAGTGATTTTTTTTTTAATGTTACTCAAGGAGCCAGAAAATTAGCTTTGTGGTAGGTTGATTAGTATTATGGTTTTAAACGATCTGTCCATTGAGCATCACCATAGGGTCTGCAATTGTTTTATTAACTTTATTAACTTAAAACCACATGAGTTTCTGTAGTTTTTATCCAATTTGACTGAACTGAATGGCTTCAGTCCAAACCTCCTCCAAAACCCCAAATAAACATGAAAGCATGGCTTAGGAAATGATGAAATAGCTATATTATAATTATTGTATAGTATAGCATAGGTTTTTTTTTACATAGTAATGTATTGAACTGTTTGAGGGGAGGAAAGTATTTAAAATTTAAACTTTGATTGCTTTGTTTGTATTCAAAAATAAATCTTACATTTTAAATGCCAGTTATAGGGTACTCAGGTTTGAGAGCACACATAAAGTGAGCATCCACACACATAAAAATATTATTGTTAAATATTTTAGTGGTATAAATATCCTCTATTGTTTGAAATAAATAATCTTTATAGAATTTGCAAAATTATCACGGAATGGGAGCACATCAAGCTCATAATCTAAAGGTCAGCCGTTCATTGCTGATGGCTCCGTAGTTAAAGGCTTTGGGTTATTGATTTCTGGGAGGTCATAGGTTCAAGACCCAGCTTTGCCAAACTGCTGCTGTTAAGCCCCTAAGCAAGGTCCTTAACCCTCTGTGCCCCGGGGGTGTGTTATCATGGATGACCCTGATCCTAACAAGCTGGGATATATGAAAACAGAAGTTTCCAGTAATGTGTATGTGTAATAAAATAAAGAGCTGGTGTTCCAGCTCATTTTGTTGCCTTAAATTCATTCCTTATGAAAAAACCATTTCAATAACAATATTGTAGCTTTCCTCACTCATTAAATTATTTAATAAATCTAGAATGAAATGAATTTCCAGGATATACAAATGCGCACATGTGTGGTATGGAGGGAGATATGGGCGGCTTGGGATATATGCTGTAGTATCACTGAGGTTAAACCTATAACCATTGTCCATTACCATTATGGAGCCACCAACAGACAGAGGTCAATTCTGGCCTATTTATTAGGCAGTTTACGGTAATATCAATGTTTATATTTACAGTCGTGTTTAAGAAAATGATGATTTGATCTGGCATGGTTAATAAGCTTGAAGAAGTTGCCTTTATCCTCTATGCATGTTGAGTTTCCTCCCCATGTCTTCTGATTTATGGTCCCATAGTCCTGTAACAAGCACCATGCTTTTAACCACCAGCACAACATCCTCCAACCAAGTACCATGAAAAAACAATGCACCGTTTTTGCAGATAGAGCAGAATGTTTCTTCTCTTCCGCATCTGAAGGGAAGTGAATTCAGGAAGCCCACAGGCTCTCAGACCATACCCACAGTCAGGTGAATGTACTCATGTCATAAAATATTTAAAGCTGCGGTTTCTACATCTTTAGATGAAATTGAAATCGAGATAATTAGCACATTCAGCTGAACCCCAAAGCATTAGACTTCTCCTCCAGACAATCTAATGTTCCCATGCTTCACTCATTACGCTGTGCTAATGGACTTTATAACATTAAGACTTTTTCTTTATTTAATAGCCTAGTTTAGAAGTTAAAAATGCATGTGAAAGAACAGGTTTTATTTAACAGGTTATTATAATTGAGTAGTATGTTTGCACTGGTATTAGCTGCATTGGTAGTCTACACTGCTGTTAGTGTTTGAATTTGTACTGTTTTTATTAATGAACACAGTGTTCTGGGCTCAGATGATTAAAGAATGTAGGAGAATTTTGTAGGAGTTCTTGGCAGTGCACACAGTCTGTATTTGACCCAGATTATTATGAGTCTGAAACAGAGGAAGAGAGTCAGCCATTTTCTCCCCTCCACCTCTAAACATATTTATGACTTCCCTCCTTCTGATGAGTTACACCATCTTATTCCAGACAGACCCTCATCCAGACATGGCGCTTTGCTTGGCTTCTTGAAAATAGGATTTTTATTATGCACACAAAGTGAGAGACTGGAGACTAGAGGCCAGTTCATGATGATTTATGGGCAGTTTTACACAATTATAGAGTTAACATGCTAACGTCTGGTACATGTACATGTACTCTTATGGCATTTAGCAGACACTCTTATCCAGAGTGACTTGCAAAAGTGCTTAGTCATTCACTCGGAATATCCGTAGCCAGTGCTGATAAAGCTGATGTGATAGGTAGCACTGTATGCCGCTTATAATTACTCTTAAATAAAGAAACATTAGTGTTTGAATTTGTACACAATGGTGACACATGAACATACACTAATTAACCAGAAAAACTGGTATACCAGTCTAATACTTGGTAGGTCCCCATAAAGCATTGACTTTACAAACTTGTGGAGAGTCTGTAGACAATGAACATTCTTGCAAAACAGTCGACAGTTCTTTGACGGTGTAGGGTTTCTGTGTTCCACAGCATGTTGCCTGACATCCCAATGATGTAGTGGAATATATAGTGAAACTTTCTGTAAGTAGGCAATTATTTGACATTTATAGAAGCAGTCTCCAGTGTTAGTGCTTGGTAACAGACTGTACGTTTCTGACCACAGGAAACACAGAGGTTTTATGGTTTTTACTGTGTTAGTAACATGACAATCATTGTTTTTTGTTTTGTTTTGTTTTTTAGTTTTTGTCTTAGTAACTACCACATACTGGACACACACCCCACAACAATATGTGGCAGAGCATCTCTAGAAGGTGTTGTAGAGTAGGTCCAGTTTATGGTAGTTCCTGAGTCATACGAGCCCAGGGTTCACTGTGTGTGTGTGGGTGAAAGCTACACCATCTGATCCAATTTTTCAACTCAATTTTATTTGTATAGTGCTCTTAACAATAGACATTGTCCCAAAGCAGCTTTACAGAAATAACAGTAAGGGTTATACATTTATAGTAATGCACAGTTCATTATACACCTACTGTGTTCATGGTTGCTATATGAGGAAACACCTGATACTGAGACAGTTGGTCTGACGAGTGGCTCTGCACAGGCCACGTACACAGCTGAATAATGCTTCTACAGCAGTCCATGACCTTGAAACATGGCTGAAAGCGCAGTTCAGACACAAATAATTCTAAGGTCTGGGTGTCGTGCTGAATAGTAATGCGAGTCCCTGACCAATGGCTGTGTCACACAGTCCGAATCCAATAAAAGTGTCTGTTTCAGTGGTCTTCTCTTGATGGTCTTATCTTAGTATAGCAGCAGGTGGTGGAAATGAAACTTTTTATTTTTTATTTTTGGAAATTCTTGGAAATTTTTGGAAATAATAAAAAAATAAATGTCTAAATATAATGTGAGTAAATCTAAATATCTTTCTATAAAAATTAGGTTGTCATAGAGATTAATTAAGATATAAATAAATAAAAGTAAAATACAAACGATTTTTTTTTTATTATGCGGTAAAAAATAAACATAGAAAATATCATTTAAAACTGAATATAATGTAATTTATTTACATTTTGAAGTAAATAAATACTTAAATAATTGTATTTTTTATAAATAAATTATATTTAAAATAATTGTAAATTGATTGCAGCAGCTTTTTTCTTATTATTTATATTTTATTTCCAGATGTTTATGTGTTACTATATATGTTACTATATTAATATTTTATAATCTACAAACATAACTGATTGCATTTTTTGGCTAATAATGTAAGCTGGACTCAATCATGGGTATGTTTTCTAACAGATCTGAAAGGCCCACAGGCTCAAGAGAAAGTTTGTAGTGAACATCCATCATGCAAAAGGTAGGTGGACTGTTTTTCTTTATTTTGTGGCTATACTGTAACTATCTGTCACTCATTGAAACAGAGCTGAAAATAATAATATAATGTGCTTATAGTGTACACTGATCAGTCATAACATTAAAACCACACACCTGTCAAGGGGTGGAATATATTCTTGTAAATATAGGGGGATATATCATGAACAGTCAGTTCTCAGAGTTGATGGGTTGGAAGCAGGACAAATGGGCAAGTGTAAGGGTGACACTGACACTGACAAGGGCCAAATTGTGGTGTCTAGATCCATGGAGTCCTGACCTCACAACGTACCTCACATAAAGCATATGCTGCTACAGTCTTAGTCCCAGATACCACAGCACACCTTTAGAGGTCTTGTGGAGTCCATGGCTCGGCAGGTCAGAGATTTTATGGCAGCACAAGTGGAACGTACAAAATATCAAGCAGGAAGTTTTAATGTTACGTCTGATCGGCTTATATAATAACCATTCTGTTACATCTTATCATACAATCTAAAAGATTAAATGCATTGCTTGCAGGCAGGGACGGCCCCATCTTCTCGGGGTCCTAGTGCCCCTGGATCTCCAGCAACTTCCATTGTGGTAGGTTGATTTTATTTTGTGGACACTTGACCAGCACGACCATATGTGTCCTTCCTCAAACTGTTGCCACAAAGCACACGATTATACAGAATGACTTTGTATGCTGTACTGGAATATTTTCACAATCCACTGGAATTTTAGGTCTAAATTTTCATTTTTATTTTAAAAAGACGCAAAATCAATAAGCAGTACGTACAGAGGTCATAAAGAGTTTATTTTCTTCCCCTCATTTAGGCCAGAATGGATAATCAGGTGATCGGATATAAGGACTTAGCAGCAATTCCCAAAGACAAAGCCATCCTGGAGGTGGAGAGGCCTGACCTGATGGTGTATGAACCTCATTTCAACATGGCAGCTTTGGATCGTATCAGTCTGTCTCGGAGCAGAGAGGTCAGTAATGCTCTGAGAGTTGTACCACAGCACAGTAGATTCTCCAGTCTGACTAGACCAGACTAATAATAAATCAATTATTTAATTTATTAATTGATCAGCCATAACATTAAAAACACCTCCCTAAATAGATGACAAAACAGCTCAGACCCATTAAGGCATGTACTCCACAAAACCTCTGCTACCAATAAATTAGCAACAGATCCATCTGTGGATCTTCTACAGGATCAGACAAGACAGGCTAGATTTCACCCTCATGCTAGTGAGTCTTGCGCACCCATGGCCTGGTTGCCAGTTCCGTGGTTGTCCTTGCTTGGACCACTTTTGCTAGATGTTATCCACTGTATACCAGCTGTTTGTGTTATTCAGTGGTTTTGTGGTGTTAATGTTATGGCTGGTGTATAATAATAGCACTTTGTAACTTTATATTTTGTGACTGTTTATAACTGCTATAATGGGAGTGAATACAGAAAATCACTTGTCAGCCTCTCTACTACATTACGTGTAACGATAGGTGGATAAGAGTATATAATCATTTTCGAGTCTTTCTTTAATAACTATAGAATTGTAATTGCTGGAAAATATGCTATTGTACAAGAAGAATAAAACTCTTCAGGTTGTACTGTTATAGGAACATAATAAACTACAAAGGGGGAACTGTTACTCTGCTATACTCTGTTATATAGGTCACTTACACAGACATTGTTTCTAAATGTATTATTGTTGTTGTTGTTATTGTGTTGTTGTTGTTTGTATTATTATTATTGTTGTTGTTATTATTATTATTATTATTATTTTTATTATTATCATCATCATCATTATATGTCCACATAGATTGTTAGATCTGTGCAAGGATGGAGCTTTTTTCTGAATCTCTGTGTGTGTGTGTGTGTGTGTGTGTGTGTGTGTGTGTGTGTGTGTGTGTTTGGCTTGGTGGCTGTATGGGTGCATGTGTGTTTGTGTTCTCTTTCTTCTTCTCCTCTAGAGATCGATGTCACCTCATTCCATCTCTCCCCCTCCTTCCCCAGAGGTGAGTCATCTGCTTACAGTTATATAAAATGTTATGTTCACTGCCATTTCATTGTTCTCCTCTGCTTTGTGCTCTCATAGAGTTAAAACTCCACTCTCATGTACAGCAGATTAGTGGTATGATGGTGTACTGTGGAAATTACACCACCGTTATTACGCAAAATGCACGTAATCACAAAGATAGAGACATTATTTTCTTCTTTTAATTATACACATGATGCTGGTGGTTGTACAGTGAAAACTTGGTTTGTAAAGTGAAGCTGGGATGCCAGTCTTCACTGTTGAGACTTCCAGAGGTGTCGTGGGCTTAATTCAGTGAAACACTGACAAAGGAAGGTGCCAATGTGTAACTCCAGTTATTAGATGCAGGATTTTTATTATCTTATCCTCTTTTTTTCACTTATACACATTGATAAAAACATGGCTGTGGAATGTAATTAGTTCCTTCCAGCAATACACTGCATTAAAAAGTCTCCAAACGCAAAAGTGTCACCTATAATGGCCAAATAAATTCTTTAGTCAATTAGAAATAAGGATTAAGGATACCAGCCAAGAGCACTCAATCAAAGGTTTGTATTATTAATCTGCTTAAATAATTTTATTGATAGTGAAAGTAGTAAAAGCTACTGTTCCAGGTTTATAGTCCTGCTGCCAGTATTAAAAAACATTAGATTGATAACAGACTAAGTTATGACATATCTCTGATAGCATAAGAGCAACCACAATCTTTTGCAATGTACTTAAAACATTCAGACGTATACTAAAGTATGTCAGTGAAATCCTCTGTACTGAGCGGAGACACGTCAGAAATCAAATGTCTGCAGATGATCAAAGAACGGATGGTGACAACCTTGTAGTTTTGTACAATAAATAATAAATAAAGTAAATAAAGCCAATTTATTATTCAGTAATCAATAATAAATTAAAATAATCCACCTGAAACTGCTAACTGTAACGTCATGGATATGATGAGTGTATAATAAACTCAAACACAGAGGAAAGAACGTAATCATGGGGAATGCTTTAATATAAACAAAAACACACACAATCACAAACCAAACACCACCAGGAACAGGAAGCGGGTCAGAAACAGGGTTATCCATATAAACAGGGTCATAAACAGGGCAGACAGGGTTCAGGTAACCTTTACAAGCCACAGTGTGCATGCAGCAGCTCTGGGCTTAAATAGTCAATATAATCAGCGTGCAAGCTCGGCTCCAGTACACACCTGGAGTCATGTGACCATATCGCACAGTCTGGCACTCCATTCGTGACACTAATGTCTATCTTGCCAGGACAGCAGCTGTGACTCGAGTTTAGGAAACTGGTCTTGTGACCGAAAGATAGCCAGTTTGATCACACTTACCAAAACATGACTGAAGTGCCATTGAGCAAGGCATCTAACCCCCCCCAACTGCTCCCCGGGCTCTGTGGAGAAGGGCTGCCCATCGTTCTGGGCAAGTGTGCTCACTGGCCCTTATAGTGTGTAGGTTGAATGTAATCAATCACATTTCATTTTTTAATCTGTCTGACATCCATTAAGCCCAAACACCAGACTTGCAAATGCTGATCTGGGATCAGTTTGGACCAATAACACCCTTTTTCTGCAAACTTTAATTTTTATGAGGCTAGACTTAGTTATATTACAGCAGCATATTCCCCATTGCTCTCTCTGGAAAAGAAATCTTTTACATCCAGCTGAGTAAATCAGAGTGAGACGTAAATCTACAGTGTCAGATTGAAAGATCTACAGTCTGGCCTGTTGAAATATAGCTTTGGATCGTTCCGGTCTTGCTGACTCAGTGTGAGGTAAAAAAAAAAAACGAACCATGTCTAGACAGATTTAAGAAGTGCACTTATTTTGTGTCATGTTATTTAAGACAGGGGATATTTAAGACTTAAGCAGTCACATTTTATAACTGGGCATTCAGTGTGGAATTGTAAGACTTGCATATGTACTAAAGATCTGTAAGTCCTTAGTGGAAAGTGAGTCCAGTTCATGAGAAATTACTCTGCGACAAAGTCATGATTTATTCTACTGTTTTTTGGTTCAGATGTTCTACTCTAAAGAAAAGGAGTGGGAGGAGCATGACTCACCTACCACATCCACCATGGACTCGACCGTGCAGCACCGCAAAATAAGCACCTCATCCAGAGGCCCCATGCAGCACTTCCACAGACCAGGTAAATCAGTTCACCTGTCCGAAGCAGGTAAAGCAACAGGATTTAGTGGCCTACTAAACAGGTCCAGTAACTGACCTGTACTGAACAGGTCTAATAACTGACATGTACTGAACAGGTCCAATAACTCATCTGTACTAAACAGGTCTAATAACTCACTTGTATTTAACAGGTCTAAAAACTGACCTGTACTAAACAGGTCTAATAAATCACCTGTACTAAACAGGTCAAATAACTCACCTGTACTGAACAGGTCCAATAACTCACCTGTACTAAACAGGTCCAATAACTGACCTGTACTAAACAGGTCTAATAACTCACCTGTACTAAACAGGTCCAATAACTGACCTGTACTAAACAGGTCTAATAACTCACCTGTACTGAACAG